>VCAZ01000155.1:715946-927415 GCA_005784505.1 Bagarius yarrelli
CCCATGTCAGTTAAAGCAAAATTTTTGCAAACAACAAACTCAACTGTGACGGCAGAAAAGAACAATCTAAATGAAAATAAAAAAAGTAAAAAAAAAAACCTTTTCTGATTTGGTGGCAAATTGTAATAATGAAATTTTACTGAAAATATAGTAATTTTCTCTTTTCAGTATAATCGTTTAATTAATTTTTTTAAATTTAACTTCCAGTAGGTGGTGATGTGAAAAAGGCCAAACTGCTGAAAGAGGAGGGAAATGCATTTGTGAAAAAAGGACAGCATAAGAATGCAGTTGAAAAATACACACAATCTCTTATTCAAGACCCCACTGAGGTCACAACCTACACAAACAGGTAAACATCATGGATCTTTGATCTATTATCTGTCTGATTATGAACTATCAGGATTTAAGACTAATGCAGGCCAACAACAATAATGAAATAATCTATTAAAAAGACATAAAAGATTATCTCCCAAAGGTAGTGTGTGTAAACTATATATTTATATTTACAATTAAGTTGCACAAAATGTTTGAGACAGCTGGCAAGTCCCCACAACAAGAATAAATCAGCTGACGGTTACTTTCTACTTACTACCTTATCAACTTGATCACACATTTTTATCTGTTTACCAAGACATCCATATGTTTTTAATCCTGTTGCTTATACACTCTAGCTTGTATGTATGTCATCCTTTAATCTGTATGTCATTCGGTCACTTTATCCCTTTTAGTTGATGACGGTTGATAAATATGAGATGAGATTTAAAATATAGTACTTATTTGTCATTTGGTTGTAATCACAAATGTGTGACAAAATTCATAACCCAAGAATATATAATATAGATGTTTTCACGCTAGAAAACGTTTTCTACAATATATGGTGTGCACAGTTATCAGGCCAGTGGTATTTTGAGCATTCATTTTTATTATGGAACAACTACAGTGCTCAATCCAAAAAGTTGTTTAACCTTAAACCTAAATATTTAAAGTAAGGTTTTGGCTTTCTTATGAGAATATCTGTACAATTATTGGGCAACTGTGTGCAGAATTATTATGCACACAGTTGAAGTATCCATATCAGTACCTCACATCCACCTTTGAAGTCAAAGTGGAGCTCTGTACCTGATCCAGCTTTGTGCCCATCCATCCTGGTCCTTTAAAAGTTACTATCCTCAATCTACGAAGTTTGTCTTTGGATATTTCTTGGCCCAGTCTTGACATTTTAGGTTGTGTCTTGTTCTGTGGTGGTTGGGTTTTTAGCCCTCCTTACCATGGCCATGTCTTAAGCACTGAACTCCGCACTTCATGTAGGTTGTAGTTCTGGGTCCGACAGGCACTGGGGAATAATTGATTTTTAATAGTTCCATGTATGATTATTCTCAAATCTTTGGCAGTTAACATGTCTCCTTTAGTCAACACGTTTCTAGTTTCATGGGGTCAGAGGGCAACACAATCAAGTGACCTGAGTAGTTAGGGTTTTATGTTAATACTAGATAAATGCCTATGAAAGTAAAAAACAAATTTTATTTTTCACATCCACAATCATACACAGTACAACATGTAGTAAAATGTTGATATAATTATTAATAAATAATTGGTCAGACTATTGGGCTTTTGCCCGGTGGAGAAATGAGTCCAGTTGCTATTATTGTGGTTAATATAATAATACCCACCTCAGTTGTACTATATAGTACACATTTCCGAATCCTTGTGCACATCTGCTGCTTTACTGTACATGCACTGATGACAATCTTTTCATAATAAGCAACAAGCAAGTATAATCCAAGAGAAAGAGAGTACAATGAAAACTGTCATGACCCCAGAACAGCAGGAATTTGTGATCATCAAATAATTTTTTAAATAATAATTTCCAAGGTGATAAAACTGCAGCTTAATATCTCTCACCCATTAACAGGTGCCATGATGAATTGATAGTGTTTGTTGTCGGCCAAAATGGTGCAACTGATCAGTGCATATGTTAATGCTAAGTAGAAAAGTGATTAAAGAAAGATGCTTTTCCATTTAGAGAAGAGATAAGAAAAACTGCCTGTGAAATGTAAAATATTTCAGTGCAGTGGTTGTAAGTGGTATCAGGTAATTAGTTATTGATAACATATTGGCCAATGACTTGCTGAGATTTTAATGACAGTGTAAACGTGCCTTTTAAAAAAAACAAATTTTAAAGACAATTCACTCAGTTAAAGTTATGTTTTTATTATTGATTGATCATGATTTTCATTCATAATCTTACTATTTAGCATCAACCAGAAAAAGTTTAGGAACCTGTATCTTCAGTTTTCAATTCGTAAAGCTGCTTTTTTGTCCATTGTTTGTTTGAAAAATGAGTTTACTTCTTTTGGAAGACCCTAACTGTAATGTTTGTTTGATATCCGATGGTTCTCTGTGTATGCAGGGCTCTGTGCTATCTGTCTCTACAACTGTACACGGAAGCAGTAAAAGATTGTGATAAGGCTCTTGATCTTGATCCAGCTAACATTAAAGCTCTGTACAGACGTGCACAGGCACACAAGGAGCTTAAGGTAAGTTAAACAAAGCCTATGATGCTTGATAGGTGCACATAATTTTATGCCACAAGATTGATTAATTTAGAACATTGCATGGATTAATAGCTCTAGTTAAGAACATAATAAAGTGCGTGGTGTGTAAATATGTATTTGTATATAAACATACTTGGACCATACGAGCCTAATATTGTGTTGGTCCCTCTTCTGCTGACAAAACAGCACTGACCTGTCGAGGCATGTACACCAGACCCCTGAAAGTGTGCTGTGGGATCTGGCACCAAGATTTTACCAGCAGATCCTTTAAATCCTATGAATTGTGAGGTGGAGACACCAAATGGATTTAACTTGTCTGTCCTGCATATAAATCACAGAAGCTCAATTTAATTAAAATTTGGAGGCCAATTCAACACTTGTGATCCTCGAACCATATTTGCTTTGTTGCAGAGCACAATAGCTATTAGGAAATACCGTTTCCATGACAGAGTGTACATGGTCTGCAACAATGCTTGAGAGGTCAAAGTAACAACCACATGAATGGACGTACTGTCCTTTATTGGACCACTTTTGCTAGATCCCTGACCATTTTAAACTGGAAAATCCCCACTAGAGCTGCAGTTTTGGAGATGCTCTGATCCAGTTGTCTAGCGATTACAATTTGGCCATTGTCAAAGGCAAATTTCAAATTCTTACACCTGCCCATTTTTCCTGCTTTTAAGACATCAATTTTAGGGACAGAATGTTCACTTGCTGCTTAATATATCCCACCCATTAACAGGTGCCATGATGAAATAAAAGTGTTTATTGTTGGCCGAAATTGTGCAACCGATCAGTGCATTATCAGAAAAATCCCAAACTGCCTGTGAAATGTAAAATATGTTAGTGCAGTGGTTTTAAGTGGTATCAGGTAATTGGTTATTGATAACTATACAATTTTTTTGTCTCACTTTCAGAACAAGAGAGCTTGTGTGGAGGATCTCAATAACTTACTCAAAATAGAGCCCAACAACGTTGCTGCACAGAAGCTACAACAAGAGGCACTGAGAATATAACAACCACCTTTTTGTGGCAACTTCATGTGCCCCCAAGTTAACAAATGTTACATCTGCACCACTTCTTTAACACTTTCAAACCTGTAACTTTACAAGGGACGTTTTTGAAGTGACATTTCATATCGCACCCAAATATCCTAAATCAGTTTCTCTTAAAATTTTCATTGTATTGTTAAAAGGCATCTAATCAAAGCAAATTTCATTTAAATACTGTTTGTCATGCTTGATGAAGTATTGTTTACATTACTGTAACAGTAAAATGTGTAAAAGTTTAAGCATATTAGTCTGTCAATAAAAGAACAAGATTTGGACATTTCCGTTTGAATACATTAAAACTACATGATGTGAATGTTTTAATTTAACAGCATTACTAATTTCAGATAGGCCAATAGTACAGTTTTATAAAGATCATTTTGTAAAAGGATATTTTGCAAATTCTACAGTATGAGAATCTGTGCTGGTTAAGGAACTACTGATTTAAATGTGTAAACTGGACTAAATATAAGGAAATCAACTGACAGCTTAAAGATGATATTAATTATTCCAAGTGCAAAACATGAAAGTCAAAATGCAAAAGCAAAACAAGTTTGGAACCGATAAAACTTTTATTTCACTTTAAATTGTCGTTTACACTTTTCCTGATTAGAACATGTAAGGTGAAACTAGAACCGTTTAAAAGACATACACAAATCTAGTATTACATCAATAACCAGGGTTGTACTGGGATTTTTTTTTTATTTTTATTTTTATTTGGGACTCTTAAGCTAGTCTAAATTTTCACAACCACGTGCGCGCTAAAGCGAGAAAACCATCACAGAAGCTAACTGGAGGCAGAATACTGGTCAGTAAAAACAAAAGCGGTTGGAGATACCAGATATACAGACAGGCTCGGCTCCACATTCACTACTGTACTTTTTTTTTTTCCTCAAGCATAGAATAATTGCCTTTGTTCAGCTATGGGGAGACATGTTTTAACTTCAGTGCATGAACATTGTGTCCTACACTTAAGTAGAATGTTAATGAGGTGACAAGGTATTGTGACACTGAATGAGATCTTGCCTAAACCCTTCAAACTCCTCAAATTTTCCTAAAGAGCAATAGTAGCCACAATCATTAAAACAGCTGAACTGTAATTGTTAAACTTGCAACAGGAAACGCAGCAAACTGAATCAGATGAAAGCACAGTGGGTTTGTTCTCATGGTAACCATAAAAACTAATTTATTCCAGGGCTAAATGTATTTAGTGGCCAAAAAAAGGTTTAAACAAAAGGAAAAAAATTAAAAATCAGTCAAATCAAAATTAGAATGAGGCCATAATGGCCAAAATTTGATCAATTACAGAAACGAAATGGCATTAACATTTTTGGGAGGAAAAGGATAAATGAACCGGAAAATTATTTAGAAGATTATTTAGAGTTAAATTTTAATTCAAATCCCCCCCCCCCCGTTTAACTGTGTGCGCGCTGAACAATGTTTAAGAAAAACTTGAACTGTCAAGGAACAAAGTAACTTTTACTGGTGTTGAACCGTATCGCTTAACTGTCTTTACAGTGTCATGATAAGCACTCCAGATGGAATGTTTATTCTCATGGTTACATTTGAGAACAACTGGAATGACAACCTCAGGTCCCTTTTATTTTCATTCTTAGACTCATGCAAAGTAAAAATTACGAACATTGCACGACAACAACAGTAACGCATGTTAGTCAGTGTCACAATACAGCCTGTTTAATTCCTTTCTGTATGGGTTGCGACAGAATTGTACTGCTCATACCAATAAAACAATTTTCTAATTTAACCAGGAAGTACGGATGAGGGAAATTAAGCATCACAGTGATTACTAAATTAAATGGACAGTTTAATAAATTTTTTGATAAAAACCACTGAGAATATAGAAGAGAGGAACAAAGGATACCATAATGCATTAAAAAAAATTTGTTAGGCCACAATACCCCATTTCAAACCCCCACCCATCCCACAAGTCGTCCAAATACGTGTTCAAAACATCTCAGCCATCAAAGAACCAAACATTACCCTGTGCCTTGAACTCAGAGGGGCAGAGACTTGTATGTCAGATACAATTCATACTGCTCATCATACAGAAAGGCAAGTTAGGGTGAAGTGGATGGAGTAGGGAACTATGGGCTGTATGTGTAAGATCAAGAGTGTGGGTAGATTTAAACAGTGAAGTGCAATGCCTTTAATTCTCGCCCTCTCCAGCATCCCCCTCGTCACCCTGGTTTTCTGACGTCCACAGCTGAAAGAGAAAATCAATTTTGGGTAAAGTTGTATTTGTCACTGCATATACAGTATATGTATTGGGTATAGCACAGAATATGCAGTTAGAGGAACACATTTAATTATTTTCACATTTAATTATAGTTCCCTGCTGAAGCAAAAAGTGATGGCTTGTTTCACTTCTCAAAGATAACACTAACAAAAGATAATGGCCTCTTAATTTAAGCATTAAGAATCTTCTAAACATTGTGGGAATTACAGCACCTCATATGTATGTACATCAAGTTTGGCGTTCCTATTGGTTGTAGGTCTGACGGTCGACATACAAGAAGTTATATTGCAGGAAAGTGTCTGATCGGAATAGATCTCCTCCATGTTGTTAATGTTTCGAGACTAATGTTTGGCAACTCTCCACAAATTCTATATATATATATGATTACGGTCTGGAGACTGACTAGGCCAGTTCAGGAACTTAATGTGCGGTGAAGTTTCAGCTTTATTATGACTCAAATCCAGATTCATGCACAGAGTTATTTAAATTCATAATTTAAATCATAGCAGATGCAAGTCTGGGTAATGCAGCAAGATTTATGATTTGTGGTCTAATGCGTGTTGTGTAGCTCTGTCTTAATTTTAACTACATACTGGATAAACAATTCCAGTCATCTAATGCATTTTTTACACGTAGAAAGAAAGTCAAATTGTCGTCAAAGATAAGTCCAAGAAATTTAGTTTCTTTGACAATATCCAATGGGTTCTCCATTAAAGAGTTATAGTTGTTGGTGTAAGGATTGCAGAAGGCAGAAGTCAACACAGTTTAGGTTTTAAAAGATTTGTAACTATTTTCAGTTTATCCATATCAAGTCTGTCTAAACTTCAATAGTTAGCAGTTTAGGTTTCATTACAGCTCCAAAAATCTCCAGTCCAGTTTGAGAGTGGGCTGGGGGCGCTCTCTACCACTATTCAAGCCTTCATATAATTCACCTCCTTATTGCATTTATCTTCCGAATTTCTTTCCCTTTTTTCCAGAAAGGACAGTATGAGGTTGGATGTGCTCCTGCACATTTGGTGCTTTTTTTTGGTTTGGTTTTTTGCTCACTATATATTTTCACTTTACAACTGACAAGTAAATCAACCAGTGACAATTGTCACTTTTGGGGAGTAAGTTAAACTATATTGTCCTGATTCAATAACTATTTTTAGATTTTGTTTTTTGCCATTCAAATATGATTTCTATTTTATCGAAGCATCGAAGCAAGTGAGCATCAGACCTGGATCATGGAAAAAATGAAAAATGAGTGTCCTGGTCTAATGAATGCAAGAAGTCCATGTGTCAATGACTTTTGGGTGGCACAAAAATGGCAGTCAATGTTAGGAAAGTATATTAAATGTTATGGCTGGTCAAAGTAAGGTGCTGTAATACCTACAAAATTTGACAGATATTTAAGCATATACCTTAAATAAAATCTTAAAATTAAACAAACCCTGTTCTTACATAAGATTCAAGAGTGCAAAAAAATACTGCAGTAATAGTCTTTAAAAGTAGGCTTATAAAAGCAGAACCCAAATGAAACAGCAAGCGAGTGACAGTTAAGGGGTATTAAGGGTGCAGACGAAAATGGTTTTTGCTTACAGTAAGATTGTCCCTAAGTAGCTGCATGATCAGGGTGCTGTCTTTGTAAGAGTCCTCGTTCAAAGTGTCGAGTTCAGCGATTGCTTCATCAAAAGCCTATAAGCAAAAAAACCAAAAACAAAACAAAGCAATTATTAGTCGTTTGCTCAACCCAAAAACATTATTTAAAACTTCACAGCTTTACATTTATATTTTTTTCAACTTACTGTCTTTGCCAAACTGCAAGCCTGTTCCGGGGTGTTTAGAATTTCATAGTAAAACACGGAAAAGTTGAGAGCAAGTCCCAGCCTGATAGGGTGTGTTGGCTGCATCTCTTTCTTGCTGATGTCAAATGCATCCTGGTAGGCCTTCTGAGAGTTTTCCACCGTTGCTGTGATGAACACAATAATGTAACCAGTAAAAATCAATGTTTAAAACAGGTTAGGTAAAAAGGTTTATGAAAAATTTTATTATACCAAAAAATATTAATATTTAAAAAAAAAACCTGCTTTAATTCTGTTATGTAGATACCCATGTCTAATTTGCCCAGATTAATAAACCAAGTTCCTTTAAAAGGTTTCATTTTAAAGTGTTGAAAGCCATTTATTTAAAATGTCAACAGTTAAGGTTGTACGGTTCATGTCTGCTAGCTAAGGTATATCAGCGCTATCTATTTTTAGGCAAGTTGTTAATTAGCTGATTAGTTCTAAACTAAACTAGCATAAAATTTGAAACGATCCCTGTTTTTAATTGTATTCTTTTTCCTATATACAATCTAATTAGCCAAAACACTGAACCACTGGCAAATATAATTATCTTGCTAGGACATCTATGAAACCTACAAAAAGGGGTGCTAGAGGAAAAAGGTCAAAAAAGGTGATGGGCACAAAAAAAATACGCTTGTAAAAATCCATGTCTTAAACCTACACATACACTTTATGAAGTTATCAGCAAGTGTATAGAATAAGGGGTCACCAGACTCGGTTCTGGAGGGTCGGTTTCCTGCACAGTTTAGCTCCAACTTGCCTCAACACACCTGCCTGTAAATTTCAAGTTTACCTAGCAAGACCTTGATTAGCTAGTGTTTGATTAAGGTTGAATATAAACTTATAAACCTACAAAATTATAAAATAAAATACTGAACGGGATGCCGGTATTTAACTTTCAAATTGTACAGACATTATACTTTTTCTAAATCAACATTACAGACAAATAGAAAAAAAAACAACTTACTTTTTTTAGCATCGCCAGATGCCACCTCAGATAAGTATCTGTAGTAGTCTCCCTTCATTTTCAGGTAAAAGACTTTGCTTTCTGCCTGGCTAGCATTAGGTATGAGGTACTTCTCAAGAAGGCCCTGAATGAACGGAGAAAAATCTTGTCAGAGCAACAGCACTGAATTCAGACAATTAAAAAAAACTGTTTACATATAAAAGTCATACACAAATGTCTAAATTAGTCATGCATATTTCCACTTTGCACCAATTTGCCAATCAGGACAACCAACTAATTGGCACCAATAAACAATCTTTATCCATACCAATAGTTTTTTAGTTTTTTCAATGCAATGCATATTTTATTTTGATAAGTATAAGAATGTGTTCTAAAACAGAAGCAAAATAAACTGCAAGACTATACAAATACATATAAACTAGACATGTGTTCCTTAGTTGCTTAAGTTCAACCAATAGATTTAATAGTTTTGATCATGTTATTGTAGATTAAGGTAACTTTATACTGCTCCAATATAACCAGTTATTAGTTTTTTCAGATCAAATGTCATTTACTTTGAAATTTAATTATATATTTTATATTAATTTCATTAAGCACCCTTAATGGTACAGTACTTTATCAGCAGTATGCATTTTTACACATTTAATATTTAGTATGCATGTTGATCAATTGGTTATCTGCAACAAGTGTTTACCCAGCTGTTAGTATTAGTAAACAAGTAGGACATTTTTAAAATTTGAATAAAATGAAAATTAAAAGAAGCCATTTTTTTATTCACAATAAAACAAAAAATGTTTAACTGAAAAAATTACAAATTTATGCACAAAATAAGCTCGTGTAATGCATTAAATTCAGATTTATAAATTCATATCATTTATTGAAGGTGACTGAATACCTGCCTCTTACTGTATGCAAAAGAGTATACTCCGATAACACAAATTAAAATTATTAATTAGCTACAAACCCGCTTTTGCCAATAGAGGCTTTAACGGGTCTATGATATCAATTTAAATTAAGTATAATCGATCTATTGATCTTGGGGGAAACAAGGTTCTACATATTATGCAAATTTGAATTAGGCTAGAAAATCCCACACAGGACTTTAGTTTGTTTTCCAAACATACACTTGGATAGGCCACCCAGCTATATCAGCTACCAGAATGTAACCAGTGACTAGTTTTGTGCAACTAGTGGGCAACTAATTTCCACATGCACTTTAGAGAGCTAGAAAGAGATTTTTACACGTTATCACCTGCATGTTATCAATCTAGTGTAACAGAAGGGTCTGCAGCTTTTCCATCTTTATGCTTCACAGCAAAAACAAATCAATATATGCCCGGTTTATCTTCAATTTGTACAAAAGCAAAGCACAGGGAAATGACAATATATATGTTCAATTCATCTGGGTGTATAAAAGGCAATAAAGTTTTCTGGTTTTGTATTTAATATCTATTTTTTTATCTATTACTTTTTTTGTCAAACCAATTCTGCATTTGTAGCTAGTCAGGTATATACCAGCATCTAGCTTTTTTACTTGAAGCAAAAGTTATTCTATAGATACTTCTTTTTTTGCCTTTCCTGGCAAACCATTAACACCCTGCCTGTATACAGTTACTCAAAACTACATTCAACTGAAGCATTCAAAAAGATTTTCTAATACATTATGTATATCATTCCAAAAGCTACTGATTAGGATATCGCCAAAATAAGTAAAAACTGCAGGCTTTTCTATTGTGACATGTTGTTCCAGTTGAATCTGCAAACACCTGGCAAAATTTGTCCTCCTTTTTGTAGGACTTACACCAGCCAGGACAAAGACAATAGAGATTGTGAGAATAATGCTAATTATTATATTACAGTTGCACCTATAAAGAAGGCAGCAAGTAACAATCCCAAGTCCTAAAAAACTGCAGGGTAAATGAAGCAACTATAGATTACAATGGTTAACCAATAATTAGTTGTTTGGAATTCTGTCAATGTGTAATTATAATTGAAGTTATTTTATTAACATTGGTGGAATATGAATATTTAAAAAAAAAACAAAAAAAACACACACACACACACACATACAAAAAACCCCTAGATTTGGTGGGCTGTCACAATAAAAATGTGTAAAAAATGTTTCTTGATTATTTCTTGAAATTTAATTTAATATTGAAGTAATTTTCATTAGTGTAATTTCCACAAAAAATGCATGGTTAGTTTTGTTGAAGTTGAACTGGAATCCGATGTGTAACAAAATATCAGAACAGAATCACTTGCATATAAAAGACTTTTATCTTTATGTCGTAAATTACACCGGTGTGTTGTTATATTTATAACAATATTTAAATGCTAAGCAATGGGGATTCACATTGTATTGTTTTCTTTTTTTCTTTTACACCTGTACTGGGTCCCTGTTGTTAAGAAGTAAAATAATTAGTGACAAAATAGAAAAAATTTTAGCTCCCACAAATTGTTTAGTAGTTATTTTTATCTCAGCGATATGATAATTATTATATGTAGTCTATGATACAGAATGATGATTACATCTTTGTTTATCAATCTGTTAATGTTGTTTCACTGTAAATTGTTTTCTTTGGAACTGCTTGTACAGTCAATACATTTAGAATGCAGGCTATTTGAAAAAGCAAAAACAACAGCCAAAATCACTTTCAATATTCTTAAAGAAACTGCAACATGATTTTGTCCATATTGCACAGCCCTAATTCAAACTTTTGCATTACTGCCTTACATAAAACGGTCTTTTATATAGTTGGTTTTTTTTGTTTTCTACCTAAATGATGTGTAATTATTTTTAATAATTTCTTAATTAAAGTGTTATATACATTTTTTGACAAGCTGTTGCAGTTAACACTTGGCACATGCCCGTCCAAACACACTCCCAGTCATGACTAATTTAAAATTCCTTACCAGCACATCATTGCAGATTTCCTGAAGCTCAGACTCAATTTTCTCACGGTATTCCCGTGCCATCTGCTGCTTCTTCTCATTGCCCTCAGTCTTCTGCTCGATGCTGGAGATGACGCGCCAGGAGGAGCGACGAGCGCCCACCACGTTCTTGTAGGCCACAGACAGCAGATTGCGCTCCTCATTGGACAGCTCACCTCCACCTTCAGTGACAGCCTTCATAGAGGAAGCCATGTCATCGTAGCGTTCAGCCTGTTCGGCCAGTTTAGCCTTCTGCACGAGGTCACTCTTATCCATGTTGTTTACTGTTTAAAAAAAAACAAACAACTAATTTATTATTTTAAAAAATAAATAAATGGAGCCTTAGGCTTTGTATTTTATTTTTGTGAATTTACTTAAATTAAGGGTTGGATTTTTCTAAAATTTGGAGATTATGCTTCCGCAATAAAAATTTTAATTATTTTCCGGCTTTTAACACATCTTAACCAGGAGTGACCATAATTGTGGAGTGCACTGTCAATATGCGGCTTCAGTACCACTAGTATTAAACTGAGCCAAAGACATCCTGAAATAAACTTAGACTCTGACTAATTTTAAGGATAACGAATACAAAAAAACCCCAAAAATTTAGACCTCAGTGTGCAAACACTTTGTGTAACAGTTTGGGATTAGGTCTGGTATCGGATTGGAATATACTTCCCTAATACTTACAATATCAGAATTTTGGCCAGTATCGGCACACCTTGTCATTGGCTGTATTTTAATCATCATCTGAAGTCATTTTTCTTGGCAGACTAGTTTGATATAATTATTTATTTATTTCAGATTGTTGTACAGCCTATTCACAGTACAGTGTTATTCTTTTTTTTTTTTTTATAAAATAGCTTGCTTTTTCCTGATCTCTGCTATTTATATTGCCTTATGCATTTTCCTAGTAGTTCCAATACTTTCAGCAGGGTCTGCATGCTGCGTTTTATAGTAATCGTTTGGTGGTTTAGGAGATTGGGGGGATAGCCAAGAGGTCTGCACATGATTTTTTTCCAAAGAGGGCATTTGTCTGACATGCAAAGCAACCAATAACAGTTTTTTATTTTTAATTTCACGTACAAAAGGGAGGGGGAAGTAAAGCATCACAACCGCTTTGTTTTCAGATAGAGTGCTATTTCCTAAAACCATTTTTCCTGAAAAAAGGTAGAATCCAACCAAACTAACTTAAATCCAGAAAGCGTTTTTAGTTTTGTATGATACACAAGTCAAATGTTCAATTCATGGGCATGGTGTCTGAGGCTGTGACTGGAGGGATGCTGGCTGCTTTAACACTAATATATGTTAGTTATATTTAATTTTATATTTGCCTGAATACCAAGAGTGAGTGTAATTGTTCATTTTTATCTGCACAAGAAAGAGTTTAAGGGCATGCATCAGCAAACTTTGTCCGTCTCATAATTGCATGAACTACTGGGCTGTTACGCTACCACTGGAATTTAACGAAAGCAGACGAAGTAAAACAAGCAACAATCGCATCACAGACCAGCAGCAGTCAAATTTCTTTTATCACCAATATTAAATATTTCAATAAAAAGTTATGAGATTTTGATGATGAGATTTGCCCCCCCCCATGTTTTGTTGCTGAATTATTACTAATTCTAAAGTGAAATAAAATGTGAAGGAAAGTGAGAAAAAAGGGAAACTCCAATTCGTATTCCCATTTACCAGTGGAAAAAATTTCTTACTGTTACAACCCTAATCTGATACTATCAAAAATATTTACAACATGGAAACTGTTGAAATAAATCTTCATTAAAAAAGTTCTACAAATCATAAGCAGTTTTAAAATTTTAAATCTGAACAAACACACACAGTCAAAGGATTTATTCAGAACAAGGTCAGAAATGAATAATATATACTGGTGCTGTGAAAGAGATTTACTTAATTGCAATGCCCTTCTAGGTACCAAAAAGACCTCAAAACACACACTGCTGTAAGACGCAACAGACAAGTCAAATTCAATCCTTTAAATTATTGTAGTCCTAGTCTACTATACGTTAAACATTTTGAGGCATGCGTGAGAAAGGACAGGTAAAAATTATGTTTAACCTACATAATAAAACATAAAAAATGCAAAAAACTTTAGTACATTTGTAAAGTTCAGTGTTTTTGCATGGGTAAACTCTAAGCATCCCAACACTTGATAACACTACATATCACAGTACATCACTTTTCACACTACTGTATAGACTGATTATTCATTGTATGATGTCTGAGCTGCATTAAAACATTTTCTTCCTTTTTTATAGTGTGTCCCTATTTAATTAAACATTAAATGTATTAATGCTAGAAAAGCAGGTAAGACTATCACAGGCACTTTCATTAAGGTGGTACTTGTAAAGAAGTTATAAGCAAAGCAGGGTGTGTTTCTGCATATTTCTAGTGGCAAAGTGAGACTAGACAGCAGAACAGAGCATAGCACAACAATGTGCAGAAAAAGTTCACTGGACAAATCAATAAATATTCTAAAAATATATTACTTTTTTTTTTAATAGTAATTGAATCAAACATAGTCCCGTGGAATTGGACAGCAAATATAGAAAAATAAAGATGGGATGGTGGTGGGTGGACTGGTTTTTGCTGGAGAGACGTCATATGCCCAGAAATGGACAGGTGTTCTACACATATTATATTACCACCTCACACAGTGTTCCGCACCAAATACTCAACATGACCCAGTCCAGGGCAGAGTATGTGAGTGGAGCAAAGTGAAAGAGGAGCAGAATGATTTTGCCTGAAGTTAAGAGTAGATTATTTAAAAGACAACACGTAGTTTTCAGTCACTTTGAGCATGCTCCACTAACACTGTATCACAAATTTAACTCATGTTAAAAGCCGTTAACATAACTGCTAACATAACCCCACTGTCATGTCCCGCTCCGTTCTTAGTAAGTTCGGGTGTCAATGCTATTTTATTCATTTAAACACAGGATAAAGTGATTTTCTCATTAACACAGATGATGTATTTTTCGATGAGTGTGCTATGTTTGCAGTAATAACATTGACAAATGGCCCTTGCAAAAAGCTCACCCGTCAAAAATTTTACAGGGAAAAATTCACTTTCGGGATTTGTCATGTCGCGTTTTTCTGTATCCAGTGTCGGCAATAGCAGTGGCTCTAATGGGCTTTACTGTTTTGTCCCACTGCGTCCTCTTTTTAGGTACATTTGTTTAGTGCCTATAAGAACAATTTTAGCTGTATTTTTAATCTGTTTGTTAATTTTATCACTTTTTATTTGTGTCCCCCTCAAAAATTGTTCTGAAACTCTGGTTTCAGTGCACTATATAGTAGTGACTGACACTTCAAGCTAAAGACTCAGGCAGAACTACTAATTATATAGCAAGACTCCATAACTTACTTCAAAAAGAGCTTGCTTAAAGAAGTAGTTAAATGTCATTTTTTGACTGACTGAATCACAATATCTGTCAAACAAAGCACAATTAGATAATTTTAGATATTGTCCTAGCTCTCGTATTGCATATTTTCAATGCTTTGAATGATGAAGTTGATGGTTTTCCAGACAAAAAAAATTGTGTATTCACTAAACTTGAAAAGACCACCATCCCATTCCCATTCCATGGTGTAATTTTTCATCTCCATTTGGGTTATGTTAAGTTAAATAATTGTACATAAAATGTACATATTTTAATACTGCCAAACTTATGAAAACCTTATTGTACATCCAAAAATTGTACCAGTTTTTAATAGGCCAAATTATTTTAAACCATCCATGCCTTGCAATTTTTCATCATTTGCGTGGTTGAGGTAAGCCAATATTTAATATTGCTCCTTAGGTTACTGGAATGTTGAACAACCATGCCATTAACTAAGGACATGACAGGTTTTTCACTGAAATAGCGTGGTTGAAGGAATGCTATCAATACTACCTAATATAAAATATTACCGTGGCACCATTAATAAGGCACAAGTTTTTTTCATGGAAAGAGACTGAATAGGACGAGGTGTAGGTGGTAGGTAGCGGAGGTAACCTAATAACTAAGCAAGGACATGACAGGGTTTTTCTCAAATGGGACTATTACTAACTAAATACTTAAAATACTACCTGCAATATGAAAAATATTAACAGTGGCAAATTTTTTGGCAACTGGAAAAGTTTGATTTTCATGGAAGACTCTGCCTGTCACTGGTGAATCCAAACTTCCATGAGCTTGTTTAGCAGAATAAATGGAGCTGGATCTAATAAATGCAATTGCAATTTGGCAACTGGTGGAAAACTGACATGGAAGACTCTGCCTTCACTGGATCCAAACTTCCATCTTGTTAGCAGAATTAATATATTTTGCAAGTACGTTAATAATTGATCTCAATGACATCCTATTTTAAGAAGATATATCGAAGGAGTAACAAAATTTCTACAAACTGAGTAGGGACATAAAGGTGAGGTTCCATTTTGGTGTATTCGACCACCACAAAGTGCATTATTTTAACCTTATTAAAGTATTGAGCTTTGTGACGGTAAATGTCAAACTATGTTTCAACCCATCTCTATGCCAGTATTTTAAGCAAGCTGTTAAAATCTTCTATATGATGTAATCAAGCACTCGATTAAACACACATCGCATCTCATTTAACCATAAATCACCAGCCATGAGTAACCAGAAACCCCATGTAACTTGACCATGAAGCTGCAAGAAATCTTCCAGATGCGAATAAATTTCTGAAAATCATGACTAGAGCACTGGATAGCAGCATGAAGGAGAGCTGGGATCAGCCATTGATGTAATCGTTTGTAGGCATTTGGGTTTGTGTTAAGGTGTTTGCATATCCGTGACAACGCCCAGGGCGGTGGCTACTCGCACGAATCATCTTCAACTCTTAATTTCACTGCTGAAATGAGGTTACTGTGTAAAAGTAGAAAAATAATAAAACGTACAACTATTGTTGGAAGAGATGGGCTGGCGGAACACATCATGACAGATCAAACAGATGTAAATCGCTTTAAGTTTAACGTTAAAAAGGCAATCCTAAATTACAGGTAGAAATCACTGCGATAATAAATTAAAAGTAAGTTAGTCACGGCGGCCCATATACATGTCGAATTAGCTGGCCTCATTTCGGAACCCAATATATTAACTAGTTCTGTTTCTGGATATGTATGTGTAAAACTAACACCTGTGGATAAATTTGGCATTTTTATAATGGCTGCTTTATAAAAGCAGTTAGCAATGGCAACTCGACTGCTGGATATGATACTGAAACACCCAGCTAGCTAACGCCGCACTGCAGCTCGTTCAGCTCCGCCGCTATTTGTTAGCATACAAGCTAACAAAGTAGCCTCCCGTGAAAAGTGGCCAGCTTGCTACGCCCTCTCGCATTTTCTTGCGGAATTTGCAAAAACAGGGATCAAAACACATCAATTGAAGGCCTTAAATTTAAATCACAGCTATCAACGTCAGCAGTTTAACGTGTTTTGCTAATATAAGATAAAGGCCCTTAAACACTGACCCGCATTAACGGTTAAATTTCTCTCGGTAACGAAGGCCATTAGCTAGCCAACTAGTTTTACGACGACCAGAGAATAAATGTAAGATATGGACTCTTCCTTCCAGTTGCAGATGTTTGTTTACCTTTGTGGCGCACTAATTTGGTATCTAAATGAAACACTATATGTACCACTTGGACCAAAAATGATATTTGACATTTTTCGCGACAACAAATACTCGCCATTCATCACACGCTTCGGCCTAAAACGAGTCCTTGTACCCAGCCCCAAACCGCCTTCCGCCATTGATAATATTTAGAGGTATATATGAACCAGTATATATCTCTGTACATTTACAAAGTCTACAATCATATATCAGTCGATTTAACGTGCAATGAAACTCACATTTAAATAAATTTCGAGTCCTACTTTTGGTCTCTAAATGCTTGGAGTATCAATCCGTCCTCCGTTTCGCTGCTCAGGGAATTCAGGGCAGTACCACTTCCGCCTGCGTTAACACTTCCGCCTCCTCTAAGCTCCACCCCAGCAAGTATCCATAGTAACCACAATCCGGGGTTTCCTAGGCATTCTGCAGGGCCATTGACGCCACGAGGACTATGGCAACCATCGTAGGATGACGTAAGTAGTCACTATAGTAACTGTTGCTAGGAGGTGGTTGACTGTATAGCGAATGCAAAATGGCACACAAAATGACATGCTTTAAAGCTTGGCACGTAGTGAGGCTGAATAATCACTATAAAAATCTGGATATCTGGCATTTTTATTCTTGTTCGAAAAATTGATGCTGTTAAAAGTTGTAACTAAAATTACAACCTCATAATGAACTACAGTGGCATTTGTGACATAGGCCTCTGTCCAAAACTGCTAGGACATCTAATGGCCTTGCATTTGTTACTGGCATAATGATATATCACTAATCGGATGATGTGCAAATATGCACATTTTACTCAATGTAATTTCTTGAAGGAAAGACATAAGGACAAATTGAGAAATATAATAAGGGTCACTCATAAATAGCTATTTTAACACAAATAATTAAACAGCCTGATGTAGCGGAAATTGCTCACAAACTGCTATTCTTTGTATAATAGTTCGGTAAGTAAAGGCTGAACACTGCAGTCTCTCGACTACTGTATGTAAAGCCAAAATATATCTGATGCCATCTAGTGGCACCAGATAATAAACTTTTATTTTTCAGAATGTTTTGTACAATATATGTGGTCTATTTACTGTCAAATAAAATACTACGTTCATTGAAGTGGTTGACAGTTTTCCACACTACAGTCAATGCCTTATTAATGCATGCACACACTCCAGCATAATAGATCTAACAGATCTATTATATTAGTCAGCGATATCACAAACATTATATAGAAGTTAATCTTTTATTTCCTTCAAAGTATTTTTGCGTTTCAGTTTCCTTATTTAAAATTCTTTTCAGACTGATGTTAGCATTTGACACAAAAAGTTTTATTTGCCGGACATTCTGCTTCTGGTGTTGTTTTTTGTGGCTCCTTTTCGATTTTTAATTTCTATTTCTTTGTCCCTTTGGAAAAACCTAGCAGTGTTCAGATGCACAAATCTCAAAATCTACACTTACTTCCCAAACAGTTTAGTACCACTAGTGATAACACTTTTTCCTATCTTTCTAGTGCGGATGTAAAAACAGAGAACACTTGTCTGTCGTAATGCTCTGACAAAAACTGACTTAAAGTATTACTGTAATGAAATGATTAAATGTTACCCTTAAACATTTTAAAATCACACTGTTATGTAAATGTCTTTCTTTGTCTTGTATACATACATTTGTTTTGTCTCATATACTTAGAAGGTTGGGGGTCAGTTCGCAGCTATGATGCATCACCCCAGGAGCAGGAGGGGTTAAGGGTCTTGCTCAGAAAGCCAACAGTGGCTAACTGGAAGTGGTGGGGCTTGAACCCTGGTCTTACTGGTCTTCCAATTAAGAACTCAGTGTCTTAACCACTGCCCCTAAATAATAAATCAATAAAACAATTTTTTTTGTCTCAAATGCACTGAACATTTGTGAAGCCTTACTAACATAAAGCTTTCTATAATTTTTGTCTTTCTGAAAGAAGTCTTCAAATGTATTTTTGCTGTTCAAAAGTTTCCAAGATCATCTGCTGGCTTTATGAAAACAGCCTTAATATTTGCCAGGACTTTCATGATGACAGAATGCCTCTCTTCCAACATTTGCATATATTGGAGCATTTTAGTATTCAGATCTAAAAAACAATCAGGTTCACCCAGTATTGTTTCATTTAGTATGTTATATTTCGCATACCAAACAATTTTTTTATAGTAATTTTAGATTTTTTTTCGTCTTTCTAAAAACAAAATGCCATTTACAAAGTCAGATAAATAGTATTTTATTATTAAATCATTCTTAATGAATGCACATACCATTCTGCATTACAGATACTGGGGAGCTGGTGTTCACCTGAAGAATCACCTGAGAATCCCTGTTATGTTGTTGACAATCAGGAGGTTTCAGAATGCAACGGCCACCAGTTATGCTTTATTTTTGTTTGTTTGAATGAAAACAGTTACTATTTCTCCAGTGTTTCAATTCCAGTGTCCAAAACAAAATGATGTTTAGCCACATTTACACTGCCCAATTTCTATTTTGACACAAAACAACCCAAGGAAGGCGCATTTTTTTAGACCAGAAATAAAAAAAGGAAAAACTTTGTGATAATTAATAGACTAAGATAAAATTTCTTATTTAGTATTTTGCTTTTTGCAACTTTTTCAGCAATTTGTAATTTATACGCAAAATGAAAGAGTTTTCAAGGAATTTATAAAGTGTATCTCTCTGTATACCGTAGAACAGCGGTTCCCAACAGAGGGGTCCCGACCCACAAGGGGGCCTCAGCGAGCTCTGTGTGTGTGTGGGGGGGGGGGGCGTCATACTTTTAAAAATGTTTAAACAGTAAGTATTAAGGAGAAAGATTATATTGCATTAGCTAATTTTAACCATGATCCACTGGTTGACAAAAACTAGACAAATTTGTAATCCGTCCTTCACAAAAACGACGAGTCTCACTGATTTGCCTTCAGCATCTGATAGTAATGACCCAGGCATACTGGACCCAGGTGAGGAAGCTTCCAACAATTCGGGTCGCAGTGCTAGCAAAACTGGAAGCACGAAATGCAGGAAATACCAAGAACGATAATATCATTAAAATGTGAAAGGGGGCTCTAAAATATTTTCTTGGGAAAAAAAGGGTTCTCGGACAACAAAAAGGTTGGAAATCATTGCTGTAGAACATATCTGGGTTTCTGCATTTATGTATGTAATGTGTGCTGTAGGTGTGAAACTTAAAAATCTTATCCAGGATATAGATTATTTTATCCCTGGTGACCAATATTTAAACTGCCTCCTCTCAACCTTTCCTAAAAATTCTGAATTTGGAGGATTGTTTAAATCACAATGACCTCACAAGGAAAACTGACTGTGTGAGGATCACAATATTGACAGATCACCAAAATTGGACAGAATTAGTGGAATTAATGTTAAAGACCTTGCAGTTTTGAGGTAATTTAAAATAATGATTAAATCTGGTTACATACCCCTAACTAGCAGCACATAGATCAGGTAAGCAACTCAACAACATCATCCAACTGTTCAACACAGACAAAGACACAGACAAAAACAGCCATCCAACTTACCGCTGACGCTATCTGCCACCCCCAGATCTTCTATTCCTAAATAATAATAATAATTATATTATATATATATATATATATATATATATATATAGATATATATATATATATATATATATGATATATATATATAGCAGTCCTTATGGAAAAGTTTAGGCACCCTTCATAAATACAGGCAATTGAAAGATGTAACAGTCTACCTTGGAAATGGAAAAATTGCACAATATTTTCAGCAACATTGATGCATAGTTACTTTTTATGCCATAATTGAACAAAATAAAAAAATAAAAACATTTTTATGGCACTGGCAAAGTTTGGGCACCCTAGAGTTCCAGAGTCCAGATTCTTTTAGGTTTCAGACCTTAATTAGCTCATTAGATCTGATGCATGGCAACAGCTGTCATTAGTAAATGCCAATTTTTCAAGTTTACAAATACTTTGACTCTTCAAACCTGTGCACAAAAAATTTTTTTTTTGCACTCACCAACCATGGGTACCTCTAAGCAGCTGGTGTAAGACTCTGAAAATAAAGTTATTGATGCCACAATGCAGGAGAAGGCTAAAAGAGATAGCAAAGCGTTGTCAGCTGCAGTTTCCAAGTGAGAAATGTAATCAGAGATGGCAGTTCAGGGAACTGTGGAGGTCAAAATGAGATCTGGAAGAACAAGAAAACTCTCGAGAGACTGCTGTATGCTGGTCAGAAAGCAAAATCAAACCCCCCATTTTGACTGCAAAAACTGCTGGAAGATTTAGCAGACTCAGGAGTGGTGGTGCACCGTTCCACTGTGCAGCGATGCTTGCACAGACAAGACCTTCATGGAAGAGTCCAGCAGAAGGAAACCTTACCTGTGTCCCCATCATAAAATCCAACATCAGAAGTATGCAACAAAAATTACAGAAGCCTTGCGTTTTTGAAACAAGTGCTGTGGACTGATGAAGTTAAAATCACTCTTTGCCACAATCCAGTTGCATGTTTGGAAAAAAAAAAAGGAGCAGCATTTCCTGAAAGGAACACTTTGCCAACTATTAAGCATGGGGTGGATC
Organism: Bagarius yarrelli; assembly: GCA_005784505.1. Classification (NCBI taxonomy): domain Eukaryota; kingdom Metazoa; phylum Chordata; class Actinopteri; order Siluriformes; family Sisoridae; genus Bagarius; species Bagarius yarrelli. Next base: position 737,754 of record VCAZ01000155.1, read on the forward strand.
TATCATTCTTTGGGTTGTGTTGTGCAAAGCCAATGGCACAGAAACTTGCACGTGGGAAGAAAGAATGGATTCATAAATACAGCAAATTCTGGAAGCAAACATCACACCATCTGTAAAAAGCTGAAGCTGAAAAGAGGATGGCTTCTACAACAGGACAATGATCCTAAACATACCTGAAATCCCTATGGAAACCTCAAGAGACGCAAGCTGAAGGTTTTGGGAATGGCCATCACAGTCCCCCCTGATTTAAACATCATTGAAAATTTGTGGGTAGATCTTAAAAGAGCTGTGCATGCAAGACGACCAAGAAATATTACAGAACTAGAAGCCTTTTGCAAGGAAGAATGGGCGAAAATCCCAAGTACAAGAATTGAAAGACTTTTAGCTGGCTATAAAAAGCGTTTGCAAGCTGTGATATCTGCCAGAGGAGGTGTTACTAAGTACTGATTATGTAAGGTGCCCAAAACATTTGCACACAGTTCCATAAAAATGTTTTTATTTTTTATTTTTGTTCAATTTATGGCATAAAAAAGTAACTATGCATCAATGTTTGCTGAAAATATTGTGCATTTTTTTTCCATTTCCAAGAGAGACTGTGTTAACATCCTTTTCAATTAGAAAATCACCAAAATCTGTTATTTATCAAGGGGTGCCTAAACTTTTGCATAAGACTGTATATATATATATATATATATATATATATATATATATATATATATATATATATATATATATATATATATATATATATATATATATATATATATATATAGGTAGTCTACCGATCAAAGTGGAACATAAAACATTTAAGATATTTGTCTAATATATGTGTCATATACTGTGTATATGCATGTTGACTGATAAAACTTAAACTATATTAGCAATTAGACTGTTTCTTTAACCGCAATTAAATCAGCATTTTCTGTCAGAGCAAAACTGTTACAGCCAAGTTCGACTAGCAAAGGATGTCTGTAGAGAACTGCACACATGAATACAGTTGAGTTCAAATTTTTACGCCCAAAATGGCTGATGGAGGAGAAGAAATTGACTTGGTTGCGGACATCCTTAAAAATCCATTTTCAAGACAGACATTTCCAGAAAAGCTAGACATCGTGAGGACAGTTCAACTAACCCTGAAGCTTGTCTCAGCACGAGAAAGAGTTAGTTCGCCACTTCCAGACCAGTGTCTACGAGCATGTGTATGATGTATTTTATTTCATTTTTTAAAAATGTTATTGTCATGTTATAAATCAATAAATATTGATTTTGCTCCAGATAATGTAGAGTGCCTTGAAAAAGTATTCATATCACTTGAACTTTTTCACATTTTGTTACCTTACAACCACAAACTTTAATGTATTTTTTGAGATTTTATGTAATAGACAAACACAAAGTAGCACATAATTGTGAAGTGAAATAAAAATAATACATGGTTTTCTAACCTTTAAGCAAATAAAAATCTAAAAAAGTCTGACGTGCATTTGTATTCAGCCCCCCTGCATCATTACTTTTAGAGCCACCTTTCGCTGCAATTTGTTTTGGGATATGTCTCTACCAGCTTTGCACATCTAGAGACTAAACATTTTTGCCCATTCTTTTTTGCAAAGTAGTTCAAACTCAGCCAGATTGGATGGGGAGCATCTGTGAACGACAATTTCTCGATTTGTGCCTGGACTTTGACTGGGCCAGTCTAAAACATTATTATTTTTGATCAAAACCATTCCATTGTAGCTCCGGCTGTATGTTTAGGGTCATTGTCTTGCTGAAAGGTAAATCTCCTCCCGAGTCTCATGTCTTTTGCAGCCCTCAATAGGTTTTTTCCGGGATTACCCTGTATTTAGCTCCATCCATCTTCCCATCAATTCCCATCAGCTTTCCTGTCCCTGCTAAAGAAAAGCATTCCCACAGCATGACGCTACCACTACCTTGTTTCACAGTGGGGACAGTGTGTTCAGCAGTGTTACTTTTACGCCACACATAGCGCTTTGCATTTAGGCCAAAATGTTTAACTTTGGTCTCATCTGACCAGAGAACCATTTCCCACATGTTTGCCATTGGCATGGCCTGTGGCAAAAGGCACTTTTTATGTTTTTCTTTCAACAATGGCTTTCTTCTTGCCACTCTTCAATAAAGCAGCTTCTTCAGCGTGACCATGGGCTTCTTGGCTGCTTCTGTGACCAGTGCTTTCCTTGCTCTTTGTGTCAGTTTAGGTGGACAGCCATGTCTTGGTAGGTTTGCAGTTGTGGCATACTTGGAATTTTTTGGATGATGGATTAAACAGTGCTCCCTTAAGATGTTAAAAGTTACTACTTTAAACTTCTTCACAACTTTATCCCTAAATCAGAGTACAGGGGGCTAAATACAAATGCATGCCACACTTGCTTAAAATTCTAAAAAAAAGGTATATTATTTTCTTTCCGCTTTACAGTTATGTGCTACTTTGTGTTGGTCTACCACATTAAATCTTAATTAAATACATTTAAGTTTGTGGTTGTAAGGGTACATGCAACTATGCATTTAGAGTCAACATTCCCTTATACTTTAGGTAATGGAGCTTCAGTTAAAAGAAAAAATATTTAAGATAAGGGAACTTGCTTCCTGGTGTAATGATCACACACATTCTTTAAAACAGAATGTTAAAAAACTTAAATGTAAATGACGCCAAACTAAACTGTTAGTATTTCAAACAGCATGAAAGGAGAGCATCTTGACCTATAAAAAAGTTCTTAGTGTAGCTAGATCAACGTATCTCTTCACCCTTATATAAAATAATAAAAATAATCTTAAATTTTTATTTAACACCGTAGCAAAATTAACCAGGAATAGAAAGAAATCTCCACAATAAAAGCATGCAGTAGTGAGGACCTCATAAACTTTTTTGATAACAAAATTGAATCAGATCAGAACTTCTCTAAAAGAGAACAATCTAATTTTACTTATCTCTTTTGCAAAATCATGAACTTGTTTATTAGATCTATACAAACACAAATTTTTTTAGGCAGATAGTACCAGCAGTAACAGACCTGTTGAAAATAGTTAACTTTTCATTTAGCAGTGGGTATGTTTCAAAGTCTTTTAAATTAGCAGTTATTAAACCACTAATTAAGAGACCCCAGTGAGCTTTCAAACTACAGTCCGATATCAAACCTCCTCTTTATCTCAAAAATCCTAGAAAAGATAGTAGTACAGCAGCTATGTTTATATTAACATACAAAAATATAACATACACAAACTGTATTAGTCAGGATTTAGGCCTCATCATAGCACAGAAACAGCACTTGTTAAAATAGTAAATTACTTTCTATTGGCTTCTGATCAGGGTTGTGTCTCTTTGCTTATATTATTCATCCTCAGGGCAGCTTTCAACACCATTGATCGTAATATTGTTCTTCAAACATTAGAAAAGGAAATACGAAATAGTGAAACAGCCCTCGCCCAGCTCAGGTTATATTTGACCCATCGCTATCAGTTTGTTGATTTAAATGGTGGCTATTCTGTGTGTTCTTAATGGTGTTCCACAGGGTTCGCTTTTAGGCCCACTGCTTCTTTTCTCTTTACATGCTTCCTCTGGGCAACATAATTCATAAGCATGATTTTAATTTTTACGGTTACACTGACACAGTTATATATCTCAGCTAGGCCAGATGCGAATAGCTAGCTAAATAATGTTAAACAATGTGTGAAGGATATAAGAAACTGGATGTTAAGTAACTTCCTTTTGCTTAATCCTCTTAAGACAGAGGTTCTGGTACTAGGACCACATGTAGCTAGGAGTAAGCTTTCTGATCGCACTGGACCTCTTAACACTCAAAAAAACAGTTTCCTGGTTATGCTATGTATAAAAAAAATTGTGTTTTGTATTTACTACAACAAACATTTTGTCTGCATGCAGCAAAAGATATTTTGAACTCCGGAAAAACGCTGGGATAAAATATACTGTCTCATATAATTATCGAAGTTTATTTGAATCATCCTTGGATTTATTTAATTGAGCTTAATTGATCCACCTGCAGCAAACCAAAATTACGAACCAAAATTTAGTCTGCTCCTGTGTGCAGTCATCTTTTTTTTAACAGCTGTCAACCTAAATATGAAAATGACTATTTTACTTAACAATGAAAAATATCTATTTGCAAACTAATAGCCAATTGAAATATTTATTTTAGATGGTTAATGTTTTAATTTTTACTCCTGAACGTTATAAGACGCTACCTTCATTTGACACAGGATTGTAAACGGTCATTTGTAAGGCTGTTGTGTTCTGTAAAATGTTGAGATTCTGCACATGACAGCCAGGTGGCAGTACGACACTGTGATAGCAACAGGTGGGAGGACGAAAAATAGGGTTTTTTTTCCTCTCTTTTTTATGTCTTACTTTTCTCTCTCTCTCTCTCTCTCTCTCTCTCTCTCTCTCTCTCTCTGTCGAGCTACATATGCCAGAACCCCTCTCCACTCAGGACCTGTCTGACCCTTCCTGGTGACCCCCCTCCGGTTGATGATTACATCACATCACTATGGTGACTGGGGACGCTTCCACTCTGCAATGAAGATGCTCCAGTTGTTTTCTGAGGACTTGTAACTACAGTTGCTCACACACAGTGTGACTGGATAATCCCTGCTATCTGTTTATCACCCAAATGAGGATGGGTTTTCTGTTAAGTCTGGTTCCTCTCAAGGTTTCTTCCTACTACTATCACAGGAAGTTTTTCCTTGCCACCATCGCCATCGGCTCATCAGGAAAACACACGGACAAACTGTTTTTTTTTTTTTATTCACATTTTATAATTATCTTTGATTTTGTAAAGCTACTTTGAGACAATGACATTGTAAAAAGTGCTATGCAAATAAAATTGAATTACATTTGGCCGAATGTAGGTGACGAGGAGACGGCACATTTCTGATATCCTCTCACGTACCTTCGGATATCCTGAGCAATGCCGGGCCACAAAAAGCGGTCCTGAAGCAGTGAGAGGGTTTTATTGACCCCAGGGTGACCAGTGCCCAGGGAAGTGTGAGATGTTTGTATCAGTTTGGAGTGCTGGGAACGTACGCCTGATTTAAAGGACATCCTGGATTTGTGGGTTCTGGCTTACGGTGATTTTCGTCTTCTGTGTTCTGGGACCACTCAATAGGTGACACTAGAAGTTTTGGTAAAAGACGTTCAGGTTTAACTAAAGGAGGTTTAAAGGCATGGAGGCAAACAAAACATCTGGAGCTTGGCTGTTTTCCCTTGCTGCTGAGACAGAACTACCCCTACTCCAGAGGTGAAGGCATCGACCTACACTACGAACGGTCAATTAGGATCGGGGTGTGTAAGGAGAGGGGCAGTGGTGAATACTTTCTGGAGTCTCCTCATGGCATCAGAGGCCTCCTGCATCTATGACAATTTCCTAGGCTTACCTTTAAAGAGGCTGGTGATGGAAGCAACCCTGAAGCTGTAATTTCAGATGAACATGTGTAAAAGTTGAAGAATTCTAAAAATCTCTGGAGTGCCTTTATAGTGGTTGGGACTGCCTATTACTCTAGACAGTGTAAAAACAGACAATACATAACAGAACAAAACATAATGTACAATACATTAAATTAAATGGTGCCGACTAGATTATTAACAAATGTGCAGATAGGCGAAGAGATGTGTAATCTGAATTTTATTATAAACTGTATAAATAAGTAATATCAATGTTAGACTATGTTAAGTTTTTGCTAGTGTTTTAAAGAATGTGTTTCCTGTGTCTGTATGGGTGTTGGGGGCCGAGAACAGAAGAGTCCTTTGTCTGCTGCTAGGAAACATCTGGTATCGACCCCCTCTCCAAGAAAGCAGGAATATACATCATGTCACATACACATTCCATGGACATATAAAAGCAAAAGAGGAAAATTTAACTTTGTCTCTTTCTCCATCCAGCTTTGTTGTGTGCTGTAAAGACACCAAGTGTGCACAATTGACCTTTTTCATTTTTTCTTTTTTGCTTGCCTCAACGTTTCTTTGTATGAAGGTCTATTAAGATACAAATTTCCACCAATTTGGCATCTCCTGGATCGGCCTCCACGACTGCAAACAGTCAGATTTTTTAAATCAGATTTGATTAGGGTGCTGATGCCCAAAGGCTTTTTACTTTATCTTAAAGTAAAGTCTTCAAACCTGATCCTAAAAAGGTAAAATTGTATCAATTTTTGATTAAGTGTAGTTATAGTTCCATACAAGATTTAGATTTGGATTTCACCAAGGTAAGGGTTACAGTGTCAGGGAAATTTACTTTTTTTATAGTTGGTGACACGGTAGAACATAGTTCCTTGGGTAAGGATGGAGTGGATGCATTCACCTTAAGGTTTCTCCACAGAAAAAGCAAATCAAAGGTAGTTTTGCTGCCAGGTAAGGCGCAAATGTAAGGAGACAAGGTTTTTGTGGAATTGGACGGAATTGTTTAAGTTAATTTATAATTATTTTCTTAAGGCATGCAGTAATCCAAATGTTAAATTTAGATTAATTTATAGGCCAGGGTCATTTACACAATTTAAAATGTGGGTGGATGAGTATGGTTTTCCTGAAAAGTGGAGTTTTAGTCAGAGACAACTTGATTAATCAAAAGAAAGATTGCAGGAGAAAGAAGGTGTAAAGAAAAGTAAATGTGATAAGTATGATAAAGTTCAATTTAGAATTCCTGTTCGATCTATCCGAACCTCACATATCCGTCTCTAGTGTTGCGGAAAGGTGACATATTAGAGACACTCAGACACACTTTCTCAATAAGATCTGGCAGCAAAGGGATTCCTGAGACATTTTTTGGTTGGTTGAGGTAACTGAGACTTGTCTATTGACCACGAAGGGGGAGAAGTAAAGTTGGGTGAGGAATTGCTCAGATTCTGCAAGGAATTCTGGCTAACTTTACATGAGTTAAGATGTTTGATGATGCATGGCCTGAAAGCAACATGCAAATGAGTGAACCTGACTAAGATCTCAATGGGCAAACAGCAAAATGAAGAGACTGTGTCACGATACTTGGTCAGATTGACAAGTTCACAATGCGCAGTGGATTACAACGTCCTGATGACATGAATGATGGACCAGTGTGTGCGTATGAAGCGCACTTAAGAAATTGGTTTATGAATGGACTGAAAGAGGACATTGCTCATAAGGTTAAACAATCCTTTATTACATGGGACACAGAAAAACTGTCCCTGATTGAGCAACACGCTGTACACGCAGAAAAGCTTTTGAACCAGGAAGATCGAACCCAGTCCAGAATACGCGATGATCAGCTATATGAAGCGCAGTTGACTATGTTGCAGATGGTAGGGCTCAGTGTTAAATTTGTTGACAAAATATTATTATTATAATTTTTGTCAACGACAAGTTTTCACTGATGAAATTGAGACGATGACTAAATAAAAATTAAAATTATTATGACGAAAACTATAATGAAAATATACTGACATTTTCGTTAACTAATAAAAACAAGAGGAAAATGTGAGTGCGTGACCTTTTTGGAAAAGGTCCAATCCAAATTAATCTTTGGCCATGGTGCAGTAAAGTACTGATCCACCAAACGTGGGATGCGAGTCCGCAGTATCATTTTGCATACATTGGGTGTCTGTGTGACTATAATGAAATGGCAACAGTTGGGAGAAAAAAAAAAGATATATGGGTCAATTTCATGTTTGATGTCAAGACAAACAAGACCTTGTGTAAACTGTATGGAGTGGAAATTGCTGGTAAAAACACAACAAATCTAAAGTGGGATCTGCAAGGGAATTTTCCTGAAATTTTGTTAGCGTATCTGCGTTGGTGTGCTTTTACATACTAAAGATAATAAGAAAGATAATAATTTATATTTGTTGCAGTTCTCGAATTGAATCGGTTATGTAAAAAAAACAAAAAGTGCATGTTTGAAAAAAATGTTTTATTTAATGTAAGATTGTGATGTTACATTTGTAAACAAATCTTTTTTTTTAAGTTTTAGCCATTGCAGATTTTAACAAGAGAATGTGCAGTGAAAGTTGATCTCTCTTGGGTCTCAGTTTTTTCAGGCAAATTACACCCATTTTGGTTATTCAGTTCTACATATTAGAATAGAACTAGAACCAACAAACTGAGACTAAGCAAAGTATGTAGCATTGGCAAACAATACTTTGCCCAGAGCTAGCAGTAGAGCTAGTTTAAATAACCAAACACTTTCAGAATTCCGGTGATGGCGCCCTTAGGTGGGAGAGGAGAGTGGAGTCGTGACAAACAAGCTATTTTGTTGGTCATGTTTACTTTTCAATATAAGTAAAGGGACACAGAATGATTCTGGCTTTAACAGTCTTAAAAGCTACACCAAGGCAGCTCTTAAACACCAAGGTGCCATATAATCAGTTGTGCATAATATGCACACTGTAGCACATACCAGCATTACCTATAACAGATGTGTATATGTGGTGCACTGTTGCTTACTGAAGGCCCTGACTGACATCCCCTAATACGCTGCTGCCTGACATTAGACTATACTGGATTTTATTTGGATTAATCTGCTTAGAAGAAAACCTAACATTTACAGTATTAGAAAACATTGCTGTGTAAAGAAAACTGAACGAGTGTGGGCAGGTTTTTTAAAACTACAGACAAAATGTGCGAAGGCTCTAATATAATTATAGCTCAGTCCTGATTTAATGTTTCCTTAGGGATAAATGGAAGCTTCAAATAAGCAAGCAGCGATGTACATTCAGCAAATATCCTGACACTTAAGAGTGGCATTTGGAAAAATATCTTAATAACGAATTAAACACATACATGAACACACTTTTATAAAAAATACCAGCAATGAAAATACAGGAGTTTTAAAGCTTCAGATCATAATGCTTCAGCTGTGCAATTAGCACTCTAGTAAATGAGTCAGCTCATAATTATTAAGATTACTTTAATGTAAGTATCTTAACAATATTAAATATAAAAAACCTTCAGTTTTACATTCAGTTAGAATATAACTTGTAATTCTAGCTTTATTTTTCACTTTTATAAAATTGTTTGACCTTTTCAAAAGTTGAAGTGGTTTTAAATAATTGTAGATTAATTGGTTTATAAATCAGTTATTAACCTGTTATACAGTATAAAAAACAATAGACAATTACACAAAGCAGTTTTAAAGAAATTTTGTAGTAGATTTATATTTAGATTACGTTGTACATTTATTCATAATATCCAAGCAGAAGCAGTAGTGATCAAATGAATGGTCTGCCAAGCCTGAGAACTGTTTGTGGGCCATGATGCATTCTTGTTGTAAGTGCCAAATCTGAATAAATAATTGTGCCCCAAGATAGAATAGCCTTGGTTGTAGTGTTACAAAACTTTTGAAGACATTTTGCCACACGAATGACACATAAAAGGCGATTAGTTTTGTGACTAGTTTTACTGAATTTATCATGTATAGCAGTTATAAGCATTTAAAACAAGTATACAAAATAAAACTTTTTTTAGAACAGTGAGGTTTGTGAACAAGCATGATGGGATGACATAAATGTGCAAAAGTAAAAGAAAACAATTTCACAAAAGGTTTTACGAATATAAAGGTAATTTTAAGATTTGATTTATTTACTTGACCTATTTCCTTAGATGTATTTTTTTTTTAGTGGAAGGGCTCTTTGTTCTTCAAATGTTTTTTTGGAAATGCCCTCAGTTGGTGCTTTTCATGTTCCTTTTTTTCCCGGGTTCAGCCTTTATGGTATATGGCTAATTTTTAAACCTTTCACTACAATGTCTAAAGTACCTAAATTCCTGACATGTTTAGAATATACATAAATTTTCTTCTTGTGCCTTAACCATGAACTAGAGAAAAGTTGTTGATTACTTTTAGTAATGGCTGTCCACATTACTTTAAACAGCTTTAAAGATGCTAATATTGCAGTATACGGTGCATGAAAAATATTCAATGGCTATAGAATTTGTATTATCACTGTATTTATGATGAAAGCAGTCTCTAATGAAACAATAGTAAATAGGATTTCAAGCCTTGCTCACTTGGAAGTATGTATTTTGGAGGTTCTTAGCAACCTCCCAAATGACTTCCTCCAGAAGCATTCCATCTTCAGACGTTTAAGGAAACTAGCTGGTGCCACCGGTGTTTACATTAATATTAAAAATGTTACTTATTTTCCTATTTAATAAAGTACAATTTGTTTCAATAAATTTGTATTTTCATAAGTTGTAAAAGTTGGTTTAGAGGCAAGTGCAGTTTATTTACAAAAGTAAAAAGTTAAATAAAACAAATAATGTCTAAACAAAAACATTAACTAACTAAGGTAAGTAATAAGACAAGAAACTAGCAACACATAAGTGGAAACATGGTCCATGGACCATACCATGGACCATACTATGGACCATAACATTTATGGTACCATGCAACAAAGCAAGACCCGAACAACCTGAATTACAGTGGGGGCACTGTTGAGTAGCGAATGGAGTAGCACGTTTGATTCGGAGCTCCCGCAGATTTCTTATTGATTATTGAATTTTTTACTTTTGTTTTTTCTGCAAATTTACCTCATTGTGATTGTGTGCATGATTTTTCGTGTTATTGATCAGTTGTCATGGCCAGTAAAAGCACTAAAACTTGTGCTGTATCGTCACAGCAATTGAGGCCTACCTCTTTCCTGTATTGTGCGCCCACTTCCCCCGGAGGAAAGCGGCCAGGTTATGGATTTGGAGTCGCTGAAAATGGATTTGTTACCCGCTCTGAGACAGGACATTGCAGACATCTTTAAAACTGAACTGCGAGCAGCATTGGGTGATGACTTGGCTACAATAATAGTTAAGGTGCAGGCAATGAAATCACAACTGCTAAGTGATAGAGCTGCCTCATAGGCCAAGCTGGCTACAATAAAAGGTACGATGGTCGAAACGGGCAGTCACTCTCAGCTTGTACTGATAAGATTGTGTCACTGAAAAGCGAGATTAAATTTCTAACCACGAATGTAACCGCTTGGCAGAGCAAGCCCGTTCGCAAAGAATACTATGAGAATTCTGTGTTCCCCAAAGAGACTGTTGTTAACCCTACAGAAAGAGGCATTCAAACTGGAAAAAATGCCCTTGCTGGACTGAGCACACAGAACCTCTGAAGCCCAAATTAAGTGACCAACCATGGCCTGTTATTATCAGGTTCCACTATTACAAAGACTACAGATATTTTGCGGTGTGCAAGAGAGGGTCAACCGACTGGTGTCGAGAATGCGGAAAAGGTGGGGGATGGATAGTCCTGGCTCTTTGGAAGCTCTTGTTCCCTTTTTTATTTACCCATAAATGCCTTCTGTTACCTTTAAGTCTGGCACACCTGTAATAGGTATACCTATTCGTTTCATAAGTTGGAATATACGGGGTATGTGCATCCCAGTTAAGCCAGGAAAATTTTTTAGCCATTTAAAAAGACATAAAAAGACATTGTGTTCCTACAGGAGACTCATCTGAACCTTAAAGACCATCATTGGCTCAGGGCTCCTTGCATAGGCTAGGTATTCCATTTTAACTTCAACTCCAAATCCAGAGGATGTGACATATAATAATAAAAATAATATTCCATTTGTATGTACTGAGGTTATTGCTGATATAAATATATCATAATGGTGGAAGTGTTGATGCAAACTAGAGTGCTGCTACCTAGTGACGCACCTAATTTTGACGATGTGGGAATCGCTAATGGATTACGAGGTAAGGTACCACATTTATTTAAACATTTATTAGTTGATCCTTGGAGATGACTTGAACTGTGTATTTGATCCAGTGTTCGTTAGATCTAGTTCACAACCTATGCCAAAATTACTGTCTGATTCTATAAACTAGAATAGTTTGGTTGACCCTGGAGATTTTGCAACGCTTAGACTTTAATAGCTCTTATCTTAGAGGCAGATAAAGATCCGACTTGGATGTAAAAGCTTAGGCAAAATCTATTTCTCTTTGTTTAGAGAGGGTTTTGCCCAATATTATTTCTGAGTGAAAAATGGGTTTATTAAGGGACGACCTATTTTTTAAAACTTTTGTACTCTCTTGAATTGTAACGACTCAACTAAGGCAAGACGTAGAGTAGAACCAAATGTACAGTTTATTTACAAAGTGATTACCAATAAACAGAAACACTAGACAAACACTTGGCAAAACAACAATCTTAACTTGACTAAACCTAACTTGACATGACATGACATGACCATTAACTTAGCATAGCCTCACCACAGTGGTACACAAACAACATTCCACAAAAAGACAGAGAAACACAGGACTATAAATACACAAGGAACACATTAACTAAACAAGGAGCACCTGCAAACAATAAACATAAACATACAACCAATGAAAACAAGACACAAGGACAAGGGAAAGCACACAGCAGGAAGACATGAGGACAAAACAGGAAGTAAACAAAACATAAACAATAACATGACAATACCAATAACATAGCACAGCATAGTTTAGCTAGCTAGCATGAAACAAGAACCTTACATGAATGTTATTCAACTCACTCTGAAAAGGTACCCAATATTGTAATTTCAGTGGATGCAATGGAAGGCATTTCAAAGGGTGAAGTGGAAATATTTATTTGCAGTATTAAAAACATTCGGTTTTGGTAATAAATTCATTAGATGTATAGAATTAAATTACACATCCCTGAAAGCCAGCATTCACACCAATGATGTATGTTCAGAGTATTTTGCATTGGAACAGGGAACTCATTAAGGCTGTCCTTTATTGCCATCCCTATTTGCTTTGGCTATTGAGCCACTGGCCATCTCAGTATGATGCTCTAATGTTTTAGGGTGTTACTAGGAATAGGCCGGGGCATCGACTCTCACTGTATGCAGATGATTTGTTACTCTATGTATTATCTACTCTATTAATGTGACGCCCACGTTTTAGGTTACCTCATCTGGCATGGTGCAATGTAGAAAACCAGTCATGTGTCAGTTCCTCCTCTATATCTGTTTTTAACATTCAAAAATTTGTTATCAGATTAGAAAAGCTTTCAAGTTTATATTTGCTTTCCCGCTAGATCCAATATGTAATAACCATCTATTTCCTCCATCATAAATGAAAGTATAGCATGGTAAAGGTATACATTGTTTTTTTAATTTATATTCAGATGGTCTCTGTAAAAGATTTAAAAGTTTATTATCTAATCCAGCGGAAGTGGCGAGACTACAGTCTACCGTGGATTATCAGGCACAGGCGTTGCATGCGTTCCAAGAACAACTAGCTCAGCTGCGTGCGGCATTACCTACAACACCTTCTCCTTCCAGCTACGTGTCGTCACCTGGGTTTTTTCTTGCTGCCTGAGAAGAACGGAACTCCGGAGTGGTGAAGAGGGTTTATCCGCCAACATCCTCTTTCAGAACCAACCAGCCTTTTTCCTCAGTGCACTTTTATTCTCTCTCTTCTCTCAGGTAAAGCACTAGAGTGGGTGTCTGCGGTCTGGACTCTTACCCACTCATTTCTACATCGTTAGATTACTTTTTGGGGGAATTGAAGGAGGTGTTTGAGTACCCAGCAAGGGGTCTGGACGGGTCCACCCAGTTACTCAGGCTACTTCAAGGACAGATGACGGCAGATGAATATTCCATACGTTTCCTTACCCTGGTGGCTGGAATGAGGTGTCGTTAAAGTCTGTATTTAAGGATGGATTGCACCCCCGATTACAAGCTGAACTCGCAATACGTGTGCATGGCCGTTCGACTAGACAACCTGTTATGCAACAGCCCTCATGCCAAGTTTAATACTCTTCCACCTTTAAGCTCATCTCCCAGCACGGAGATAGACGAACCCATGCAGGTGAAGTTTGCCAAACTGACACCTCAGGAGCGGCAATGTCGTCTCCAGAATTGTCTGTGTCTCTACTGCGGGGGGGCCCCAATCACATCGCCGCATCCTGTCTACAAAAAAACACTCGCCGACAAACTAAAGTGAGTTTTCCTGTTTATTCTCTTCCTTCAGTCAAGTGTTTGTCACTGCCAGCAGCCCTCAGAGTTAACTCAATCTGTCATCGCTTTCTAGCACTAGTGGACTCCAGGCCGTCCCTTAATCTTATCAACAACCAAGTGGTTCAAGTTCTCCATATTCCCTTGACACCCTGCGACCCACCCACCCGTATCTCAGCAGTTGATGGCAGGCTAATTGTTCCAGGAATTACTCAGCGTACCTGATCCTGAGTTGCCATTTGTGGTTGAGGTGGATGCTAAAGCTAAAATTAAAGCTGAGCAGAGCAATGACCCGCCTCCCACCAACTGCCCTAATAACAAGGTTTATGTGCCTGCATCTCTTTGTAATCGAGTCATTTCCTAGGTTCACATGTCCTTGAGTGCAGGCCACCCTGGTATCCAGAGAACCAAGGAACTCATAGGGCTCGCTTATTGGTGGCCCAGCCTCCGCCAAGATGTGGAGAGATTTGTAAAGGGCTGTAGCACCTGCGCCCAGTCTAAGACTCCTCGGCATCTCCCCGAAGGTGACTTTGTACCGACCTTCCCAACTCACAAGGTCACAAGTTTTTAAAACCTTTTTCCCCTTTCCCTCCGCCTCGGCCCTTTTCTCGTTCGGTTTTGAACTCAAAGGCCTCCCTTCAGCATGTTTTCAGAAACTTCGACCTCCCAGAAGACATCGTGTCTGACCAGGGGCCACATTTCACCTCTCGCCTCTGGCCCGCCTTCTGTCAGAGACTAGACAGTAACGTCAGTTCAACCTCCGGGTAGGATCACCCCCAGTCGAACGGCCAGGTCAACAGGTTGAATCAAGAATTGGGATTATACTTGCGTTCATATTGCTCACTTGAAGAAACCAGTTAGACGAGTTTCTCCGTTGGGCGGAATACGGAAAACTCGCTAACACTACGGGACTCACCCCCTTTCAGTGTGTTTCCCTGGTCTGGAGAGCCGTCCAGCTGTTGAAGACTGGATGCAACACAGCGGTCATGTCTGGGAGTCTGCTCATGTCCGGTTACAGCGGGCAGTTAGGGCCCAACACATTCAGGCAGACCGACGGCATTGGTCACATCCCACTTACCAACCGGACCAGTTGGTATGGCTCTCCACCCATGATCTGCGGCTACAGTTACCCAGCAGAAAGTTAAGTCTGAGATTTGTGGGCCCCTTGAAGATTATTAAACAGATTAACCCAGTTACTTACAGGCTGGAGCGCCCTCCTTTCTATCGCATCTCTCCCTACTGAAATCGCATCTCTCGCTACTGAAACCTCACCGTCCCTCCAAGACCAAAACTCCTGAACCACTGGCCCTATCGAAATTGAGCTTACCAGGGTAGCTCCTCGATTCCAGACGATTCAGACGAGTGGGTATATTCGGAGGGTTCGGTACGGGAGGGTTAGGTCATGGGTGAAAGCACACGATATTCTAGACCCTGCACTCACTCAGGAGTTCCATGCGGCTCCAGAAAGCGGGGCATACCGGCCACGTGAACGCCAAGACTCCCGTAGTCCCCGGGGCCGGCCACGTAGAACAGAGGGGGGGGGGGTGGGTACTGTCCCGCCACCAGAGGGCACCATTGCCGGAATTCTGAATAGCTCTTGTTCGGTTACCTATTTCCTGTCGGCTGGCTTTATAAGCTAGCCGTATGTGCTAACACGTCACAAAGTATTGTCCTTTATGACTTACCAAGCGTTTACCTGTTTATTTGCCTCATGTTCTGATCTATGCTCTGTTTTTCGGTTTCTGATTTTGGATTACGTTTTTGGATTTGGTTATTTGGATTTATCTGCTTTCTGTGTACTGTCTTCTGCCTGCCTGACTACCCTTTTGCCTGTCCCCTTATTCTAAATAAAGCCAGCATTCTGCATTATGAATTCTACTCAGTCTGGTTCATTACAGATGTGACGTGTTACATGTATTTTTTGACAGAATCATCAGCTAAAAAGTTGACGTTTAGTGACAGCCTGCCCTCTGGGTCTACCGATGTGCCCAGTGCTACCCCTGGGTTCAATAAAAATTCAACAGGCCCCATCACACCAGATTTTGTTGCCAATCTACTGAAAACGTCTTTTCAAGGCTCACTTTTGCAGACCGAGAGAAATAAATGAGAAAGGATACACTCACTAGGATTCACTAAGAAAGGCCAGCACTATTTCAAATATTGCAAATGCTTTGAGCAGTTAGCACCAAGCAAAACAAACTTTTTTTGTTTACTTTTTAATGAGTAAAGTGACATGGAACTATTTTGGCTTTGACAGTCTGAAGAGCTTTACTAAGGCCGCATTTACACCGCATGTATCAAGTGACCTAATTCCAATTTTTTCCTCTAATGTGGCACAGTTGGAATATGACCAATGACCATGTATGATTCTGAATATGACCAATGATTCTGATATTTTCTGTTTCTAGCTTTATTCATATGTGGAAATAAATAATATAATCAGATATATGTGCTTCTATCTAAGCACACAGATCGGTTTTTGATTGTCAATGCAAATCAAATGTCAATAAATAAGCAACAGTGGCGCAGACCTCAATTCAGGTGGACACCAACAGCGATATATATACTGTGTAATTTGATATTTCTTATTTGTTTACATAGAATCTGTGAACAAATAATAAATAACAAATGAAAAAATGTACACACTATCAAAAAAAGATATTTATAGTTTTGCAATCAATGTTACATTCGACTAGGCTGCAACAAGCGCTCTTTTTTTTTCCCCCTCCGTCTTAAGAAAGTATTGTTTTGCCACCCTTTAAATATGACGTGGAAGCAAAATACAAAACAATCTTTCATCTTGGACCATTGCATCCATGGATTATTGCAATTTTTACTTCCTTTTTTGTCAGAATATCTACCTTGGGCTATTTTGCTTTGTATGTGCTTTTGTAAATGCACATATTGGATACTGGTCAGTTTTAATAGAAGATGTAAGTGGGTCATCAAAAAAGGGAAATTAGATCTACAATGTAAATGCGGCCTATGACAATTCTCAAACACCAAGGATCTGAGCGCCATATAAAGTTAGTCTCTGTATAAGGCCCAATTTGTTTTGTATTTTTGTGCCTGAGCAGTACTTTGAAAGCTAGTTCTTTTATTATACCTTGTTCATTGTTTATGCCTGTCTATTTTGGAAAACTATTTAATGTAATTAATTTGCACAGCATTCTAAAGAGTGCTTACAATGCAATACATTTCTGAACCAGGGTTCTGTTTGCATATTTTTGAATTATAAGTTTATTACTGTTTCCAATTTTTGGGCTTTTTAAAAATTCACTGTAGGTAGACAAGGTTAAAAATAAACTGCCCATTTTGCGCATAATTAATAAATGCATTTGCATGTATCTGTCATCTACTTTTGCTCTGCCAATGATAAAAAAAGGCATACATACAACCACATGAATTATTTCTGTTCAACTTTCAATTGACTTTTTGTAATAGTGAGTTTATACTGGATGGATAATAGTCTAACTTAAAATATGGCTTCAAATACTTAACCTATATCAGCGTTGGTCCACAAATTATATACCAAAATATGTTTCATAATTAGAAAAATGATTTCAGACTTGAAATGGTCAGCTGAGCCCCACTTTCTATATTAACAGATATGAGGCTGCTCTATTTCTTGTGAAACTAGGTTGACATGTACTAGAAGAAACTGATCATGATACTATAACTTTCACACTTAACTTCTCTCATGCAATGAATATACTAAAACCTCTTTTTTTCTATTATTGAAACATCCCTGGAAATACACATGCACAGTGGTCATACACCTTTAAGACACCTTTGATAAAATATAAGAATAAGGTGTTCTGCAAAGCTTTATGTAACTGCAGTTAAGTGGTGAAATGTTACATTGCTCCATACTTGTCGTTGCATATTTTTATCACTTGCCCCTTTATACAACTGGCACAAGCTCTCCATATAGGTCATCCAGAAATGCTAATAAGTGCTATGTATTTTATCCAATTAGTGATATTAGTGCCACTGTGGCCTGTAATATCCATAATTGCACTTTTCCTAATAACTTTCATGCCTTGTCAGCATGAATAAGTTTTAATACATTTCTATAGTCATTAAAAAAGATAAATATCAATGTAACCAGCTCTAAGACAAGTGACAATAAATAAAGCCCAAAAACCAACATAAAGAATGTTGTGGGATAGACATGTTTTGTAGATATTTTACCTGCTCATATTGATACAGACGTTATTGATACAGATTCTATGTCAGAGTTTCTTCTTGAGAATTTTTTTCATTGGCATTTGTTTTCTGAAACAAATCTGCTATGTTAAATTTGACGTTACAGCCATAACTACATATAAATACAATTGGGGCCATTACTGGAAAATCTAAAAAGCAAACTGTCCCTGTAATTTGTACATTTGGGATTTCATGTGTGCTCATATGTCTCCAATGGTTGTCTAACTGTTCCAAAAAAATACAAGGGCCAAACAGGCTAATAAACAATTATGTCATAATTGGCTCTAATCCTATTCAGGTATTTCCCAGCTCAAAGTACCTTACACTTACCAGTAGCCAAATTTATTTCCTTACCCATGCCTTGAACATCATAATAACACCTTGCTATTTATTTCACCACTGATCTTGTTTTTAACACATTCATCATGGTAATTATTGGTAATGGTTCTACATTTATTACCATTTCCTTGTATAATATCCGCTATTAAAAACAACAGAACTAATACTTGAGTGACTAAGAGGCCTTATAGGGATCTGTAGTCAGGCAAGAAATCTAGTGGTCTCAATAAGCACGGCATCTGGTTATCATACCCAATGATAACCTTCTGCACCACCTGATTACTGTTTGTATACACCTAGATGTAATCACATGCACTGTACATACAGTATACACGCCAAACAGTTGCACCATTGACACAGGGGGCAGAGGGGTATTGACCTCTGCAGTTTTGCAAAGACAGCAATCAACCTCTGCTATTTTGATAAGAGAAATTAGCCTTACATTCATTGTATTTCAAGCCATACATCAATGTTAAGTTTTAAAATTGTATAAGTTTATATTAGACATATTTTGGTGATGAGAAAAAAAACTTACAATTACATTTGGTTTTAGCCTACACATAGGTAGCCTATACCTATTTGACAGTTTACTGTCTAATAATATTTCTGATAGCAGCCTTAAACAGAATAATTAATAGTCTAACTCATGCCTGTCTCAGCTGCAAAACAGCGAAAAAAAGAATGGTCCAAGATCTGGAAATCTGGTCTTACTATCTGGGCTTTTGCTTACAGGTTTGGCCCGAGCACTTTGAACATGTCTCCTGTGCCCCTGCCTCTGAATATAACAGAATAAGAACCCAGACTCAAGAAAGATATAAAATGAGTTTTACTAATATTTGTTAATTAGGTAGAACTGTAAAAATAAAGCAAGATAAGACATGATTCTAACTTGGTCAGAATCATGACAGGCAAGTGCTTAAACAATTTGTCACAGAGGAGGGGAATTGAGATAGTTTGTAGGCTTAGATGATAGACAAGGCCTTGTGTTAAAGAAATGACAGTGTAATTAGTGAACCACTGGAAATGTAGATGAGAAACAGGTGTATTTATTGAAATCATCAGGGAGGGGCAAAGTAAAGTGCTATGCTCAGTCAAAAACGAAAAGAAACAAGAGCATGTGAGATATTTTTAGACAGCTAGCAGCTAGCATCTAACCAGAAGTGCAAAAGTAACAGTGCACTATAAACATTAGTACAGATATACCCATATAAAGATTATGTATATTTATATATGAATTTAGAGAATGTATATATAAATAAACAACAATGATATTAACAACAATGTTTCCAGCTTACCTCACACCTAAAGAAACTGTACTTTTCTAATCTTTTATTTTCATAATTCTGGAACAAGTTGATAAAGTATCATCTGCCTATAAAACACAATGTGTTTTCAAAACTGTAAAGGCATTTATTTATTTATTTATTTTTTATCTGTAATCTAAGTCTACCTAAAGTTTATATGTTTGTAAGTTTATAAGTATGTATGTATTTACTTTTACGAAAATGGATCTTAATTGAATTTGAAAGCCTGATGGCCAACTGTTGTAAAATGAGAACCTTTTGAGAACTTGATACTGCATCCCAACACTATGGGAATGCTTTTAGTGGCCACAATATAAAACAAGTGTGCAATCAGTCCAGTCAGAGAATGACACATTACAGGTGGGTGACCAGGAAGCCTTAAATGAACGCATTCAGCAATTTCCTCAGTACATGTGCATGCTGCGTTGAGATTTTCAAAAGGTAATGAAAAGGAAGCGTTTAAAAAGAATAGCAATTCAGTGGGTATGCAGTGTTTTGAACAGTGCAATTTTCGCTAGCCTTACTAGCCCAAGGCCTTCTCGGGAGCCAGAAGTGAAAAGTTGGGTGCAATAAGTTGGGTGCAATAAGGGCTAGACCTAACTTTGAGATGCTGGCTCAGAGCGCACTCAACCAGAGGCATGGCTACTTCCAAGGTATGGGCCCTTAAGGCATCCTTGAAGGACACCTGAGCTAAGGTGGGATGGCCGCACACATTTTTACAGTTTTTATAGCCTGGACCTGGTGGATCCAGGGCCTTCCTGTCTTAGCAGGGCTAGTGCCTAGGCAAAACAGTAATTCGGCGCTATGATGGCATTGACATTGCATTCCCGAAGTGCTTTGACGCTGCATTGAGTTCCCAAAAAGAGAAAGTCTCAAGTTTACAAGCTTAAGTATGATTAACGAGAGGCTGCATCTCATAGCCATACTGCTTACATCCCTGTCTACACGCTTCAGAAATGGAAGCCTACTGTACCATTAATGGATGCGTCCATTTTATGCTACCTGGTCTCTGACATTACCCACCCAAGACATGTCACTAACTGATTAGACTTATTGGCCACATGTTTCAGACTGCAGCCATTAGAAGCATTTCCATGGTGCTTTGATGCAGTGTCTTGTTCCCTCAGGGAACTGTGATTTTGCTTGTAACCCTGGGACGTTTGTTTAAGAAGCAAAATAATTATTCAAAACTGAGTCATCTATAGTCTTCTGGGTGTTTTTGACTTCACCAATGCTTTTTTTCTTTAATGAAAAATATAAAGGTAAGTACTGTCAAATTAAAGCTGGAAGATTGCAGTTTAATTTCAAGTCTAATAACAAGTTCAAATTTAATATATACTGGTAAAGTGATATACTGGTAAACAACTATTATAAACAATACCTTTTATGCCAATTTAATGTAAATACGTTTTTTTTAAATAAAAATAACACACGGACAGACTAAAACGACATTTATAACTATACTATTTTTTTTATTACTAGATTGCAAGTTCCCCCTGTATACACATACATCATATGTATATGTGGAGAAACACAGAGAACATACTGAAATAAATGTCATATTTATAAGATTCCCACATAGCCATAGACAAGAAAACTCCCCCACCATTTATTCCATGCTGTGATTGGCTCTTTTTCTCTGAATCCCAGCAACAGCTCCCTGCACCTCCTCCCCTTTTTTTCTCCACAAAGAGCTTTCTGCTAAATGAACTGAATCAGCCTCAGACAGCCTAAAGAGTACAAGCTTTAACATCTTTCTATCATCCCCCCTTTTCCCGCCCTCTGTCCATCTTTCTCTTGATGTTTCTCCTCCTTTATCTGATGAACTGCCTCGTCATGCAATCCATTTATATCTCCAGCTTTACAAGAAGAGGGAATTAAGCAAGGATAAGGCTACTCATCAAAAAGCAATTGATGATTTTGTCTACATCAACGATGGAAATCCACTTCTGAGATGAGATTGTCTGCTATTTTTTCTCTTTCATCTCTCTACAACTCAGCTATTGCCAAAGCAAAGGGAGTGATAAAAGACAACATCTAACCAATATTTATCATTTGCAATTTATCAGCTTAGTGGTGGAAGAATTTGTGATATTGCTTCCCATTTTTGAGTGTTCTTTTTACCTCATTGTCTATTACTGAGGGAGCTGGAAAAAGTCTGCCAAGACGCCGCGTGCCGTGCTCCGCGTAAAGAATGCTCAGGCACGTCTGCCCAAGCCATCGGAAGTGGCGCACACGCCCGCCTCAGGATTGTACATGGAACGCTCACAGAGCCGAATCAGTTTGTCAGCTTCATTTGAGGCTCTTGCAATCTACTTCCCCTGCATGAACTCCTTTGATGAGGATGATGGTGGTGAGTGCCTGTGTGTGTGGGTGTGTGGGTTGTGTATGGCAGTAAAAAATTATGCTTGTAAACTTGAAACATCCTGGGAGGCCAATTATCAACTCTATTATAAATCGAGGGTTAAAGTCCATGCCTTAGGTCAGTAAAACATGAATTTCAAAGAGAAACACTTTTGGTTCTATTTCTTGCATTTTGAAAGATTACTTCAGAAATGTTTTAAGGCTTTCTAGCCTGTTTTGTAAAGTATTTGCTAAGAATCAAATGTCAATGCATTTCTTTAAACTCATTTCTTGTAAAACATGCTTGGACTATAGGTTATTAGCTTCTGTTTATGAAAAGATGACCCAATGGTGTCAAAGTAGTACTTGAAACAAACTCAAACTGCACATTTTCATGTCATTTCATATCTTAAAATTAAAATACATTTTCATGCTAAAAACACATTGTTAAACAAAAACAGTAACTCACATTCTATCCATTGTAATAGCTATTTTTGTCCTTCCATATGCACAGCATTCTGTTGGCCTTATTTTAAAAGACTGTGCAAAAATGTAGCATAGAAAATGAGACACCATCTCTAGCCAGCCATTCCTTCTCTATCTCTCTCTCTATATTTCTCCCTCTGTTTCTCTCACTCACACACACACACACACACACACACGGTCCTTCTGTAAATTGATGTGCTTTTCCCAAAACACAACACAATTTACATATAAATTTTGTATATAAAATAAAGTGCATCTATATTTCAATCATTTAATACATTTTTCATTCTATAATAACATTGTTTTCTTTTTTAAAAATTATTTAAAATCTACAAGATTTTCAGAACAATTTGCTATAACTGCACATTGTCAATGGCATGGAGGTACAGTGCTTCATCCTTATAACTCTAACATGACTAAACATAACATGATGTCTTTTTAGTTCTACAGTTTCCTCCAACCTAACAAAAACATCCTGGTAGCTGGCTATGCTAATTAATGAATAGCTGTAAAAGAGGGAAAGTATGTGTTTGTCCTTGATGCTGTAACACATTGGTATCCTACAATGTATTTATATAAATAAATTAAATAAAAAAAAATAAGAATAGTTAAAAAGTTGAACAATTACTTAATTTTTGATGCAACTCCACTCATTTTGCAACGAGTCAGGAATATTCTGCCTTTTTAGTCAATGCATGAAGAATTATTACAATCAATTAAACTGAAATATTTAAAAGCTAGATATGTTTGAAATGGGCAGATTTGTGTGTATGCAAAATTGAAAAGTTACACTACTACTAGAAGACTACTAAAAAATCCTAAATTTGCAAATACAGTGTCAGTTAACATTATTAAGAAAACATACCCTTCTTGAAAAACAATACCGTTTTTTATTTGATGCTTCACAGAATTTATATATTATTCTTATAATAAATATCATACAGTGCCTTCCATCTGCTTTCCTTTTCTAA
Source organism: Bagarius yarrelli (assembly GCA_005784505.1). Lineage (NCBI taxonomy): Eukaryota > Metazoa > Chordata > Actinopteri > Siluriformes > Sisoridae > Bagarius > Bagarius yarrelli. The sequence goes on from VCAZ01000155.1 coordinate 761,338, forward strand.
ATTTATCCTAATTTAGACAGGAGTTTGTACAAAACAGACGGAAAATACATTTAGGAAAGCAATAAGGTCATTTACTTTACTAATATACTTAAATGTATTTTCCGTCTCTTTTGTACAAACATTTAGAGATAAGCATAATTTACACACCGTTCACACTTTGTATACCAAGGAGTATGAGACTTTAAGCCTATTTTTTGTTATACCTGTACAATACAAATTCACCTATATACTGTGCATGACAAAAATACAAATTCATAATACGGAATTTTCAAAGTTTGGAAGACACAAAAGTGTAGATAATTTAATTCAATTCAACTTTAGTTGTATAGCACTTTTTACAATGTTCATTGTCTCAAAGCAGCTTTACACAATTGAAGATAATTATACAATGTAAATAAAACAGATATCAGTTTGTCCCTGATTGTCCCTGATGAGCAAGCCAAGGGCGACTGTGGCAAGGAAAAAAAACTCCCTGAGATGGTAATAGGAAGAAACCTTGAGAGGAACCAGACTCACCAGAGAACCCATCTTTATTTGGGAAATAAACAGATGGCAGGAATTTTTGCAGTTCCACTATGTGTGTAAAAACAACTGTAGTCACAAGTCCTCAGAAAAACAGCTGGAGCCTCCTCATGGTCGAGTAAAAATTTCCTCAGTCACCATGGTGACGTGATCATCAACTGAAAGCAGGTCACCAGGAGGGGTCAGACAGGTCCAAAGTGGAGAGAGGGGGTGGATCACTGGCAGCTCAGGAGTGGCATATGTAGCTCGGCTAAGAGAGAGAGAGAGAGAGAGAGAGAGAGAAAGAGAGAAGGAAGGAGAAAGAAAGAAAGAACAAAGTCACAGTGTATGTGGATGTTCACTTGGTGTAGAATGCGAGCACAAACTCCGCAAGACTTAATCTTGATTATATTTCTGAGATGAAAGAATGCTATCCTTGTAATATTATCAACATGGACTTCTAATAAGAGATTGGAATCTATAATCACACCCAGGTCTTTTACTGTTGCACTTAATGAAACAGAAAGACAGTCTAGGGTTACAGTGTGATCAGAAAGCTTACTTCTAGCTACATGTGATCATAGAACCAGAACCTCTGCCTTATCAGGAACAAGACACATAACAAACACAATGGTTTGCAATTCCCATAAATCTATATATTACTTCTAATTGACCACAAAACGTTCATAATTTTAAAACATTTGAGCCAATGTTTACCACTGACTAGCATCCTTTTTACTTTTGACAACTGAAAGTATATGTCTGGGAACTCTAGAGACCAGCTGCTGGAGTTTTGGGATAAAAAAGTTGTTTTTATTTGTATCTGATACAGGATTCCAACCTATAAATTTGTGTCTTGGTTTAACAGCCAATATAAACCAATATCTTTTAAATCTTTTTGCAATCACATTAAGAGACGTTACACATACAGATAAAGCGAAATGCACCTGTTGCATTTTTATACCCTTTAATGAGTCTGCACAAATTGTGTAAATTGCGTTTCCAACAAAAATATATAGATTTGAGGTTGCTAGTTACTTTTTTCTATGTCCTGTATTTGTAATTATGTTCTGTGCATTCTGACCCTAGAGTTGGTTGCATGTGGGTAGGACACAAGTCTGACATTTGATTTTTAGTCGCTGTAAATGCAACTATTCTGTGTTATACTTATTATTGTCTCTTTTTACCATTGTATTTTGTTTTACATTATAAAGTTAACTAAAATGCAAAAGAATGACAGCTTTTTAGATTAATCACACTATTACCTCTTGGCGCTGAAAGATGGCAATGTTTCAGCACCATCAAGGTTTTACTGTGCAGCAACCCTACATTATCTGTGAGGTATTGAAGAAAAAAGAAGGTACATCCTGCCAGAGAAGGTAAAAAAGTCTTTGTAGCTTCCCAGAATAACCAGCCCTAAGTACAAATTTTTCTTGCCTCCAGGCATTCTTCGAGGACATGCTCATGGCCTTGGAGTAGGGGGTTTGGGATGTGCAGAATGAAAATCTTGTGTGAGGAATGGGTCTAGGATGTCTTGGGATTTGACCCACGATCTTTCCTTAGGGCTGTAACCCTCCCAGCCCACCAGATATTCAATGGAAACCCTCTAGAGTTCAGAATTTCATGAACCTGAAAGGCGGAACATGTACAGAGCAATGAAATGCAGTAAAGAGGGGTAGATACAGCAAGATGGAGGGAGTTCTAACCTGTAGGTAACTGCATTGATTTGGCGTAATATCTTGAAGGGTCCAATGTACTTGGGACCCAGTTATTTGCTTGGCAGCCGGAGCCGTAAATCTTGTGTGAAGAGCCAGACTAGTTGCCCCGGCTGATACTTAGGATGGGGCATCGTCGCCGGTTAGCCTGTATGTGCTGAAATCCCGCTGCTCTTTGTAATTTCACATGTGCACTTTTCCAGACCTGAGCACTGCGTTGCATCCAGTCCTCCACCGCAGGTACACTGGATGGGGCACCTGACCATGGTAACATGGGTGGCTGGTACCCTAGAAAACACTGAAAAGGAGTCAGGCCCATGGAGGAATGAATTAGAATTCTGGGCGCACTTAGAGCAAAGAATGAATTCACTCCATCTCATCTGTTCTCGAGAGCAGTAAGAACATAAATACCTCCCCAGTTCTTGGGTAAGTCTCTCTGCTTGACCTTTGGATTGTGGATGATAGCCAGAGGTAAGACTGACTGACTGTCTAAGCATTTGCAGAATTCAGACCATAACCGGGACTTAAACTGAGAACCTCTGTCTGACACTCAGGTATACCTTAATTCTTGAACACATGGGTAAAAAATTGTTTGGCGGTTTTCGATAGCTAAGGGTAAACCTTTGAGGGGTACTAAACGGCAGGCCTTGGAGAACCGGTCTATGATAGTGAGAATGGTTGTTAAAGCGAAGATGAAAGGTCTGATAAAGATAGCAATGTCTGACCAGGGCCTCTGTGGTTTGGACAAGAGCTCTAGAAGACCTTCAGGCAGGTGATGTGGGGTCTTGGATTAGGTGCAAATGTTACAGGTTTTCACAAAGTTCATCACATAATGACGTAAACCTGGCCACCATTAGGCATTCTTTACTAAATCTGTGGTACGTTTGACACCAGGATGGTCAGAACTGAGGGCTGTGTGCACCCACAACATAACCAGAGCAAGCCGACTGCGTGGCATGTATACCTTGTCAGGAGGGCAGGAGGCAGGTCATTTTAATATTCCATGGAAAGTTCTTCAACAATATCCCACTGAATGGGGCCCAGCATGATCTGTGGGTTTACAGGTCTGGACAGGGACCTGTTAGGTTACTGATAGGTTACTGAAAACTGGAAGCAAAGAAAAAGCCTGACTGCGGGAAATGTGGAGGGGTAGATGAAACCGGAGGCTAGGGCTTCATCAATGTAAGTCTCCATGGCTTGAGTTTTTGGCTGGGACAGGGGGTATACACAATTCCATTATCTATGAGGAGGCAGCTCAGATGCTTTGGTCTTACTAAAGATTTCTATGAGGTCATGACATTCCTGAGGGATCTCGAAAGTTCAAGCAGAGACAATTGGTTTGACACTGATCTGAACAGTGAGTGATGTCTCTCTCGGTCCATGAAATAATAGGGTTGTGAGTTTGCAGGCAGGGAAAACCCAAATCATTTAGATTTTTGGCAAGCAAATGATATGAAATGATAAGCGCTTCGCAGACAGAATGACATACTTTAGAAGACCGTTGTGGGGGTTTTCTGGGACAGATGGCACTAAAATGGTTGGGCCCTCCACAGTAGAAACAGAGCTTGGCTTGTAATCTGCTCTGCTTATATGATGTAATAACATCATATAAAGATAACGGAAAAATAATGACTAAATGGTAGTGAAGTGGTTAATAACTGCCCACCTGAAGATTATGGCGCAGATTACCAGCATCACTAAGCTACCACTGTTCGGCCCTGAGCAAGGCCTTTAAGTTAAATGTAAGTTGCTTTGGAGGTGCCAAATTCCAGAAATGTAAATGTACTAAACAAATTGTGTAAGCTAATTGTAAGGACCACGGCAACTTCACCTTCTGTCCACAGGGTGGAGCCCTTCCCTGTATATTGACTTTGCACCTTGACCTCTACACCACTCAGCCAGTAACTTTTGTCTCCCACATCAGCGGTAAGCAACCTTGAAACTATATACTGCAAGGGGGTTCATCTGCCAGTGTGAGATTTATTTCACCAACTCACCAGTGGAGTTAACATTGAACTGTCATGAGTGTTCATTTCTGATGAAATTATTTACCAGGAATGCACTGGACTGAGCTGCAGCAGTCTCAGACTCAGACCATTAGATAAAAACATTGCTCCTCAACCTTCTGAAGCAGATGCCTTTCAAATGGCAAGACATTCTAAGTCAGCTACATTAAGTTAATGAATCTGCAGACGATGATGCTATTACATTTTGCTTATTAGCTTTGCAAAGAAGTTAAAACAACATAAAGTCTACATTAGAGGGGCGATTCTGGCTCTTTCTCTCAGTACATTTTTATGGCTGTGCATATGAATAATGTAATAACAATGAGTACAACTGCCTTCCACATAATTCGTCTGATCCACTGGAGGCTACGCAAATAGGCAGCATGAATGCCTCCACTGACAGGGGAGATGTCTTTGTTTTTATTATGGAGAATGCAGCTAATCATTTACAACTAGCTCATTCAGTCCCCTGTGGGGGTCCCAACCACGTGTGTGCTGCCTGTCCTGTTAAACCCTCATTGCATCCTGCTAAAGTAAGTCACCCAGTTTGTACTGTGTCTGTGTCCATGTGTCTCAGAGTGCCTGCTTTCATCGTGACTGATACTGTATCCTGTATGTTCCCAGCGCTAGTGGATTCAGGAGCAGCATTAAATCTTATCGACTCACAGTTAATACAAATGTTAAAGCTCCCCACAGTACCCTGCATACCGCCACTCCAAATTTCAGTCATTGATGAGAAACCCATTGGCCCAGGTATCCCACCATACAGCCACCATCACCTTACGTGTAGGTGCCTTGCATTATGAACATCTCTCATTCCACATCTTTTCATCACCAAAAAACCCCTATCATTTTGTGATTGCCTTTGTTACAGACACAATCCCACCATTTCATGGACAGATAGGAATATTGTTAACTGGTCACTATACTGTAAAGAACATTGTCTACAAGCAGTTACATCCATGCACTGCCATGCCACTCAAGTAAAGAGTTCTTATAATAAGCTCACCAACGTGAAAATCCCTGCTATAGAACTTATTCCTAATACTGTCCCTCCATGCAGCCAAGTTTACCCTCTGTTACAACAGTCAAATATATCAATGAGGCCCTCGTTTCAGGTTTCATTCGTCCATCCACATCTCCAGCAGCCAAAGGATTTTTCTTTGTGGGAGAAAAAAAAAGGTGGATTACGCCCGGGTGTTGATTATAAAGATCTTAATGTAGTCACCATAAAATACCCACTACCTCTGGTACCAGCAGCCCTGGAACAACTATGAGAGGCACGCTTTTTTATATTGACGACATCCTGATTTACTCACGTTCATTGTAAAAGAAGTTCGCATGGTACTAAGTCGTTTACTAGAACATAAATTGTTTGTCAAAACTGAAAAATGTGAGTTCTATCGAGATCATTTCAAATTTCTGGGTTACCACATCAGCTCTTAAGGGGTTTCAATGGATGACACCAAAGAGACGGTGGTTACAGACTGGCCAGTACCTCAAACAGTCAAGGATCTGCGGAGGTTCCTGGGGTTTGCCAACTTCTATTAGCAATTTATATGGAATTACAGCATGATCTCTGCTCCTATCACATCCCTCTTAAAAGGTAAACCTACTCAACTATTATGGACTGATACTGCCATTCAAGTCTTCTATTAACTGAAACACGTTTACCACAGCCCCAATACTTTAGCACCCTGATCCACCGGTTCCATTAGTGGTGGAGGTGGATGCCTCCAATTGGACTTGGGCACTGTCCTCTTTCAGAGACACGGAACACCTCCCAAACTTTATCCGTGTGCTTTCTATTCATGCAAACTGACCCCTGCTGATTACGCAATTATGATGTGGGTAATAAAGAGCTGCTTGCTATTAAGGAGGCACTGACTGAATGGAGGCACTGGCTGGAGGGCAGCACCCAACTTATTTTGGTAATCACAGACCACAGAAATCTGGAATACCTCAAGACAGCCAAGCGGTTAAATTATAGACAAGCACTATGGGCCTTGTTCTTTACCAGGTTCAGGTTTTCGTTTACTTACAGACCAGGAACAAAGAGCGGTAAAGCGGATGCCCTGTCCAGAAACCATGACCCTCCACATCACGCCAATGCTAACACGCACATCCTTAACCCAGAGATCATTCTGGGCCCCATTTGTTGGGATCTGGATAGAGAAATCGAGCAGAAACATCAGAATGAGCCTCCCCCAGCCTCTTTTCCTTCCAAAAAACTTATGTACCAAGTAGTCTTCGTTCCAGAGTCTAGTTCCGTAAGTATATAAAAAACTTTGTTAAAGCGTGTGAGATCTGTGCTCAATCAAAAATCCCATGTCAGCCACCAGAAAGTCTACTTGAACCCCTGCCTATTCCACAAAGACCCTGGTCACACTTGGCTATAGACTTTGTCACTGATCTTTCTACTTCCCAACGGTAGTGATCGATTGATTCTCCAAGGCCTGCCGTCTGATCCCCCCTCAAAGGGATGCCATCTGCAATACAAACTGTGACCCAACTGTTTACCCATGTCTTTCGAAATTTTGGTATACCCGAGGATATAGTATCTGACCGAGGGCTGCAATTCACGGGTAACACCACAGATAGAGTGAGTTTTTGCAGTGGGCCTAGTATGCTCAGAACTCTCTAACCCATTCTTCTACTGGCTACCAACCACCCATACTTCCATGGTCAGGAGAACCATCCAGTGTACCCACAGTTAAAGACTGGATGCACGTAGTACTCAGGTTTGGGTTAGCGCCCATGTGAGGTTACAACAAGCTATTCAGTCACAGAGTACTCAAGCAAACCGGCGGTGTCGACCTTATCCTGACTATTAACCCGGACAGCCGGTATGGCTTTCTACACAGGATTTAAGACTCCGGCTACCAAGTAAGAATCTGGTCCCTAAATACATCAGTTCATTCAAAATACACAGAATAAATAAATAATAAATCCTAATACAGAATAAATCCTAATACTTACTCACACACTTCCTGTTTGGTTAGCTTTTTAAGCTAGCCACTTTCCAGAGCACATTGCAAAGTATTGCTAGCTATGCTACATACCAAGGATTCCATGTCTGTTAATATCTTTATGGTTTTTGATCTTTGCCCGGTTTCTGTTTATGCCCCTTTGTCTAGTGATTTTGATTTGTTTGCCAAGTTTATATTGGATTACTGTTTACCGACCTCTGCCTGTTTTGTGACTCCTTTTTTAGATCACTCTTTGCAACATAGATTCTTCTCAGTCAGATTCTTCACATAAACATGCTGGTAAAAATATGTTTGACTGGTGAATGTTTTTTTACAGTCCACTTGGCTTCACCCACTAAATCTGCAAAAAGCCTTTCACTACAACAGGATATACCTTTTTTAATACTTTTTGACTTTGAATTTTGGCTAAATCCTATTTACACAATTCTAGTCATTTTGCCTGAGAGAGCCATTTTTATTTTATTTTATCATTTTTTAAAGGGGGCATGGTTTAGCAAGATGTAACTATGAGATACCATTACAAATAGTTTTATTATTGTTTGAAGCCAATGTCTTCGAAGAGTTTCAATAGCTCTGTAAGATTAACCCACTTAATGATACATTTCACTAAGTCACTAAATACTGTCCGTACGAGCTTGTTGACACACGTTATAGATATGCATAATTAGCCTATGACAATACCGTTAACATCCATTAAACCCGAGGTAGTTTTCTGCAGTGCCTCTTTCAAAACCCTGGCAAAACGTCATATTTTAATTTAGTATTTTTTCTTCTGCAGCATCCCACTGTTTTCCAGTATATCTCGTCCAGTCAGCGGTAGGAATTCCATTTGCAATATGTATCAACCTTTCCATTTGTACTTACCTTTACTGGTTGTGGTTTCTGAAATGTTGTTGTGCTTTGGGATTTATTTTGTTTTCTGATTTGTTATTTTGTTTTTCTGATTTGTTATTTTATTTTCTGATTTTACATTTTGTTTTCTGATTTTTTTTTTTTTTTAATTTTATTTAATTTTCACTTCTCGGCCACCGTACTAAAGACATTGTGTCTGACCAGAGCCCACAATTCATCCCATGTGTTTGGCAGGAGTCCTGTAAAAGGCTTGACATTAACATCAGCCTCACGTTGGGCTGTCATCCAGATTGACGTCTGCATCTGCCGAGCAAGGAACTCCTTGCTATGTGGGCCCTTTTTGCATCATCAAGTAAATATACCCTGTCACATATTGACTACAAGTGCCAGAATTGTTTCGCATCGCACAATTGTTTAACGTCATTGCTGAATTCTTACCTGCCGTCATGTTCAGAACTATATCAGTCACAGAAGAGGTTTATCAAGTACCCAAAAGCAACACTTATTATTACACTTGTTATTTTCCTGAGAAATTACTAATTAATGACTTTGGTAGAAGCTAAAGTTGCTGGAGCGCACTAATGAGGTATAGATGCGTTTAGAATGAACACTTCTAAGTGGTCATTATTGAGTTTTATTTATGTTTTTTGCATTTAGAATGTGCTTTAAAACTTGATAATACAGAAGCCGAGTGCCCCCAATAAGGTTAAGAGCGTCAACAACCGAGTTAGTGGAGCTTACTATAAAGCTAATAGTCCCCACCTGACAAGGCTGAGAAATTTACAGATGCTGCTCTTGCTGTGAGCCAAGCAATATCCTAGCCAAATTTTCAAGGAGTGAAGGCCTGTTTTTGACCTTTTTTAACTCAACTTTCAAAGAGTGTTTGTCTTCTCAGGCTAAGCAACCTGAGGGTGGCCAACAGAAAGTTAGCAACCAGTAATAGTAACGATTCCGGCCTCCCACCACCAGAGACGTCTTCCTTGCAGTAGTGCCTCAGCAGAATGCATTTTAGGATTAATGCTGAACCAGTGCAAAAATAAATCAAGCTTACACTGTGAACATCCTTCACATCCTTATCAGCAGATGTTTTTTTTTTTTTTTTACAGGAGACTCATATTAAAGCATCCGAGTAGCGTAAGTTTTGGTGCATATTTAAAGTTTATCAAACATTATTTACTTCACAGACCCCCATGGTAGATATATTGAACTATTTCCTGTTTTACCGTCTTGAATGTCTATGGTCCAAACACTAACGACCCTAACTTTTATATGATAAAATAGGTATTTAATAGGTATTTGATTTTATGCCCCTACATGAATAATCCTACTATAATGATAGGGGATTTAATTGTTTGTTGTCTAGCCCCTTATTTAGACAGATCATCCGTACGTCCCCTATGTGAATCAGTAAATTGAATCAGTACAGCTTTTTAAAAAAACTTGCTCAAGTGCAAAAATTCGATAGATATTTACAGAATTCTATACACAGTTGACAGGGACTATTTCTACTATTTGCACTATCACAATTTTTACAATAGATAAATCCTTTTTTTAGTTTTTTCGTGTTACTGACACCAGATATCACAGCATATTATCTTATCTATCGATCTCTCCTCCAAAGCAGTCTTATTTCTGCCATGCCTGCAATGATAATGATGTTATTAATGATAATGATATGGTCTTGAATTCCATACCTGGTAGACTTTAGAGGTGGCCATGCATGGGCACATTGTCTCTGACCAATGCTAATGCTAAGAAGGTAAGAGGGAAAAGACTTTTTTAGAGATACAAAAGTGTAAAGTGGGCAAATAAACAAATAATTTTTTCAAGAATAAGATATTTTTAGCATTAGGTCCTGCTAACCAACCCTAAAGTTATCAGCGCTTGCTTTAATAAATATTTTAGTGGCCAGCAATTGCAATTCTGATCTAATGGATTTTTTTGAATTCTCTTAAAACACCCAAAATTAATGATGCTGCCAGGATTTAACTGGATTTAGACTTCACTTTGGAGGAGTCTCCTCCATTAAATCATTTACAACTGTAAGGTCGGCAGGGCTGGATAAAGCCGGTTTCAAATTTTATATTAATTCAGTGACATTCTGGCCTTGCTTCTTCTTAAAATGATAATTAAGTCTAAGGCTATTCCTCCCTAGTACATGTTAACGCTAATATGATTTTTATCATATTTTTCATTATTACGAATGGTATTTTTTTTAGAAATGAGTAATTAAACCAAATTACTGTTTCCCCCTTTTTAACATTGGTTACTGATACTAACCAAAAATGTGTTACTATTTTTAATATTTAATATTCTAATTGAGTTCACTGAAGTGTTTTTTCTCAGAAAAGGCTCTCTCAGCTACAGGACCCACAAAGTTTATTCTTTTGGGTGTGTGTAGGGTGAGGTGGGACACATAACTAATGATGACTGGTGTGTGTGTGCTGGTTACAGGCAAAATCATAAATAGAGAGCGTGCTATATTAACATCTGGAAACACTTAATGTAGTTTCCTTGCCCTTATTTTGGTATTTTGAACACTCTATTCCAGATTTATCTCAGTTTTTACTTATGTGATAGTCTTCATGTATATAGAAATACTATAATTTCCAAAATTTAGACACTAATGTTGGGTAATCTAGCCACAGGGGTCACAAGCCGTGACTTAAGTGACAGTCCCAAGCCTAAATAAATAGAGAGGGTTGTGTCAGGAAGGGCATCCAACGTAAAACCATAAAAAATATAAATATGCAAATCATCCGTCCTATTTTCATACCGGATTGGTCGAGGCCCGGGTTAACAACGACCGCCTTCGGCGCTGTTGACCTACAGGGTGCCGGCAGAAATCGGGCTACTGTGGTTTAATAGACAGAAAGAGAAGAGGAAAGGCAAGAGTGTAGGACTGAGAATAGGGAAGCTTGAATGTTGGGACAATGACAGGGAAAGGTAGAGAGCTGGTGGATAGGATGAAAAGAATGAAGGTAGATATATTGTGTGTACAGGAGACCAGGTGAAAGGGTAGCAAGGCTTGTAGTATTGGATTGGGATTCAGGTTGTTTTTATCATGGTGTGGATAGGAAGAGAAATAGGGTAGGGATGATCCTGAAAGAGAAGAGTGTCAGACAGGGTGATGAGTCTAAGTTAAAAATTGAAGGGTTTGATGGTGTGAATGTTGTAAGTGGTTATGCCCCACAAGTAGGTTGTGAGTTAGAAGAGAAGGGAGGTTTTGGAGTGAGTTAGATGAGGTATTTTGAGTATTCCCAGAGGAGAGAGAGTAGTGATAGGCGCAGACTTTAATGGACATGTTGGTAAGGGAACAGAGGTGACGAGGAAGTGTTGGGCAGGTTTGGAGTCAGGAAAAAGGAACAGTGAGGAACAGATGATAGTAGACTTTGCTAAGAGGATAGAGATGGCTGTGGTAAAAACTTTTTTCAGAAGGGAGAGGAGCATATAATAACATATAAGAGCGGCAGAAGGAGTACACAGGTAGACTACATCTTATGTAGACAAAGCAATCTGAAAAAGATTAGTGACTGTAAAGTTGTAGTGGGAGAGAGTGTAGCCAGACAGCAGCATAGAATGGTGGTGTGTAGGATGAAGATGTTGGTCAGGAAGAAGAAGAGATCAAAGGTAGAGAAGAAAACCAAGTGGTGGAAGCTGAAACAGGAAGAATGCTGTGAAGAATTTAGAAAGGAGCTAAAAACAGGCTCTTGGTAGGCAGTTAGCGTTTTTAAATGAATAGAAAACTACAGCAGAAGTGATCAGGAGGACAGGAAGTAAGGTGCTAGGTGTGTCATATGGAAAAAAAGATAAGGAGATTTGGTGGTGGAATAAGAAAGTTCAGGATAGTGTACAGAAATACCAGGATTTGCTGCACAGAGTAAAGAAGGAAGTGGCCAAGGCCAAGGAGAAGGCATATGAGTTTTACACTAGTTTAGACACTAGAGAAGGAGAGAATGACTTGTACAGGTTAGCAAGGCAGAGGGATCAAGATGGGAAGGATGATGCAGCAGATTAGAGTTCGAGGGTCGACTACAGAGTACTACTACTACTTGCAACAACTACAGAGGCATAAAGTTGAGTTTATACAATGAAGGTATGGAAAAGAGTAGTGGGAGCTAAGTTAAGGAGGGTAGTAGATATTTGTGAGCAGCAGTATGGCTTTATGCCCAGAAAAATGCATGCAATCAAATGCAATCTTTACTTTGAGAATGCTGATGGAGAAGTAAAGAGATGGTCGTAGGGAGCTGCATTGTGTTTTAGTAGACCTGGAGAAAGCATATGACAGGGTACCAAGAGAAGAAAGAACTGTGGTATTGTATAAGGAAGTCAGGAATAGCAGAGAAGTATGTTAGGGTGGTGCAGGATATGTATGAGGAATGCAAGACAATGGTAAGGTGTACAGTAGGTCAGACAAAGGAATTCAAAGTGGAGGTGGGACTGCATCAGGATCAGCTCTAAGCCCCTTCTTGTTAGCAAACAGACGAGGTCAGGCAGTGATCTTGTCGTACAATGATGTTTACAGATAACATTGTGATCTGTAGTGAGATCAGGGAGCAGGTGAAGGAAAACTTGGAGAGGTGGAGGTTTGCTCTGGAGAGAAGAGGAATGACAATCAGCCGTGGCAAGACAGAGTACATGTGTTTGAATGAAAGGGAGGGAAGTGGAACAGTGAGATTGCAGGATGAAGAGGTAAAGAAAGTACAGGGGTTAAGTGCTTGGTGTCAACAGTCCAGAGAAATAGAGAGTGTATAAAAGAGGTAAAGAATCGAGTACAGGCAGGTTGGAATGGGTGGAGAAAAGTGTCAGAAGTGATGTGTGACAGGAAAATATCAGCTAGAATCAAGGGGAAGGTGTACAAGACAGTGGTGAGACCAGCTATGATGTATGGTCTAGAAAAATTGGCACTGAGGAACAGACAGGTGGCAGAGCTGGAAGTAAAAGAGCTGAAAATGTTTTCTTTGGGAGTGACGAGGTTGGACAGGATTAGAAACAAATTCATTTGGGGGACAGCTCATGTTAGATATTTTAGGGAGAAAGTCATAGAATCAGATCAAGGTGGTTTGGACATGTACAGAGGAGGGATAGTGAATATATTGGTATGAGGATGTTAGAAATTAAGCTACCAGGCAGAAGGCAAAGAGGAAGACCAAAGAGGAGGTATATGGATGCAATAAATAAGGACATGTTAGTGGGTGTGAGGGAAGAGGATGTAAAGAATAGGGTTAGGTGGAGATAGATGATTCGTTGTGGCAACCCCTGAGAGGGAACAGCCGAAAGAGGAAGAATGACACTAATGTTGGGTGAGGAGGTCTGGGGTGCAGCCAGGGTTCTAGTTTATTCTAAAGGTGTTGAGTAAGGTTGAGGTCAGGACTCACTAAGCAGAAAAATGGTGCGTTTTTTCTTTTCTTCGTAATGAAATCTTGTAGCATATTTACAGCAAGGGTTTTCAGTGGTGGAAATCTATTACTGAAATGTCCTTGTAGTAATGAAGACCGCAGCTGATGGTTGCTTAGCATGACAGATGCCTCTATGGCACAAATGCACAAAAAAAGAAAGAAAAGAAAAAAAGCAGCCTAATGTTTTCCACACATTTTTTATATGCTCCACATATAAATTGCCCCAAAATCACTTACTGAACCCTGCAATCATCGGTGACCTTTATTTAACTTTTTGTCTAAAATTTAATAAAAATATCTACTCTTAAGTATAAGTTTCTGAAGGCATCCAGTGATGTATCAAGTATTTATAATCAAATGTTTATGCATGACATAATAACACTCACTGAGACAAATAAACATATTGTGTATAGTGTGTATCTGATTAAACCTTATAGTGCAGGCAAGGAATCATCTCTATGCATTTCTACAGCAAGCAAAACATATAGTCAGTTCCTAGAGTGACCCCCCATAAATGCCAATGTCGACTAATTTCCAGCTGTGCCGGATTCATGCATAATCAGGAACAAAAGTCTTTGCTAGCTGAGGCTTCCTTCAAATCAACTGTTAAAAATAATTTAGCAGCTAACAATGATGTTGTTTTATTTTAACCAAATAACCAAATGTTAAACACAGTGTGTGAAGATAGATAGAATAAAAAGACAGATGGTGCTTAAGGTCTTTTTTAAATGGCACTTTATTGTGTACTTTCAACATTTAATGAAAAACTGCATGTATAACCTCTGTCAGTTGTCTTATTACCTCCTTGAAAGGTAAACAAAACATACATAATTAAATTTGCCGAAAACAATATAAAAATAATATAATATTAAATATTATACAAGTTTATGTAGGAAATCAGGAACAAATATCATCTCTTTTACATTTAAACTGGTAACCATAATTCCGAAAAAAATATGTTTTACAGCTTGAAAGTAAAAGAGATGACATTAAAAGATGACATAAAAACGCAGATTGGTTGCACTTGCAGTGGTCGCAATACACTTACCTGTCACTTACTTGATGAATCCATAGCAGACAATTTTTTTTTCGATTATCTGTCATCTTGTTTTGATGAGAAAAACATTTTCTCAAACTATATTTAATATTAGTTTTGTGTTAAATCATCACATAAAAAGACAATTACTGTACATGAACAACCATTGCATTTCACATTAAATATCAAAGTAAAAATCATTATATGTATGGATAAGTTGAATACTTTGTCAAGCATCTGTGTCCTAAAAAAAGTCACACATAATATTATTAATCTTTTTTTCTTTAAACCCCAATATGACAAAGTGTCACAAGACTTAAAATAGTTTAGCTCTATTAATCATAGATGCTATCAACCGTTAATAGTTCACCATTGCTTCCTAACCTAATAATACCTAATAATAGCGCAGACAGTGCCATCCCATTTTTATTCCTGTCTTTACCTTACTCAGGGGCACTGCTAAAAAGGGGAAGTTAGGATGATTCTAAAAGTCATTGCACTTTGGGGCCCCCAGGCATCTGTTTTATTAATAGTAACAGTAATGTAATGGTGTGGGCTGGGTGCGGCAGGGGCCAAACTTTATATTCTTTCATAGGGCCCAAAATTGCTAGTGGTACCCTTGCTTGAGCTCATGTACTTTTTAATCCAAAATAATTAATAGCAAATGTTATTATTGAAATGACGGTTAAGTTTTTAATATATAATGTTTGCAGCCCAACACCTTAACACCTTCCCCACCCTCCCTCTCCCCTATGCTATGCTATGCAAACTTACAGACAGGAAAAGAGACAGACAGAAAGACTGTAAAAATAAATATACTCTTTATAATATAGAACATATTATAAAGAATATGCATTTTGTGTAATAAAGAATGCAGGTCAAACAAAAAACTAGTAAATATTTTATATTTTCTCACACATAAAAGGACCAAGTAAATTCAGCATCGTTTTTTATAAGTAGCACTTCTGTCTATTATATATTTTTCTCAATAATGGGAGACAAAAATTTTCTTAGGGTATATTTAGTTATACATTGTAAAAGATTACATTAATTAACTATTAATTGAATGTAATTTCTATTTCTATACCTGCAAAGCAGCATTTACTTTGCCCAACAAGACATAAAATGTGTCCTGAGTCCTTACTCTCCTAACTCTGTGTGTAAAGTATTACTAGACAAATATTACAAAGACAGGTATTCTGCAGATCTTCCATAGCAATTCCAACAATTCAGTTGCTTCTCTTATACACAACGTTCTGCTATGTGGAGTCATTGCTGTATCTATTTTAGAAAACAGGAAGTGTGGAAGTACATCAAACTACTGAACAAGACTAAACTAAGCAAATGCTTATTGCAAAATGTAAAACAAATACATAAATAAAATGGTGAGAGTTTTAATACAGTATTTAACAGTATACAGTATACTTGTTATACAGTAGCTTGGTTTTAGAGACAAATCAAGATGAATTTCCTGTTCCTCCTCTTCTTGCTTATTTTCTACTTCTGGCAGCAGACGTCCTCTTCATGTTTAAATTAGCAAATGCACGTGTAAGCACTTTGCCAGTTTGAAAACTGCGGCCAACGCATCAAGAATAGCAATAAGCAAGCTTAGCCAGTTAGGCGGGATGCAGATATATTGCTTCATGTTATGTTAATAATGAAATTTCAGATAATTCAAATCGTCAGTTGTCAAGGCCCTCTGTCTGTCTTGTTTTCCCCAATGCTTGCAAAGGTTTAAAATTATGATAAGGTATAAATATTCGAAAGCATGCAATAGGTTCAGTAGGTTCAATTTAATATTTTTCTTTAATCTGAATATTCTTTTTTTCTTATAGAGACAGAGGGACGGAGGATAAAAGGTGTCCAAAGGAGTACAGAGACAGGATTAGCTGTGGAGATGCCAAGTCGCACAGTTCGCCAGGCCAGCCATGAATCCATTGAAGACAGTATGAACAGCTATGGTTCTGAGGGGAAGTAAGTATTATGACACATTACAAGAATTGTTTGCATATTAAAAAATATCAAAGCTGTTTGCACAGTATTTTTTAAGATGCTATACAAAATAAAATTACACATTTTATTTTACCGTTACCATTTTAGAATGTAAAAATTGTAGGCAGACATTATAAAAAAATAAAATCTGTAAAGTAAGAATACTTTAAAAAATAAAATAAATTAATAATAATAATAAAATAAGATATATATATATATTCCAAAAATATAAACTTTCCATTTTTGTGACTTGGATGAGGATTAGATCACATTTTATTGCAGGTTAGGGATTTTGCAGGATCAAGTCAGGTGTATGGTTAACCCATTATACCCAGCATGTGCTAATGATCATCAATTTTATATGTAGGTTGAAACACAGTCTTTAACTGAAACATCTGCATGAGGAACAGCCAGACTCTGCTACTAAGGTGAGGTTGTGGAAAACACAGGACATACAACAAGGCAGCACAGCATGGCAGTCATACTGCATCAGCAGGGTGTCCAAGTCTGTCCAGAAGTGATATTCATGGAGGAATGGTGGCCAAAAAACCATACCTGCAACTTAGAAACTAGTCTAGGCAGCTGAAATATGCACAAACATAGAAACCGGGGTTTAAGAAGGCATGAGTGATTAATAAAATAATATTTGGCTATAGCAGAAGGCAGTTTGTTTGCCAAAGGGCTGAAAAAAAAGAATAATGTTTTTTTTTGCAGGTGAAACATGGTGTAGGTTCATGCTAATTTAGGGTTTTATTTTTGCAAATGGAGCCAAATCCATCATCATGCAATACCATCAGGTTGGTGTGTATTAAAATGTATTCTGCAGCAAGACATCATACAGCTATTGTCAGTAACAACCATTTCAGTGTAAAGAACAAGGAGCCCGGAAAGTGATGGCTTGGCCCCAGCAGAACCCTGATCTCACCATCATCAAGTCTGTCTAGGACTGTCTCCTCATCTAAGATGAAGAGACAGAAAGATATGAGGAAGCCTAAAGAAGATTAGTTCTCGAGGACATCTGGAATACTTTTTTGACCATTTGCTTATATTTCCTTTATTGTTAATAACTAACTTTTAACACTTCTGTTCTAACTTTCTAACATTTTAACTTTGCAGCACACATGCACAAAAATAAAAAATTAAAGACATGAAAAACAAGGCTTGATACTGCCCACCAAACATTTAATGCATTAAGGTTTAAATAAAACAAATCAAGTACAAATCAAGAACGATGCCCATGCCTCAAGATACCACAACCACTTGACCTGTCAATGCCTCTAATGCTAAAATAGAAAAACAGCCATCCACCCACATCCATCTATATTTTTGTCCTGGACAAAATGGACCAACTCAATTTTAAGTCGAGAAGTCAAGTCAATAAGCTTTTTTTGTCATTTCAACCATATACAGTAAGGAATTTTTTTTTGTTCCACTGCTGATTTTGTACGTTTGCCCACTAACAAAAAAATAAGCAGTCTATAATTTTGATAGTAGGTTTATCCTAACAGTAAGAGACAGAATAACATCCAGAAATGAATTTATTTTCATTTTAATAAGTGAAATTATTATTTGATTCCTTCGCAAAGGAAGACTTGGGGGGCATAACACTTTTTAGCGATTAAAGAGGTCAGATGTTTCTTGTAGATGGTCTCTAGGTTTGCACACATATCATCTCCGGCTACAGATTTTCTATGGGAATAAGGTCTGGAGACTGGCTAGGCCACTCTAGGACCTTAATGTGCTTATTCTTGGGCCACTACTTTGTTGCCTTGGCTATGTATTTTGGGTTTTATGCTGGAATATTGCTCCATGACCCGTTTTCAATGCCCTGGCTGTAAGAAGGACTTTCTTACCCAAGATTTGATACTACATTGCCATCCACCATAGGCATCATTCCTCCTCCTTCAAACACGGCAAATTAAGCTTTTTTTTTGTCTTACGGACCACAACACTCTTACTGAGTTCCTCTTTGAACATTTAGATTTTCAATGGCAAACTTAAGACAGCCTGTACATGTGCTTTTCTAAGTAGGGGGACCTTACAGGCGCTGCAGGATTTTAGCCCTTCACAGTGTAGTGTGCTAACAATTTTTTTTCTTAGTGATTATAGTCTTGCTGCATTAAGATCATTGACAAGATCCTGTGCTTATTCCTCATCGTTCTCATGATCATTAAAACTCCACTAGGTGATATCTTTCATGGAGCCCCAGATCAAGGGGGACTGACAGTTATTTTGTGTTTCTTAAATTTGCAAATAAACGCAGCAACTGTTGTCAACTTTTTACCAAGCTACTTTGTGATGGACTTGTAGCCCATTCCAGCCTTGTGTAGGACTACAATCTTGTCTGTGACATCCTTGGACAGCTCTTTGGTTTTGGCCAAAAAAAGTTATACATTGATTTAGATTTTAATTAGTGAAATAAGTATTTAATTCCTTATCAGTACTTCTAGTTGTCTTTTATAAAAGTAATGAGCTGATATTAGGAGCAATTCTTTAGAAAAGTCCCTTTAAGAGTTACCTGTATAAAAGACAACTGGAAGTCAAAAATCTTGGTAATTGATAGGGGATCAAATACTTCTTTCACTCATTAGAATCTAAATCAAGTCTTACATTTGTGAAATATTTTTTCCGCTCACTGTTTGTGTCCCACACAACCCCACATACACGGGAACAAAAAAACTTTGCATGTCCGATGGCTGAGAAGGTCTACTAGGATTAAAACCGCTTCAGTTTGCTCACTTTTAAAATAATGGGGAAAACAGTAATTCATTTAATTACTTGTTACTGAAAAAAAGATAATAACATTGTTTATTCATAATGCTGTTATTTCCAACACTGGTGACAACTTGCTGAAAAGTAAAGCCTGCAGCTTTTTCATTGTATTACTATATCTATATGTAACAATATTTACAGTCTTAGTACAGTATTTCCCAACATTGACACCAAATAGTAGCAACCAGGCGGCAACCAGGTGAGGGTTAGGTGATGGGAGTGTCATGGTCTGGACCTGCATGAGTGCTGTTGACACTGGGGAGCTACAGTTCATTGAGGGAACCATTTTTTCGCAAGACAACCCCTGCCTTGCTAAAAAAACTGAGGCAAAGGTGATGAACTGGCCAAGCATGCCTTAAGACCTAAACCCTATTGAGCATTTGTGGGGCATCCCACAATCTGGTGTACTGAGGTGTAAATCTGTTAGCCATTTTTTAATGTAAATGTTCTACATAATTTGTTCCCATACTTTTGTAAAATGTATTTGGGAAATTATTAAAATCGACATTATCTTGAATTAATACTAGGCACACATATAAATGTACTTATTATGTAAAAATAGACATGGCTTTGTGCTTTCTTTTACAGTTTGAACTATAGTGGCGTGTGTTTGGCTTCAGATGCTCAGTTTGGTGATTTTTTAGATGGCATGGGCCCAGCACAGTTTGTTGGTAGACAGACATTGGCAACAACCTCAATGGGTAAGTTTATTCTATTAACATTAACTTTGCATTTAAATTAATACCTACGATAGACATGTACTTTTAAAGCATCTTACAGATAAATGCATAATCACTATTTTGCTTACAGTTTGTGGATGTCTGATGATCCCAGATGTGGGGCTCAGCCCTGGTAACAGGCTTTAGGAAAGAAAATAAAAGAAAGAAAAGATTTCCAAGGAAAAAGAATTTAAGAAAATGCTTTAAGAAAAGAATGAAAAGAAAGAAAGATTTTAGAGGAAAAGCTCGGCCAGCGAAAGCTTTCTGCCAAGTGCACATTTCTGTCCCATCTTCCATACCTCCCTTTGACCATACGGCAGGCGGCCCTCCTCTGGGTCCACTAGGGCAGCCACTCTGTGGCAGATTATAGTTTGGCGAGTTGGGGTGGAACCCTCCGGCCCTCAGGGCTGTATAGGTTCAGGGCTTGTACAGCCGAATAAAGGATAAACTGGCCACATGGGACCCCCTGAGAATCTGGAGGGATTATATCTATATTGCATAGATAACAGGTTACGTGAACGCCACAGTGAATGCGCTAATAAATGGGTGGTTCAGGCAGCGTTTTCAGCCACCTAGGGCTGTAGAGCCTGAGACAGTGGGGGTAGAGCCGATAGAGTTAGGGTCAGATGGCCTTGCCCCATTTGGAGGGAACAGAAAGGGTAATGAGAATGCCCGTGTTAGCGGGTCATTCCGCAGGCAAAGCGCAGGTTGGCCATTATGGGCAGGGTCATCTCCGGCAGGGGGACCGGTAATAATCCCAGACGCAAAAACCCAGCACACCAGGCTGTTACTATCAGCTCTCCTTTTTTGGGAGGGGGACCAGAAGGTCTGCTTAGAGGGCTTTATCAACTCTGGGGCAGCGGGTAACTTTATCAAGCACCAACTAACCCATACCTGTCCCCATTGCCTTATGAGATAAGCAGGTCTTTAGGTCTGGCCCGGTTACACAACAAACTGCCCTAATCATATTTCAGGTGGGAAAACACACAGAGCATGCATTCTTTTTGATAACTCGAATGCTAGTGCTGCAGGTTGTTCTTCCTATCCCTCCGGAGCAAAAAGCCATGGAGAAATATATTCAGGAGGCCCTTTTGTAGAGATTTATCCGCCGGTCCACATTTCTGGCAGGGACGGGATTCTTTTTTGTAAAAAAGAAATGAGGAGAACTTAGACCCTGTATTGATTACCGTAATCTAAATGCGCTTACAGTAAAAGAATGCTATCCCCTGCCATTGATGAATTCTGTGTTTGAGTGCCTGCAGAGGGCCTGTGTATTTACAAAACTGGACCTTCACAGCGCATACAACCTAATTCGCAAAAAGGCAGGGGATGAGTAGAAAACAGACTTCGTTACCCCACCGGACATTATTTGGTGATTCTGTTCAGGCTTTTAAACGCACCTGTGGTCTTCCAATGCTTCCTTAACGAGGTTCTCCAGGAGGCCATAAACCACTTTGCGTTTGTATACCTGGATGATATACTAATATGCAGTGACTCGATCAAGGAGCATACAGTTCATGTGAGACGGGTCCTCGAACTGCTCCTACGACATCATTTATTTATCAAATTCTGAGAAGTCTGAGTTCCACGTGACAACCACTTCCTTTTTGGGCTTCATAGTCTCCCAAGGGTGACTTAGCCTAGACCCGGCTAAGGTACATTCAGTAGCATGTTGGCCAAGGCCCACGTTGCTTCAAGCTGTCCAATGCTTTTTGGCTCATTTTTACCATCGGTTTGTCCGGAATTTTAAGTTAATTATGACCAAACTCACCACTGCTCCAGTTTTGGAACTGCCTGTCCCGAACGCCCAACTCATTGTGGAGGTAGAGGCATTGGACATAGGGATAGGGCTGTGCTGTCCCAACACTTAGGGTCAGATGGGAAAGTACCCCCTGGTGCCTACTATTCGTACTGCTTAGGGTCAACGGACCGATGGCATAGGGGATCAGGAACTCCTGGCCATAAAGTTGGGATTGTCAGTGGAGGCATTGACTGAAAGGTGCGAAACATCAGGTTTTGATATGAAAGGACCATAAAAACCTGGCATACATAGTCTGCTAAACGTCTTAACCCGTGGCAGGCTTTTCTTTATGTGATTTGACTACATCCTATCATCCTGACGCCCTATCACGTTAATGGGACCCTCCTCCCGGGAACCCCTCTGCAAGCAACAGATTGTAGCCCCGGTCCGCTGGGCAGTTGAACAAGAGATCCTCCGCAACAAGAGCCAGACCCAGGAGAGGGACCGGCTGGCAAGCTATATGCAAAAAAGTCATGTCAAGGAACTCTCAGAGCATTTGATAAATAGTATTGTTACTCTCCACAAAGATGGGTTAGGCTACAAGAAGATGGTTAACACCCTGAAACTGAGTTATAGTACAGTGGCCAGGGTCATACAGAGGTTTTCCAAGACATATTCCACTCAGAACAAGCCTCTCAATGCTCAATTAAAGAAGTTGATTCCTCTTGCTGTAAGTCAGGTGCAGAAGCTGGCTATAACAAAATAGAGGCATGAGTGTTTCCAGCATTACTTCAGAGGTTGCAGAAGCGGGAGGTTAGCTTGTCAGTGCTCTGATCATATGCACATTGCAACAAGTTGGTTTGCATATCCGTCATCCCAGAAGGAATGAAGCTGGCTTACAAGAAAGCCTGCAAACAGTTTGCTGAAGACAACCTGTCCAAGAGCATGAATTGCTGGAACCATGTCATGTGGTTTTATCAGACTAAGATAAACTTGTTTGGGTCAAATAGTGTCCAGCATGTGTGAATACGCCCTGGTAAGAAGTACCAAGAAAATTGTCTCTTGCCTACAGTTAAGCATGGTGGTGGTAGCATTGTGGTGTGGGGCTGTAGGAGTGCTGCCGGTACTGGGAGGCTGCGGTTTATTGAGAGAAACCTGGATTCCAGCATGTGCTGTTGTGACATTCTGAAGCAGAACATGATGCCCTCCATTAAAGAACTAGGCCAAAAGGAATTGCAAATTGATAACGACCCAAGATGCCAAGATGACAACTGCCTTTGAGGAAGCTGAAGGTAAAGGTGATAAAGTGGCCAAGTATGTTTCCAGACGTGAACCCTATTGAGCACCTGTGGGGCATTTTAAAGCAAAAGATAGCAAAGCACCATGTGTCTAACATTCAGCAGCTCCATAATATCATTATGGAGGAATGGAAGAGGATCCCAGCAAGCTCTGGTGAAGTTTGAACACGGTTTTGACATGTTTGCTTGTTAGGGTGTACTCACTTTTGTTTTACAGCTATTTTGACAATGATGGCTTTATGTTTAATAATAATAATAATAATAATAATAAAATTCAACTTCATTGTCATTGTGCAAGGTACATGTACAGAGCCAATGAAATGCATTGTTCGCATATCCCATGTTAGTAAGTTGGGGTTATTTTATTGTTTAGTTATTTTCAGAAGACAGTAAATACCTTGTATATAGTCGTATACAAGCTGCACCTTTATTACTCTAAAATATTTATCCAAGTTTCATTTCTATAGTATTGTCCTTTGAGAAGATATACTAAAATGTTTGCTAAATGAGAGTGTACTAACTTTTGTGAGATACTGTATATATATATAAAACTAAACATGTATTTATGAGCAGTCTATTATACATACCCACTTGCAACAATCAACAATAGTTATAATTTAACTCAAAGAACATTAAAAGAAAACACACAGATAGTTAATGTTAACAGTACATTTATCTGTTTGCTTTTTAGGTGATGTGGAAATAGGGCTGATGGAAAGAAATGGACAATTAGAGGTTGAAATTATTAAGGCTAGAGGACTTATCATGAAACCTGGCTCCAGGGCGCCTCCAGGTACTCACTTATAAAAAAAAAGGTAACACAATAATGGTCCATATTTAGCAAGAAACTATGCAGAAAGTAATAGGTGGTAATAAATTAACAATTAAATTAATACTGTTAACTAAAATAAAAGTGAGATTAACTAAGCAGTATGTAATAGCTACTGTAGGACAAAGGTATTTCCTTATGAGGTATTTGATAATTATTTAAAAAAATATAATTATAAACCACTTGCGAGCTATGACCAATTAATAATCAGTTATTGTAATGTTATGGTTCATGTTTATTTCTTTCATGTTTTATGTTTGATAATGTTTCATGTTTATATTTTGTATTTGTTCCATGTTAATGCTTCTTGTTTCATGTTTATGTTCAGGTTTATGTTTCATGTTATATGTTCTGATATTGTCTCTTGTTTTAGTTTTATCATGTTATGTTTCTAATTTCATGTTGTTCATGTTTCTGTTTTACTTCCTGTCTTGTTCTGTATCGCGTGATTTATGTTCCTCATGTGCTCCTTGTCATGTGATCCTGTTGTCTAAGTGTCGTGTTCCCATTATTCAGTCTTCTGTATTTATAGCCCTTGTGTTTCCTCTCTGTCTTTGTCGAGGATTTAGGTTGTGTCCCTGTACAGCTGCCGCAAGTTTGTCAAGTCAGGTTCATGTTTGTTGTTTTGTTTATGTTTGTGCTAATGTCGAAGCTAAGCTAAGATTAAGCTAAATCAAGCTATGTCAAGTCACGTCTAGATTAGTTTATGTTTATTGTTTAGTTATATAACTCTTTGGGTTCAAAATACATGTCTCAGTGAGATTCTTTACAGAATCCTCAACCCACTATGAACCCAGCAGTTCTGCCTTTGTCAAGGCAATTAATCCATTGAGTATTATGTGCAGGAGCTTTGTGGACAACCTCTTTGGATTTAATGCAACCTCTTTGGATTTAATTATGTGGCGCTTAAGGACATCTTTCGGGTGGGGATGCAGGACTCCATCCAGCTCATGATGCCAGGTTAAAAAATTTACTGGTCCCTGGCTGTGTATATTGATTTGATTCCCAGGACCAACAAATCTATCTCTGCTGGGCCCCTGAGCAAGACCCTTAATCCCCATTTGCTTAGTTTTATAATGGGGAATAATGTAAGTCGCTCTGGATAGAGCATCTGCCAAATGCTGCAAATGTAAATTTAAATGTAAATTGATCTGGTCTATTATTTTAAAATAAAAAACATTTTAAAGACTTACTAACTACTCAAATGTTACATTAAAGAGATACAAGGCAACTGAAGCAAACAGGTAAAGAGATACAGGGCAACTGAACAGAGACATTGAGCTGAATAAAGCTTATAATACTGAACTAATCCAATCATGAGCTTGTCAGTATCATTTCATAGTTATTTAATTTTTTAAATTAATTATCATTATGATATGTTTCAGTTCAAAATAAACAGAGAACATATGTCCATTCGAACTTTGTTAAGAGTTATGTTACTAAGTCGACTGATTTGGGGGTAATTAATTTGTTATTCTTTAAAAATTGGTCTGTCATGGTCACACACTTTCTGGTCACAAATGAAAAAAATTACACACACCTGAGGTTTATTTCAGAAGATTTTTTACACACTATTTAAGCCATTTACTCACCTTAGTTCGGGGTCTGGTCTCTTCACCTAAGAAAGAATGAATCGGTGGTTTCCTGGCATGTTTTAAGTTCTTCAGGCTCCAAGCCTTTGTAAAGTCTACCAGCTCCGTGGTTCTCTGGTATGCTCCAAGTTCCTAAGGTTCCAAACCTTGTAAAGACTACCAGACTCCTCACGACTCAGGCGTTTAAAATTAAAAAGAATCCAAGGAATTCTTCTGTTCTGGATTTTCCTGTGTTTCAAACTTTCAGTTTGTTTAAACTGTCCCCTTATTTCAATTCACTGAAATAAAGTTATGTTTGATTCTAACCCTGTGTTCTGAGTCTACGTCCCATTATAGAAGATCAGACCTTTAAAACCATAAACCGAACAGACGTGGATCTATTCCAAGAGCTGGTTGCGGCGCTCTGGAGTGGGCTGGATTAACAGACCCAAAGTGCTTT
The DNA here is from genome assembly GCA_005784505.1 of Bagarius yarrelli. Classification (NCBI taxonomy): domain Eukaryota; kingdom Metazoa; phylum Chordata; class Actinopteri; order Siluriformes; family Sisoridae; genus Bagarius; species Bagarius yarrelli. The sequence goes on from VCAZ01000155.1 coordinate 787,219, forward strand.
CAAGAGCTGGTGGAAGTGCTATGGAGGCTAATACCGACAACCAAAGCCTCGCCACCGCTTACCATTTCAGCATTCGCCTCTTCTTCGGCTTCTTTATGAATCGGCATTCCTATCGCTCATCCAGCACGATTCAGGTGTGGTGGAGGAGTGCAAGATCTTCCTGCTCCAGTGCCAGCTCATATTTAGGCTTCACCCACAATGTTTTCCCACTGAAAGGTCAAATTTCACCTTGGTGGTGTCACTGCTGCCTGGCCCTGCGCTACAGTGGACCTCAACAAGGTGGTATCAGGGCGGCCAAAGAACACCACCCTTTGAGGTGTTTATTGAACATTTCCAGAAAATGTTTGGCAAATTCAAAAGGAATAGTTGGACCCCAATTCTAGCTCCAGTCCCAGTCCAGGCCCCGATTCTGGCTTCAGTCGCTGTCCAACCCCAGATTCTGACCTTGACTCCTGGTTTTATTTAGGACCTGACCCTTACTCTTGGTTCCATCCAGGACCTGACCCTGAATCCTGGTTCCATCCAGAACCTGACCCTGACTTCTGATTCCATCTAGGACCCGCCCCTGACTCCTGTCCCCATCCATATCCCAATGCTGGTTCCTATCTTTGTCCAAGGGCTGACCCCACCCACTGACTTTGTCCAAGATCTGACCCTATCCCCTGATTCCGTCCAGGCCATGACTCCACCCCCTGACTCTGTCCAAGACCTGACCCCGCCCCCTGATTTCTTCCAGGACATGATCTCGCCCCTTGATACTGTCTGGGATGTTACCCCGATCGCTGATACCACCCAGAATGTCACGATGCCCCTGTGCTCGGCTGAGGACATTGTGCTTACCCTGTGCTTGGCTAAAAACAGGATTTTTCCTTTGTTTTTTGAAGCTCTCTTTGAGTTTTAAAGACTTTAAATTTGTTTGTCAAATTCCCAATAGGATAAATAATTAGGAAGTGATGTTGACAAGCTCATGATTGGATTAGTTCACTGAGTTGCATTCAGTTTAATGTCTCTGTTCAGTTGCCCTGTCTTTCTTTACCTGTTTGGTTTTGTGTGGCTGGTCATTACCGCCAACCATAACAGTTGGTGGCGGTAATGCACCAAGTTAATATGCTAGTGCCAATAATAAAAGAGAAGAAGATGGCTTCTCCATGCACTTTCTAAACATGAAAATTTTAATCATAATGGAGTCAGACATGAAAGCAGGAGGCTACCATTTTTGGGGAATCCTGCATGATGGGACGTTTTTTCGTAGGATTAGGATAAAATTAGATGTTTTTTGTGGGAGTGGGCCTAAAGAGGTTTAAATTTTATTCCCATGTCACCCTCTATTGTGACCGTGTCTTTGTAGTAGATAATACCCAGTTCTCTATGTTTTCATTATACAGTGTTTTCTTGTATGAGTTTATGTAAAGGTTTTAGTGTTTTTATAATTAATGAAATTGCTAGACACAATCACTGTCTGTCTTTTATGTTGTATGCAGTTCTTGCAGGGTGACATCACTAGTTTATGCAGTAAACAATAGTATATGTTTAAATTTGAAAACATAAACAGAAGACATATATTAAATTATGCATCGGTAAGAGTCACAATTTCAATCTGAAGCCGAAGGGCGAAGTATGTATTATTGTGATTATTAATTAATTAGTTAATAATTGGTCTTAGTTTGAAAGTAGTTCTCAATATTTTTTTACAACTGTCGATTAACTAATAAGGAACGTTCTTTGTTTTTAATACGTACTGCTTAGTTTATCTCACTTGTATATTATTAAACAGTATTAATTTAAGTGTATGTAGTACTGTAGTAAGTACCTGCATTGTTACTTGTTAACTATGGACCATTATCCTAGGTTTCACCAAAAAATTCGAAAGCAATTTGAAAAATTTTGTATTAAATATACTTTCATGGTTTGTGAAAATAAATGTGGCTACTAGGTTAGATATACTGTAGCAAATATAATGGGCTTAACTAAACCTTGGCAGGACTAACAATTAACTTTTTACTTATTACTGCCTATTGTTATTTGAAAAACTAAATAAAATAAAACAAAGCGACAATCTTGTAATAAGGACTTTAAATGCAGTAAATAGCAAAAACTATTCTTTATCTAGACTGCAGAACAAACAAAATGCATGTTGTTTGCAATTTATACCTTTACAAAAGTTTGTAATGTGTTACATTTGAAACCAGAGTGTATGCATATTCAAATTTTCCTGAAGATATTTAGTACTGTTCCGCTTTTCAATTTTTTGATAATAATGCAATAATAGCTTAACAATACCAGCATAGTTAATAGTTGTTTTATTCTTATTTAGTGATTGTTAAACACCTGCAAATGTTCATTATTTAATCATTGTTTATTGATATTAAATTATTGTTTAGTAAAAAGATATATTTTTATTATTTATATATACAATTATTTTTTCTACAATTAGTTATTTATTGAAATCTTTTGTTTCACAAACTTTATTCAATAGTTTAAATAATTTTGCCCCAAATCCTTGTGTAGTTCACACTTTTTTAATTTTTCAGCGGCATACATAAAAGTGTATCTTCTGGAGAATGGTGTATGCATAGCCAAAAAGAAGACGAAGTCAGTTCGGAAGTCACTGGATCCACTTTACAACCAGGTTCTTGTTTTTTCTGGAAGACCACAGGGAAAGGTTGTGCAGGTAATCAAAACATTTGTGACATCATAGTGTATAATACATATATACATACAGTAATATACAGTAGAAGTCTAAATAATTTTATAAGGCCTTAGGCAACCACTTACCTTTAAACTGTAGTCACTGATAAATCTGCTAATCCCTTAATGTCAGATGTTATAGTCGCTATTTCCAGATTTAACAAAACTGTGGATGCCCAGTTTAACAATATCCCTACCTCGATGCAAACTTTGCATAATTTGCTAGAGGCGACTAACGGAAAAGTTTGCAAATGCAAGCATGCAGTAAATGCGCATGATTGAAGGACTGTGGATTTGTAAATTAGGGGGAAAAGCAACAAGGTTACTGGAGGAATTTAAATCTCACAGCAGATGTCAGGACATGCATATACTTGGAAGAAATAGTTGGGGAAAGGAAAACACACTGAGTTTGTCATAGGGCTCGTTTCTATTCTGCTGGGAGTGGAGCACATTGAATCACCAGGAATAGTAAATCATGCTCATTGATAAATGGCTTCCAAACCTACAGAAAGGCAATATCCAAGACCTTTTGTTGTAAGGGTTTATCCCCAGCAAATAAAGGTATGCATCATTAGATTAACATCACAACACTTCCTGATGAAACACATAGACTCATATGTGCATATCTTTCCACGTCTGTTTAATGCTGTGCGGAAGTCTGTTATTTGATAGATGTGCAAAGCAGCCAATTTCAAGTACGGGTTTTTCTTCCTAGCACGCTTTTGTATTACTGTGGATGGTGTGTTACACATGTTTGAAGATGCAGAAAATGTAGTTTCTGGACAGTAACCAGATGTAGCTTTCGATTATTAGGTTAATGGACAGAATTTTTTGGGGTTGGACTACTTACTAATATTTTTCCCAAAATACTGAGAGCACTGTAGGTTTGTTTGTGCTTAAAAGCTTTTTTGCTTTCATTATCATATATGCAGCTGATTATGCGTTATGCTTAAATATTGCATCAATGAGTTTTAGTATGGTAGACATATAGTGGTTGTTATATTCAATTCAATTCAATTCAGTTTTATTTGTATAGCGCTTTTTACAATGGTGATTGTCACAAAGCAGCTTTACAATTGAAGAAATTATACAACAGAATTAAACATAAATCAGTTTGTCCCATAATCAGTGTATATCCAATCAGCAGAGATTTAATTGATTTTTCTCCTGTGCATAAATGCTGCTCTCAAAATTATTAGTTTTTGAGAGATTAAAAATTTTATCTGTGACTGATTTTGCTTCATCCAATACTAATTTTGACTCATACACCAGTGTCTTAAAGTCTGTGGATAGCCAATGCCACAAGGGGGCGTGTTCACACAGCTTAGTCTTCTAAAATAGGGCTTTCTAAAATGAACAAACCAGGGAAAGAATTAGATTTTTGCTAGAATCCAATAATGAAGATGGTATAAATGATTTAGTGCTTTGGAAAAGTTTAAAAGCAGCGATTAGATGTCATGTAATCTCATATGTAGCAAGAAGAAAAAGCAGAAGAGCTTCAGCACTCCGAGCAGTGTAGCAAATTTTATCTCAAAGATAATTGTAATTATCAGTTATAGTTTGTTATAATTAATTATAAACATTTTTGGTCAATTTGGGGTTGCCTATAGCAGCATTAAGTTCTGATTATCGGGACTGTTTATCTTCCTAGCTGATATCTCTAGCAGACGTTAAACTACTTGGGCATAAAATAAACATTCAAACTGTTTAATAATAATTTAGCTTAAATGGGGTCAACTACACACAACAAGACAGGTAAAAGAAACAGGAAAAAACATTGGAAAGAGAACACAAGAAAAACAGAGAGAAAGAATGAAAGAAAGAGAAAGAGAGCAAAAGAGAGACACAGCTGCAAAATAGAGACATGGCAACGCTAAATCAGAACATACAGCCTAACAGAGAACCATACCAAAAAAACCCTAAATCTTTAGATTCTAAGCAAAGAATTTTAGTTACTTTTAAAAGGGCTCACCTCAACAGTGCATCTAACTTGAAACGTGAAACAGTTCTTGCATAGTATTTGGTTTCTACAACCTAATGTGTCTGTAGAGATTCTTGATGTTTACTGTGTAGACAAAATTCTCAGGGCCTGCTGGGCATGGCGGCAAGGATTTTGGTCTCACTTGACCTCTGCTAAATTCTGCTGTTGTTTTATTTGTCAATTACTTCTAGAATTCTAACTCTTACTGACTTGTTAACTGGACGTAGCAGTTAAACTATATTGTGGCCATGTGCCCTACCCAGGGACTGGCCATTCCAGAGCCGTTCTTTGTTTAAAACTGATGCCACCTGCATAGCAGTGCTAATTCGTAAAAGTTTAATACACTTCGTGTTTAAACTGAAAATAATGTACCTTAAATGTAATAATACATGCCATCATACAGTATTAGACATTATGCATGGATAATTTTACTCAAACACATGGCAAGTACATAAAAAAAAATTTCAACAGAATAAAACTCACCATTTAAATAGTAAATAACAAAGTGGCTGTGATTAAACCTGGAATTAACCATAAAATATTTGTGTTCCTGATAAGAAAAGCATAAAATTTAAATACATTGCCCACTGATTGTTTACAGATTTTATGCCATTACATGAAAATAAACCATGTTCATGATATAACAACTTCGAAGCCTGTAAGGAGTCCGCCTCCCAACCACCAGAGGGAGCCCTCAGCCGAGTACTAGTGCAACGGTTGCACTTCCAATGTCGATTCCTGTTGTGCTAACTATATAAGGTAGTCACTTTGCTAACCACATTGCGAAGTATTGTTTAGCTACCAGGCGTTCTTGGGTTTTGTTTATGCTTACGGTTTATGATCACTGCCTGTTCTCTGACTTTGACTCTTTCCCCCCCAGCAATTTTAGAATAACTATTCTAAATAAAGTGCTGGCCAGCCGGGAGTGAGACGCACCTCTGAACTTTTGAGCTACATCTACTGGTGGCCGAATCTTCATGAGGATGTCACAAATTTTGTAAGGGGCCTGCACTACCTGTGGTTAGTCCAAGACCCCATGGCACCTGCCTGAGGGGTTGTTAGAACCCTTGCCCATTCCTTAGAGGCCTGGATCTCACATAGTAATTGACTCCATCAGAGACCTCCCCCTCCTCAAGGTTACATCACAATACTCACTATAATCGATTGCTTCTCCAAGGCCTGCCGGCTGGTCCTGCTTAAGGGTCTGCCCTCTGCCATGAAAACCGCCCTACAATTATTTAATCATGTGTTCAGAAACTATGGCATTCCAGAAGACATCGTATCAGATCATGGACCCCAATTCATGTCACGGTTATGGACAGAATTTTGTAAGCAACTACATATTAACATCAGTCTCACTGATGGTTATTATCCATAGTCTAATGGGCAAGCTGAAAGACAATCAGCAATTGGGGAGGTATTTAAGATCATATTGTGCACTTGAATAATCGAGGTGGAGTGAATTCCTCCCATGGGCCGAGTATGCACAGAACTTATTGACACATTTTTCCACTAGTTTATCGCCTTTTCAATGATGGGTTACCAGCCGTCCATGTTTCCTTGGTCGGGAGAGCCATCCAGTGTGCAGACTGTGCAGGACTGGTTTCAGTGTAGTGCTAAAATTTGGGAAAGCACTCACATTACATTGCCACGTGCCATACGATCTTAACGTACAAAGGTCAACCAATGTAGGCGGTCTCATCCGGAATATCAGCCTGGGCAACTCGTATGACTCTTCACAAGGGACCTACCAATTAAGAAACTGGGTCCCAAGGACGTAGGACCCTTCAAGATCCTATGGCAGATCAACCCGGTCACCTACCGATTGGATCTTCCTGCTTCATATTATTTATGATCACTGTTTGTTCTCTGACTTCAACTCTTTGCCTAGCGATTCGGATTTGTTTACCTGGTTAATGGATATTCGTGTACCTCTTGACTACTCTTTTGGATTACCTTTCTATTCTAAATAAAGCCATATTCTGCATTATGGATCCCACTCCACCTGCTTCTTCTTAAAGCCACAGGTAGGTTAAGTTTAAGCTACAGGCTTATTTTATATCTAACATTAGTTTAGTTACATTTGGGTGTAGAAAACTACATCAAAATTCACTGAAACTTTAGGACAAAATCCAGTCCTTGCCCCATCTCCCTTGGAGAAGTTGGGCAAAGATGACATTTTATGGAGATTCATTTGTTTAATGTGGGCAAAAAAGGACCAAGTAGACCAAAAGGATTTACAAAGGATTCTTGAAATTAGATGGGGGCATGGATACAGATCCTATAACAAAATTTAACATGCAAGACCTCGCAGACCACAGTCACCTTGATGTAAGAGGCTAAACTAATGCAGTTGAGTGCCAAAGCAGTAGAGGAGCATGCTGAAATTACTCTTGAGGAAATAATGCAATCACCAAATAATAAAGCACCTGATCCACACAGATTCATAAATGAATTTTATAAGGAATACAGATGCTTTGTATGTTTCGGTATTTTAAGGAAAATAATGCATTTTCTCAAGTGTTCTTATTATTGAGCTAATATGGTTATCCTGCTAAAGATGTATCAAAGCCTTAAAAATGTTACTTTGCACAGGCCTGTGTCTTTACTCTGCTTTGAAACTAGTCTCCAATCCCATATAGCTTAAATTGTTCACCCCAAACAGAATGGAAATATTTTAAATAATAACAACATATATTTTTAAATTTACAACAGGTATTTAACATTATATACTGGGGCAGCATGTTGGCTTAGTGGTTAGCCTTATTGTCTCACAGCAAGAAGGTTCGATTTCCGTGCAGAGGCCTTTCTGTGTGGAGTTTGCATGTTCTTTCTGTGCTTGTGTGGGTTTACTCCAAGTACTCCGGTTTCCCTGATAGTCAAAAACATGTATGTAAGGCTAATTGGCAATTTTAAATTGCCCATAGAAGTGATGGACTTGCGACCTGTCCAGGGTGTACCTCTCCTACCTTTCGCTTTTTCAAAGATGGCTAGGATAGGCTCCAACAGATCCCTGTGATCCTGAATTAGGGAATAAGCGAGTATAGAAGCTGAATAAACAAATGAATTAATCAACTGTAGTGATTTCATTAGATGTTGAGAAGGCTTCTGAAAGATTGAATGGGAATTGAATTTAAATTATATATAAAGAACCAAGTGTCTAGGTCATAACAAATAGGCAGAAATCAATACCATTCAGATTTGCTTCAGTTCAACTTTACATCCAATAAAGTGTCCAGCTACCGGACAAAAGTTTTACGCTTACGGCGACTATGTGGTTTCATCTTGAAATCTATCTATGGCTTAAAAAGTATCCATGCCTCTATTATTATTCTACTACATTTAAGAATGTTTATAAAACCTTTGTTAGTCTTGTTATTATAGTCACAAGAAAACTAGGTATTACAGACTAACAGTGATTAGCGAATAAAACAGTTAAAGAGTATTGAATTTTGGATTGCTTGTCCATGGTAGGGAAGATAAATGCTGTAAAAATGCTGGTACTACCCTAATTTCTGTCCTCAAAAATACTTGAAAAACTACTTTCACATAGTGGGTAAAAACAACCATGGATAAGTAGGAAAAATCTCATTAAAACCAGAAGAGGAGGGATTTGGACTTCCTGAATTTAAGTTATATTATTCTGCTAGTCATTTGCATATGTTGTCACCCATGTGGGCCCACACCCTCTTCCTCATCAAAGAAGCGTTTATGGTGGGCCAGTATGAATAAGGATGTCTGCCAGTTTGTAGCAGCATGTTACGAGTGCACCCAGAGCAAGTCCAACCTACCTCCTGCTGGTCTTCTTAGATTACTTCCTGTTCCCCACCACCCCTGGGCCCACATCACGCTTAACTTTTCTCCCAACTCCAATAATAACCCCTGCATTATGACAGTAGTGACTGCTTCTTCAACCTCCCCTACCTTAACTCAGACAGGGGACCTCAGTTTTCCTGCCTATTCTGGAAGGCGTTCTGTAAACTGCTGTGTGCATCGCCAGGCCTATCCTCTTGTTACCACCACCAAACTAATGGTCAGAGGAACGAACCAAAAGCTGAAAACACTCTTAGATGCACAGCCTCACTGGACCCCTCTTCAGGAAGCAAGTTTCCTTGTGAGTGTACTTGGAGTATAATCAAATTTCAGAGAAGCAGCCAAGAGGCCTATGGTTACTCTTGAGGAGCTGCAGAAATCCACAGCTTAGGTGGGAGAATCTATAAACTATAAATCGTGTACTCCACAAATGCTTAATGGAAGAGTGGCAAGAAGAAAGCCATTGTTGTTTGCAGTTTGCCACAAGCCATATAGAGGACACAGCAAACATGTGGAAGAAGGTGCTCTGGTCAGATGAGACCAAAGTTGAACTTTTTTGGCCTAAATGCAAAGCTCTATGTGTGTCAGAAAAGTAGCATTTCTCAAAACCCAGAACACACCATCCTTACTGTGAAACGTGGTGGCAGCATCATGCTGTGGGGATGTTTTTCTTTAGCAGGGACTGGGAAGCTGGTCAAAGTTGATGGGAAGATGGATGGAGATAAATACAGGGCAATTCTGGAAGTAAATCTGTTGAAGGCTGCAAAAGACTTGAGATTGGGAAGGAGATTCACCTTCCAGCAAGACAATGACCCTAAACATACAGCCAGAGCAACAATAGAATGCTTTGTATCAAAGAATATTCATGTGTTAGAATGGCTCAAATCCCAGCTCAAAGGTCCAGACCCATATCCCATTGAGCGTCTGTGGCAAGACTTTTTCTGTTCACAAATGCTCCCCATCCAATCTGGCTGAGCTTGAGCTATTTTGCAAAAAATAAGGGGCAAAGATTTCAGTCTCTGGATGTGCAAAGCTGGTAGAGACTTGCAGCTGTAATTGCAGTGAAAGCTGGCTCTACAACGTATTGCATGAATACAAATGCACACCACATTTTTTAGATTTTAATTAGCTTTACTTAAATTTAATTAAATTTTTAAAATTATGTATCATTTTTGTTCCACTTAAAAAAATATTTGATAATTTGTGTTGTTCTAGTACATAAAATCGTAATAAAATACTTTTTCAAGGCACTGTAAATGCATCATATTATAAGACAATTACAAAAACTAGACCAACTATCAAATAATGGTGGACAAACTATTATGGTGGACAGTCGAGCTGGTGGTATTATAGTGTAGGCAGGGGTGTGTATAATTGAAGAAATTCAGACAAATATGATGGCATTAGTTGTAAAGAGCTTTGAAAATGGTTAAATAAATTTCGTGGTCGATACAGAACTTGACAGAAAGCTAATGGCACTGGTCATTAATTGGCAAATGCTTTCTGAGAGGATTTTGGGTGATGATGCAAGCTGCAAAGTTTTTTTGTAAGAAGACTAAATAAAACCGAATAACAGTAATCTATATATAATGTAACAAAAATGGCCGTACTGTGCTGTGTTAGAAGTGGGCGTAGGCAATTAATATTGCAGAGGTGAAAATATGCAGACCATGTAACACTGTTGTCGTGAGCCTCTAAAGATAGTGTGCTGTCAAAGATGACTCCCAGACTCTACACCTGAGGGCTGGACAATACTGTAGCATCATTAATATTAAATGAAAATGAACACCTGTCAGCTTTAGCACAAGTGGACTTAAAGACCACGGGAAAGACTTTACTATTCATTTGGAAAAAAATTACAAGGGAACCAGGATTTATTCTTCTGCAAAGAAGTGGAAAGAATAATGGGTGAAAGCAAAGCATTAGGCTTTGTGGTATCATCTGCATAGGAATGAAAATGTACCCTGTGTTTGCAGAAGATATAGCCAGGAGGAAGATGGTAGATAATAAATAGATAAGGGTCAAGAACAGAGCCTTGGGGGACTGCTCCAATTACAAAAGGTGGCTGTGACATAACATTTCTAAGCTGAGCCAACTCAGAATGGTGGAAGAGATATGATTTAAACTATGTGGCAGAGATGCAGAGCGTGGCAAGCTGTTCCAGAATGAGTGTCAAATAACATTAGAAATAGTGTCAAAAGCTGCAATTAAATAAAAAAAAGAACTGTTAAGAGATCAGAGTCTGTTGCTATGAGATCATTTTTACAATCAGTGTGTCGGTACTATGTAATGGGAGAAAACCTGACTAAAATTCTTCATTGTTAGTGGTTTAATGATCATTAATCTGAGATGCCCCTATTTTTTAGGTAATTTTGATAAAAACAGCAGCACATGGATTTTGAGCCTAACCTCCTTTACAGAGTACTTCGCCACTGATGAATCCAGCCAAGGTTTTCCAACTCCATGTCGCTTTTCCTAAAGCATTATCAAGAGCAGCTTAACAAACCTTAAGCAGCCAACAACCATCTAACTTATTACATGTCATGGTTTTATCTGTCCAATGGAATTTTTTTATAATCCAAAGGGATAGTTTTCTTCTGATAAAAAGAAATGTGCACTTCTTATGTTCCTACTCACTGGCAGAGTGAGTGATTGCGCTGCGGCTGTTTGGGAAACGGATGCAGTGTTCCTTACATCTTACCAATATTTTGTGCAACAAGTTTTTCAATATCCGGCAAGGTTTTCAACGGATATTTCAATTTCAACGCAGCTACTGCACAGGTCTCAAGGCAACAGCACTGCAGATAAGTAAGCCATTATTTAATTTAGAACACTTGCTGCGCAAAGTGGTTGAAACGCAAAGTGGTTGAAACTGATATAAATTGAAACTGTTACTTTGTAAAATTTGACATGAAAATTGAACTGTTCTGTTAAATTTGAGGATTGTTCATTGTTCATTAAATTAAGAATGGAACTGTTATCAAGGATTGTTCTCGAATAAATCCATCAAGATCAACATTTCTTGAGGAACTCACCAAAAGAAAGGGTAAACCAGAACTCTCCATTTCTCAAACTCATCCATGTTCCTCAAACTCATCTTATGCCTAGTTAAGGGCCCATGCCTCTGGGCTTATCAAAACTTCCGGAGGAAGAGAGAAAACTCAATCTGTGTTTCTACTGCAGGGGAAACAGGAGGAGAACTGTTCTTACAAGATCCAGGGAACAACTGAAATGATTAACCAGGGACAATTTCCACAATTTCTCTAATTCCCTAATAAATCCTTGACTTTTTTTTCAGATATCGACTAAGCATAATTCCTGTGTGTCTTAACAGCGCTGATTAACTCTGGAGCTCCTCTGAACCTCATCCATAAGAACATTGTCAAGATCAATGCTGTTAACAACCACCCTATAGGAGACGGCATCACCCGCCAAACAAGATCGCTTTGACTCCAAATTGGGGTATTTTACCAAAAGGCCATCTCCATTTACATCATTGACTCCCCCAGATAATATCTCCATAAGTCTCAGTCACCCTTGGTTATCTGTTTATGACCGCATTCTTTCCTAGCATCATGGTGAGTTAACACACTAGTCAGAATTCTGTCAATCTGAATCGAACCAATGCTTAGCTATGAGTATCAAAAGCCTGAATACCACCAACATCACAAACGTCCCCTCAGTTTATGTCAAATACAATGAAGTTTTTAGTAAAATCAAGGCCACACAAAACTTGACCTCCAGGATCAGATCCAAATCTGTAAGGGAAATGGAAGACTGCTTTTCTCACCACTAGATCGCACTATGAGTATTTAGTTATGTCATACAGACTTGCCAGTTCCCCCAGCCATATTTCAATCTTTTGTCAATGAAATATTTTAAGATATGCTGAACCAGTATGTAAACGCCTACATCAATGACATACTTATCTACTCAAATTCAGAAGCTGAACACATCCAACACATTAAACTGTACTCTTCTGTTTACTTGATAACCAATTGTATACTAAACCAGAAATGTGTGAGTTTCATGCCAAGCAAACATCTTTTTTGGGTTACAGCATCAGTCCTCAGGTTGTTGAGATGGACAATTTTATGGTCAGAGCTGCCCTCAGCCACAATCCCTGTGGGGCCTTCATTTCTAGCCCCTACAATCTGCATCATGATTTAAGCTTTATGAGTCAGATTATCTCGCTTTTTTATTTGTTTTTGATTTCCTGTGTTAATCAGCTTTTCTGCATGCACTGCTGTTCATTCAGGGAGAGTTTACCCATGTCCCAGGTCCAGTGTTTAGGTCATCGATACATGCAAGTCCTTCATCTTGTTGTTCACGCAGACTGGCACATAATAAGTTAACATATATTGAACATTAGGGTGTTTATAGGCTCTAAAGAAATTATCATTACCACTATTTGATTTGCCTACGCCATTATCCATGTCTACAAGTTAATTTGGAATGAATTTTCACCCTATGTACCTTTTTAAATTGCTTGGCCGTGCAGACTTTAACTTTATGTGGTGTTGATTAACTTCAAGACGGTTTCCTCAAACTCTAAAAGATGTTACATTACTATTTGTTTTAACCTAAATAAGCATTGCTTAACCCAGCAATTGTGACCTTTGATAGTTCTTATTTTATTATTTTTTTATATGTTTTTTCTGTTCTCCCAATTAAATGATGACCCTATTCATATCAATCAAACTCAAATTTAAAAATGCTTGCCTTTTTTCCGAGCACACAACATTACAAACTTCATGCACTTTTTGGCAAACTCTTCCTCATTAAACGGCCTGGCTGATTTAGCAATCTCTGCTCCTACAATAGAACTGGCCTTTACAGCAGCCTCGCTTTGTGATTTGATTTTTGTAAACATAGTCTGCCGTGAAGCCCTCCAGATCCTTGTACTTGTCATGGTGTTTTATTTTTATTGTGTCTTCTTGTTACATTCCATAATTACAGATTATATGTATGGACTCTAACTCCAAACCGTCAGAAGGCGTCGTCACCGGAGTACTAGTTCTTCATCTAGTACTTCTGGTGGCACTTCCTGTTCTAAGCATATATAAACTAGCCTTATTCATTACAACAGCTACGTTGGCTCCGCACACAAGACAAACAGGTCTGTCTTTTACATTCATGTACAGATATTCTGCCTCTCTCCTGTCTAGAAAGCTCCTGTTTTCCACCTTTTGTCTGGCCATTCCTGGGAAGGGTGGCAAGAGGGGACTGGTAGAATGAGGTTGCTAATGATTGTCAACAGATGAGGTGGCACTTGCAGGTTGATTGACGAATCAACCCACTAGCAGTGCATTATAAGATTTCGCGTTTTAGCGGTGCATGCACTATATACTGTACCTGGTGGCCATTTCTAACAGATATTTACTATTTTCTCGCAGGCCAAATATAATTACACTGTAGGCCAATTTTGTATTTTTGTAACAACCACCTGCACTGGCCATTTCTCAATGGCTGGTATGGTATAGTGCAACTTTTTCACCCCATAAGTTCACAAAGCTGTCGAATCTACAAGGAATGCAAATGGGCTAAATGGCAAACTTATAAAACCATTCTCTTCCTATTCTCTAGCTTTTGTCTCAGCTCATTGGTTTTGGGTCAGAACAGCCAGGTTATTCTTACTAAATACATTTAATTACCAGGGCATTAATAATGCCTGAGCTTAATGGCGCATAGAGAAATCAATGCATAGAGAAGTCAAAATATGGCCAAAATTTCATTTAATTGTAAAGGGGTTGGCCAAATGTCTATGCCAAACAGATATCAGATAACACGTTCCTGGCACCAATAGGCCACAGCCAACAGGCCTGGCCTAAAGCAGAACCTTTGAACCAATTCTGCAGTTTGCTCTATACTCTGATGATAGTGCTGCTGATGCAACAAAGTAAGCACCTCTGACTTCAAAGCAGTGGGCAGAAGCATCTGTAAGACCTGCTGTCCACTATTCGACAAAAAAACCTGACAACATAGTACCATCCTGGCGCACAATTTGCCCAGGGTATGCTCACTGCCTCCAAAACAGCAAAACTTTAGATATAACAAGGTCTACTGCCTGCAGTGACCCCAAGGTTGTCAGAGAATAATGATCCTAAAATAAAAACGCCAATATATCATTTACAAAAGAACATCAATAACATAAATGTTTGAACTGAGTAATGTTACCCTTTTATGCACAAAATGAGCTAATTTCAGGTTAATGCTAATTTAATGCTACAGGACTCAGAATAGTTGGGACAAGGCATGGTCACCATTGTGTAGCATCTCCTCCTCTTTTACAGTTTAAAGAGGTCTGAGAATCAAAATTATGAGTTTCTGGAGTTTTGCCTGATACAGTTTTCCAGCTGCCAAAGAGTTCTCTATAGGTTCTCTATAGGTGAAAGATCTGGACTGCAGAAAGGCCAATTTAGCACCTGGATTCTTCTACTATTCAATTCAATTCAATTTTATTTGTATAGCGCTTCTTACAATGGTGATTGTCACAAAGCAGCGTTACACAATCGAAGAAATTATAAGATGAAAATGAAAACAAAAATCAGTTTGTCCCTGATGAGCAAGCCGGGGGCGACAGTGGCAAGGAAAAACTTCCTGAGTAAAGTTATGAAGCTTTACTGTTGAAATAGCTGCAGTACAGTATGTGGTTTTTAATTTTTCTGCTGAAATACACAAGGCCTTCCCTAAAATAGATATTATTTGGAGGGCAGCATATGTTGCATAGCTAAAGCCTTTATACACCTTTCAGCATACATAGTACCTTCCAAAACATGCATGCTGCCCATATCATCAGAGATACTGGATTTTTAACTGAACGCTGAGAACACGCTGGAAGGTCTCCCTCCTCTTTAGCCCGGTGGACACAGTGGCTGTGATTTTGAACAAGAATGTAAACTTTGGACTCGTCTGACAATAGAACACTTTTCTTTTTCAGCCCATTGTTTTTTAGACCTGTAGCAGGCATCAAATTTGAAATGAGCTCATTTAGTGGATACATTTTCTTTGTTTATCGGTCATTTAAATTTATATGTCATGTTAACTGTGTTTTATTGCGAATAAAATATTTGCTTATGGGATTTAAAAGTCTTTTATTCAAACTTAAAAACCTTTCTGAAATTCGGGTTGTAACTCTGCTGTGCTTTAACTTCCTGTGCCTGCTGCAAAGTTGCTGGTTCTACCATCCCTGGCTTAAGTCTACTCACTTTACTCTCTAAAGTATTCTGCATTCCAATTACTCTTTTCCTGACCAATAAAGTATCTTAAAGTTGAATGCGACCAGTGCTGCTTAGTGGCAAATCAGCATATTTGAGTACCAGGGCAGTTGAAAGTACCAGGGCTTCTTAAAGCTTTTTTTCACACTGATTGCCTCAGCAAACCCAACCCATTGTGCTTTTTGGCTTCACTTTACCACCAGGAAAAAACCTTCAACACAAAAACATATGCATGAACTACCATCCTTCTTAAAATGGACTATCAGTGCTGCAATTCTCATGAATTACGTGTGTCTCCATTAACTGACACTACATCATACTCAGAAGGAGGTATGCGCCAGTGCCGTTGTGTATGGAAACATTTAAAAGGGCATGTCATGTAAAATTTAAGCAGTACACCCCAAATCCCCTTAGTGGTAGACTTTAAACTCGTTTGATGACAATGCTGCAAAGTCTGGAACATTAATTGAGAAGCACCTGACACTGAGGGACAGTCAAATAGAGAAGACAGATACTGCCAAAAGAGCTTTATTTTTCCCATTCAATCTGTGTGTAAAGAAGTAGGCTGAACTGGATCCATAATGCGGGATCCATAATGCAGAGAATGGTTTTATTGAGAATAGAACGATAATTCAAAAGAGTAGTCAGGCAGGGTTTATACACAGATATCCAAATATAACAGGTGAACAAAACCAAGGCGATAGGCAAAGACGTAGTCAAATTAACAGGCAACGATCCAAAACTGTGAACAGAGAGATACATACAGAAACTCTTGTTAAGTTGCATAGCAAACAATACTTCGCAACGAGCTAAACGCTAAAGCTAGCTGATATAGTGAACCAAACAGGAAGTGACACCGGAAGTATAACCAGAAGAGTTAGTATTCGGGCGAGGGCGCCCTCTGGCGGTTGGGAGGCGGATTCCTTACACTGTGGCTTAATAACACAGTGGAAATAAATTGGTTAATACCTGGTGTTTAAATCTCAAATTCAAAGTTTCACTTTAAAGTTTGTCACACACAATCATACACAGCATAACATTATAGAAAACATTAGCTCAAAGGGAATGTCATTAATAATTGTTATATTTTTATAAATAACTGTTCACATCAATTTGTCTTGTCTTTATATTTATCTGTTCCGTTTATCCACTGAGCAGACACTAATTTCTCCAGGAAAATTTAAACTACTAGAGCACAAAAGAAGTCGTCATTTAATAATAATTTAGCGGTTTTAAATGCTTATCACAGGCTTGTTAACCATAAAATATCACTTAGACAATTATTTATGAAACAGAACAGAATTTAATAAACATGTGGACAGATGGAGAAAACAATACACTTTTGTCACACATTTAGATGGGCACATGAGGGTAAAATAAAATGAACTGAATACAGGAAAGACAGAATAAAGAGAGAAAAAAGAAATAAATAATGAGAAAGGGAGAAAGAGAAAAAAATATTTAGTAAGAGAGAAAGAGAGATTGAGAGAGAAAGAAGTAATCGGCTGACTAGAGACACAGCAATGTTAAATCAAAACCATCAATGAATTTAAATTACTTTTAAAAAGGACTCAACTTAGCAACACATCTAAATTGTGGGTGAACATGTTAATTGCATAAGCTTTGGTTTGTACAACTTCATGTGTGTATAGCAATTCTTGATGTCCCTGTTAATGCAGTTTTGTCAGGGCCTGCTAGGCGTGGTGGCAAGGGTGTAATCTCACTTAGCCACCACATTCTTGTTTGCCTTCCCAACTTAAATTTCTCCTTTTTTTTACTTTTACTTCTGCATCTCTGCTGATTGGACTCTGGAGTTGTATATATTCACTATCCCTCCTCTGCACTTGTCCAAACCACCTCAGTCTGGCTTTTCTGACTTTTTCCCAAAAACATCTAACATAAGCTGTCCCCCTAATAAACTCTTTTCTAATCCTGTCCAACCTTGTCACTCCCAAAGAAAACCTCAACATCTTCAGCTCTGCTACTTCCAGCTCTGCCACCTGTTTCTTTCTCAGTGCCACTGTCTCTAAGCCATACATCATAGCTGATCTTACCACTGTCTTGTACACGTTCCCCTTAATTCTATCTTATATTCTCCTGTCACACATCATTCCTGACACGTTTCTCCACACATTTCAACCTGCCTGTACTTGCTTCTTTACCTCTTTTACACACTCTCTATTGCTCTGGACTGTCGATTCCAAGTACTTAAACTCCTGTACCGTCTTTACCTCTTTACCCTGTAATCTCACTGTTCCACTTCCCTCCCTTTCATTCAAACACATGTAGTCTGTCTTTCTATGACTGACTTTCATTCCTCTGTACACTCTCACTTGTGAGCACCTTTCCATCTTGATCCGCTCTTATAAGTCACTATATGCTTCTTTTTATCTTCTGGAAAAAAGTATTTACCACAGCCATCTCCATCCTCTTAGCAAAGTCTACTATCATCTGTCCTTCACTGTTCCTTTCCCTACTCCAAACCTGCCCAACACTTCCTCATCACCCCTGTACCCCTCACCAACATGTCCATTAAAGTCTGTGCCTATCACTACTCCTCTGGGAATACTCACAATTACCTCATCTAACTCACTCCAGAACCTTTCTTTCTCTTTTAACTTACAACCTACATGTGGGGCATAACCCCTTACGACATTTACCATCAGCCCTTCAATTTCTAACTTCAGACTCATCACACTGTCTGACACTCTTTTCACCTCCAGAACATTCTTCACAAACTACTCTTTCAGAATCACCCCTACCCTTCTCTTTCTATCCACACCATAATAAAACATTTTCCCGATCCAATACTACGAGCCTTGCTACCCTTCCACCTGGTCTCCTGTACACACAATATACATCCTTCTCTCCATTATATCAACCAGCTCTCTACCTTTCCCTGTCATTGTCCCAACATTTAGCGTCCCTATTCTCAGTCCTACACTCTCGCATTTCCTCTTCTTTTTCTGTCTATTCACGTGTGCTCCACCTCTCTTACTTTGAGCATCGGAAGCCCAATTTTATTGGTCATTGTTAACCTATTGTTAACCCGGGCCTCGACCGGTATGAAATTTGGACGGATGATTCTCATATTTAGATTTGGCAAAGTTTTACATCGGGTGCCCTTCCTGACACAACCTTTTCTATTTATCCAGGCTTGGGGCTGGCACCAAAGTCACTGGCTTGTGATCCCTGTGGCTAGATCAATAAATTTACACAATAATGTGGTTGTTAAACCTGAAATTTCTATTAACAATGGAATATTTGTGTTTCTGACAATTTGTAAAGCATATTGTAACAGATTGTTAATTTTATATCATTACCTGAAAAGGAACATGTTCGTAATATAACTTTAAAACTACGGAAGAGGTTGAATTAAACACAAGTAGTTTGAACTTTTTTGAAAATTATTTTATGCACATTTGAGGTAAAATGTGTTTTACATGTCCAGGGTTTACTTAAAATTAGCTCAGGAATTTCTTTATCTTTAAGAAAATTTCAGTAATTGCCCTATCTAGCCAAAATACAACTTAAAACACTACTTAAGGCACAGAAAGCTGCAATCCATGCAGACCTGTTTGTTTAATCTGGACTGGGCCCCATTATTATCTTTCCTTTCTGGTTCCTTCATAACAATTATTTTAAGAAGATTGCACATAGAAAAGACAACATAAGATTGTGCTCTAAGAGTGTATACTTTAGCTACATTCATCGTGAAACTTGAATTTTCTAAAAATTATTAAAAAAGGTGATTTCCAAAGATCCATGAAAAAATACACTCACTTTTTTGGAGGCAAAGCAGGGACACAAATAGTTGATACTGATCTATTTTTTTAGAAGTAGCTTCTTAGCAAAACATGTTTTATGGCCCTTGTTTACAAAACAGTCTGGTGAGAAATATTTCACGCAAACATGAACACATTTAGCTTGATCGGGGGTGACATTCCACTCTAGCATCGAAACAATGGCAGACAGTTTAACAAGTCACTCGGTGCCATGGTAGCTAGATTGTACTGAAAATCTCCTTTCAAACTACATCATAAAACCAGCCTATTAAAAAAGAATCCAGCCCAAAATGCATTGTGTTTGAACTTTTTTTTTTTTTGGTCTGACGTGATCAAATGAAGCCCAAGTGGGAATCCGCCCCAATCTGGCAACACCATTTGAGGCCTGATCTATGCTAAAACTGCAGTGATTAACAATATTGGGACTGGCCTTTGTTCTGTGTGATGTCACAAAAACAACTTGTAATCCAATATCTTATTTAAATTAAAAAATTATTCAAGATTCTGACTTCGTATTTGAACCTTAAATAATCACTGACCAATGCTGAGATAGGCATTGTATGCTTCCACCTGTCTGTTTTTCAGGCACTGTATGCCTCCATTTGCCGGTTTGTTTTAAAAATTACTGCTATGGCCCAGGCATATCTGATAATTCCCTTCATTCTAAAGATTTCGTTATAACAAGCTTTAAATAGATTATTGGTCCATGGGTCCTCATAGTAATTTCAATTCAATTTCAATTTTTATTTGTATACACAGAAAGCAGTAACAGTAAAAAAGTGTAAGTTTGTTCCTAATAAGCAAGCTGGTGGTGACTGTGGCAAGGAAAAAATATGAAGTAGGAGGAAACCTTGAGAGGAATCAGACTCAAGAGGGAACCCATCCTCATTTGGGCGAAACTGCATGTTTTTGTTAATTACAGCATATTGTAATGGTGATCAAATAAAGGTAGACTGTAGCCTTGGGTTAGTGGAACAGAGTCTCGGTCTATCCTTAAATTCAAGGCAAGGAGCAGAAAAACTGGTCAAGTAACCTGCCCCAAGAGAGAGAGAGAGAGAGAGAGAGAGAGAGAAATAAGGATAATTAAGTGTATTGTTTTGAAAAAGTTAAGGACATATTGTTTAGTTGTGGACTCTAGCCAGTCATGGCTGAATACCTAAAAGGGAGTGCCAGAAGGTAACGTGTAAGATTGGGGAAACGCCAGCATACCCGAACACAAATTAGGAGGTTGTTCCATAACTGTGGGCCTTTATAAAAAAAAGCTCTGCCCCCTGCTGTAGCCTTTATTATTTGAGGTACAAACAAATAGCCTGCATCTTTTGATCTAAGTAGCCGTGGAGTATCATAATGGTACAGAGGTTTACTCAGATACTGGGGTGTGAGACCATTAAGTGCTTTATAGTTCAGTAGTAGTATTTTATAATCGATTCAATATTTGATGGGAAGCCAGCGTAGACTTACTAGAACACCCAGACAGTAAAGCATCACAGTAGGCTAATTGAGAGGTAACAAAGGCTTGAACTAGCTTTTCTGCATCCTGTAACGACATAATGTTTCTAATTTTGGCAATATTTCTAAGGTGGAAGAAAGCAATTCTCTTTTAAGAAAACAAAGACAAATTTAACTGTGGAAAAAACATCTGAGTGTGTTTAAGATTTGATTGCAAATGACCAATCACAGGACTGAGATAGGCTTTAACCTGTTTAAAATAAGCGGAACTAGTTACTTCTTAGATCAGAAGTAACTAGTAACTAACTACTTGAGTTTTTTTTAACAGATACTTTTTTACTCTTACTTAAGGAACTATTAAGATTGTATCTTTTACCCTTACCTGAGTAAATACTTCCATAAGTACTTGTATGAGGGTTTCCGGGTGAAAGCTGGCACGTACTGCTGCCGCTGCTAGTAAATAGCTAATCGCAAATCAATCATTTTGCTGCTTAATCTGAAGGCAATATGTGGATCAACAAATTACACGCCTGGATTATTATCGCTTGGATAGTTATTTTGTATTCCATTTAATAGTGACTGGGTTTGTACAGTACGCTGCTGCTGAGCTCCTGCGACTTCTCTTCCATCTGTTTGAGCTGCCGCCTGCACCTGCACTTGGATATTATTTATTAACCTCGCCGGAGATATATATTTATCGAGGATCCCGCTGAAGCTTACACATTAGTAAAACTTCTCAGATCAAATCCATCTATTCAATTCAATTCAATTCAATTTTATTTGTATAGCGCTTTTTACAATGGTGATTGTCACAAAGCAGCTTTACACAATCGAAAAATTATGAGATAAAATGAAACAGAAATCAGTTTGTCCCTGATGAGCAAGCCGGGGGCGACGGTGGCAAGGAAAAACTCCCTGAGATGGAAATAGAAAGAAATCTTGAGAGGAACCAGACTCAACAGAGAACCCATCCTCATTTGGTCTGGTCTACTGTTTGCTGCTCTCCATGTAAAACTATCACTGTGCAACCCTCTCTTAAAATATAATAATAATGGGTGATTTTACACAATTATATAGACGATTTCAACAGTTCTATTAACATTATTTTTTATCCTGCTTGGACAGTTTTGGTATTTAACAATATATTAATTTCTCTTTTCCTTTGAATTAAAGGTCATATCCTAGCTAAATACATTAAATTCTCTAATTTAATCAATAATAGTATACGTACAGCTAAAAACCTGTATTTTCTATCCTCAACAGCACACAAGCTTCAAATTCTTTTGCTTCTCACATTTTTTCCAACAATTTCCTGCAATTCAGTTTTGTCTTTATTCAATGAAAAGATATACAGGATCCATTACCAAATAATAATGGAGTCAAATGCTCACACAATTATCCCGGTCCACTCTGCTCCCAATCTTTCCTAATCTGAAGCTGAAATCTCTGACCTGGTCCATAGATCAAAACTATCAACCTGTAAATTAGATCCTCTGCCCACTTCTCTGGTCAAAGCTTGCCTCTTCTTCCCTCATTTCCATAATCAAAGGCATTATACAGTTCTATTATTCATCTCTCTCTTCAGGTGTTCCCCCAGGGATTTGAAAATATAACATTCACTTTCACTGTTATGCAGATGACACCCAGTTCTATATTTCCTCTAAACCAACCCATTCACTTCCCTCCTCCTCTCTCACCAACTGTGTTCAAGAAATTGAATCCTGGTTCTCTGCGAATTTCTTAAAATTAAATAGCAATAAAACTGAAGTCTTGCTAGTCGGCACGAAACCATCACTAAACAGTTTTTCCATTACCACTGATAACTCCTCTATTTCCCCTTCCCACAAAGTAAAGAGCCTTGGTGTTGTCCTGGATACCACACACTCTTTTCAGTCAAATATCATAATCACCCGCTCTGGCTTTATCCATCTCAGGAAAATTGACTGTCTTCGTCATTCCCTTAATCCTCATACAGCTGCCATTCTTGTAAATAGCCTGTTTACCTCACGACTCGACTACTGTAACTCTCTTCTGTATGGTCTCCTCAAAAAATCTGTCCACAAGCTACAGGTTTTTCAAAACGCTGCAGCCCGAATCGTTACCAGAGCACCCTCTATCAACCACATTTACCAGTCCTGCAGCAGCTCCACTAGCTCCCTGTTCATTTCCGGATTCAGTTTAAGATTTTGCTGCTTACATTTAAATCTATTCACAACTCGGCTCCTACTTATCTTACTGATCTCCTTCATATCACTGCACACTCTCGCTTTCTTCACTCTTATTCTTTAATTCATCTGACTGTCCCCCCTGCTCGGCTGTTCATCATGGGAACACTAGCAACAATGGCACACTTTCTAGTTTTAAATCCAGGCTTAAGACACATCTGTTTAACATAGCTTATTATATTTAATAGCTTTTTACACGTTCTTTTATTTTATTACTTTTACTTCTGTATATTTATTTTGTATTTCTTTGTGTATGCTGTTCTATCAATTTTTGTATGGTTTCCTTGTGTGTCCTAAAGGTGCCTTTAAATAAAATATATTATTATTAGTAGTAGTATAGATTTTGGATACTCTACCAACATTTGGACATAAAGAGGTTTTTTAACCTCTCTACTTTTCCATGTTATAATAATATGCAGCACCCGCAAGGCCCTCCATCTTAAAAAGCACATGTTCATGTCTGTCTGAAGTTTGCCAGTGAACATCTGAATGATTGAGAAGAGAACTGAGTAAAAGTGTTGTGGCAGATGAAACCAAAATGAAGCTTTGGCATCAACTCAAGTTGTCGTGTTTGGAGGAGGAGGAATGCTGCCTCTCACATTAAGAACACTATCCCTGTCAAACATGGAATTGGAAACAATGCTTTGGACAGAACAACTTGACCACTAAACCAATAAATTGTGACTAATGAACTGCATTTGACTAACATCCCAAAAATAGATTATATCATGGACTTTATTCATCATGGACTAATTTAATATGTCATTTTACCTACAGAAACCTCCAAATACATGAATGGCAATCATTTATGCAGTTTTTATACATCCTTCTAATTTAAATATTAAATTTTTTTTTTATTAATTTGTGTAATGTTTTTAAAAATTGACATTTTTAAATTCGATGAAGCAAATACTAATAATCTCTCTTATGTAAATATTTTCTGGCGTCAGTCTAAATATATGCTGAAAACACTTAACATGAACAATGCTGTTCTTCACAGATCATAGTTTGGGGAAACTACGGCCGAATGGATCGCAAGTGCTTCATGGGTGTGGCTCGCATTTTATTGGAAGAACTCGATTTGACAAGCATGGTGATTGGATGGTACAAGCTTTTTCCCACCTCCTCTATGGTGGACCCTACTATGGCACCACTCATTCGACACTCATCACAGCTCTCACTAGAGAGCACAGTTGGACCATGCTGTGAACACTCATAGGACCGAAAACAAATATTATTGTTTTTGTTTTTCTGTAAGGGCTCCTGAGGGCCATGACCCTAGTGTGCTGCTTGTGCATGAATGTAGCAGCCACATAGGGCCTACTAAAATATTTCAGAATCTTATAGAACCACCCAGATGTTTTAAAAAATAATGCAAAAGTGCTCTTTTAAGGCACACCAAAACCTTAACCAAGGACCAACTGAAAATGGGTTTATAATTTACAATAAGTTAATTAAATCTACTTCATTTGCTCTACATCTCTTTGTCAGTCTTTCAGAACATTGTTAGAGAGGATATGCAAGATTTGTCTTGACTTAACTATTGTTATTAAATGGCAGAATGTTGCATCTTTTAAGTTAAACACAGCAATATAACTTTAAAATTTCATATGGATGCTGACATATGTGACAGAAATAATGCATTAGAATTAACAAAGAGGAACTCATAAGATATACAAATGTTTGTGTTTTGTTATTGGCTCACTCATTCACTTACTTTATTGCCTCTTGTTTTAATTGTGCTGTTTCTTCAAACAAGCATCTTTACTTAGAGTTCAAGACATTTTTCACAGATCACAGGCTTACAGATTTATTAGGATAAAATAAAATAAAAATAACTTTAGTTATTGTGACCAATAATTACATATATTGTTGATGAGTAATATTGGGTTGTTGAAAATTTTCACAAATAATAAGAATGAAAATATTTATAGTTTTTTGTTGTAGGTGTAAGAGCTAAAATAGTATTAGAATACCAGAAAAATGTTTTTAAAAACAAATGCAAGTAAATATCTGTCACTGCTTCATGTGATTGTCTTGTTGTGCATTTTATATGGATTTGTTTTCATAACTTCTTGTCAAGTATGAGTGGGCCAATCAATATTATTATTAATACTGTTCTAATAATAATTATTTAAGTTTATGGTGAAAATGCAGTTCTTTCTGTAGCATTAATATTATATAGTAGCATATGCATAAAAGTAGAAATCCTTTTAGATCTATAATAGGGCTTTTCAGAAAACAAATATTGATATGTAGCAGCTAAGGCATACAAAAACATGAATATTTAATTTCATTATTATCTGAGATGGTAAAAATGTAACAGATATGGGGCAAGTTTCAATACATATAAATTACTTGCTGTTATTAAGCAAATACATAATAAATTAAATTGCTATTTTAAATGTTTGGGGCAATAAAATTACTGAAAAATAGAAATGTGTCTGGTGTGTAAAAATAAAAAAAATATCCCTAGGGAAAAAGTAATATAAACTGGTTGTGTAAGTGTGCACACCTGTTGATGAATGGAAATGATGCTAAAAGCAAACCAATCACATTTAATCTTATGTTCAAAAGTAATTTTCTTATTTTCTTATGGCTGTCATAAGTGAAATTATTGTGATTAATAAATAATTAAAGGGCAACTGTTTCAGTAGTATGTTTTTACATATTATTATATGTACCATGGAACATTACACAGCCCATGATTAATAAATATAGACTATGTTTCCATCAACCTATTTTTATGCACATTTTGGACGATCACATAAAAACACTGGATGGATACGCCAATATGTGCATAAATGCACATTTAAAGATTACGTGCATTTTATCTGGTAATAAAAATATGCACAAACTACACGTTTACTGAATGAATTTCAGCATAGCAATAAGAGATTCATGAGATTTTGCTTTAACATATCATGTGTGGAATAGCAGAAAGTGACTATGAAAAGATCCACTGAGAGTTAAGTAGTAAAGAGAACACAAGTGCAGATTTATGTACACCCAATGAGTGAACGAAATTATACAATTTGCAGAGGCACTCCAATCTGTTCAAGAGTGCGAAGACTGTTGTTGGATTTCTGTGATCTTGAGGCCCTCAGACGACATTGCATCACTCATGACCATGATTCTGTGATTAACATTACTAAATTGGCCCAGGAATACTTCCAGAACCCACTGTCAATCCGCCCTGCCATCTGCAGATGCCAACTAAAGCTCAGTCATACAAAAAGGAAGCCATATGTAAACATGATCCAGAAGTGCCATTGTGCCTTGTGGGCCAAGGCTTATTTAAAATGAAATGATTTAAAGAGGAAAAGTCCAAATTTGACATTTTGTTGGAATTCACAGGCGCCATGTCCTCATGGTTAATAAGAAGAGAGATCTTCTAGCGTGTTATCAGCCTTCAGTTTAAAAGCTAGCATCTCTGATGGTATAGGCGTATGGTACAGTATGTGCAGCTTGCATGTTTTGGAAGGCACTATGAAATAATTCATAACTGAAATATATACTTTAGGAGTAGAACTAGCTAAACTGGTGATATATATTACAGATAAGAAGAAAAATAGGAGACAGTGTGCTATCAAAATGGTGTGTGTGTGTGAGATAGCAGAAAGTAAAGTGTTTAAAGGTACCTAATCAACTGATATAACTCATCCTCAGAGTGGTAATATGAAGCAAGTATATAGCACACTGGTCACAATGAAAACATTTGAAATTATAAACTAAATTAGGGCAGATAAGAAAAAAATAGTGACAGGTGGGATGAACAACAATACATCAAGGAAAAACTATCTATTTTCCTCAAGGCCAGTGATGAGATGGGTAGAATGGACATCTGTAGAAGGAATCGGATGTAAACAAGACAATAGTATGGGAAGGAGACATGATAAAGTAAAAAGACACAGGTACAAATCATAAAACTGTGCAAACAAGAAATCAGGGGTGCTCAGTGGAACACAATTTCCAGAAAGCAATCTAGGTTTTTCAAAAGATAATCAAGTCTTAAATCGTTAAAGAAAAACAAAAACAAAATAGGTGATTCTAGAGTGAACTGACAAATCATTAAATGGTTAGACTAAATAGGTGATTTTAAAATATAACTTAGAAGTAGTTTAAGCAACAACAACAAAAAAATAAAACTTTTATAAAAGAGAAGAGTAAATAAAAATTAAAGTTACGCATTGTCAGCAGATAAATGTTCAAAAATCCAAAACGAAAGTGCTTGTGCCATTTTCTGTTGGAAAGATTTAATTTGGACATAGTGGAAATTGGCTCAACTTGTGACACCCCCACAAAATGTGTCTGCTCAGAGTTCCGGCATATTTAATTGGCAACCATGAAGGGACGGTCAGCATAACGGTGTGAACCTGAACTAGGACCTCTTACCCGTTGGGTTACAGAAGCCGGCACATCTAAAAATAAGGTGAGCAGACACCTGTTAATCTCAAAGTTTGTGTATAGTTTATCTGTGGCCTGAAAAAGGGGGAGGTGTCCCTGGGGAGGGTGAAGGCAGCTGGCCTCGGGCTAAAATATTCTAAGGGGTGTAGTAGAAAAATGAATATATGATAGACATAATATAAAACTTGGTGAGGGGAGTTAAAAATCTCAGCGTGTAGTAATTGTGTGAGTGAGGGTGGCCCCTGATCAGAGAGTCACCGTCTTTTAGAGACGGGGTGGGACCCGATAAAGTAAAGTAAAAAGTGCGGAGAGTCACCGTCTATTTGAATATGGGGTGGGACCCGAAAATTATTGGTTAGGATGTAATTTTTCTTTATGTACTAATAGAATGTTAAGAGAGATATTGGCTCTGATTGGAGTGTTGGCTATTGTATATGCATAGCTAGTAGGTTTCAGAGTTATTTTGTTGATTTTTTGGTGTTAAAGAAGTTAAGCTAGGGAGGAATTAAGGTAAGTATACATCCACACGCATACACATATTAACCCTTTACTAACACGTACTGACTAGATATATACACACTATCTCGTATTAACAAACATACATTTCTAACTACATTAAAGAATAGGGAAGGTGTGGCCAGGGCCAGGATAAAAATAAGAGTGAGTGTTGGATGGCATTATTTGATTTAGAAATAGAAACCAGGGGTATAAGAAAACATTTTTGGGAAGAGAAAACTTACAAAGATTGTAACGGTGTTGAGAGGTGGCAAACAGAGAAACAAATTTCTGATAAATTGTGGGCATTGACTAGATTTGATCAGAGTTTATTTACATTAATAAATACATTTCCAGAAATAGAGTGGTACGAAGCAATTGAGGGAATTTGGAAACCCAATTTAGTAGGTCCTATACTGCGTGAGTATTATACTGTAGTATACTGAGTATTAGGTCCTATACTAGAAGCTCCTCAACCTAGCCAAGTGACATTTAAATTGTTTTAATTTATTAAAGACCCGAATGACGAGGAAGTAGAGTTTTTTGAAGATAAACCTGCACAAGATAATTATTGCTCGGGTTTTACAGCAACTGTTGTAGTTAAACCACAAGAGCTACAATGGAAAAGCAACCCAGTAACATCCATATTAGGAGATAGAACAAATTCATTAGAGAGTCCAGAGCGACCTGCGTTAACTGTAAAACGAATACACGTTAAATTGACGTAGTCAAAGAGAATATAATATACCATAGACCATAGACCATATAATGAAGGCCATACACTAAGGGCAGTGGGGTTATACCCTGTTTTGAACAGAATAGACAAGGACTCAGGAGAAGAAATAGGCATGGAAATATTGTCAGGAAGTATTATGGGAAGAATAACACAGAAGGCAGCAGAGAGACCTGAGACCCATTCAAATGGAAGCCCAGAAGAAATGATAAGCCAAATAGCCAGCTCAGATCCAAACAGAGTAAACGATTACTGTGATGAGGAAAAGTGGAGAAAAGAAAACCAAATACAACAATCCATAAAACCAGTGACTCAAAGTACCCCAAATGAACTGGCAAAGAATGTACCTAGAAATACACAGAAACTAACAGTCTGGTGTAAAATGTCACTTGAAGAAGTACAACAAAGACTCAATAAACATCAGACACAAGAGCAGAATAAAGAGCAAATGACAAAACAAGGAGCAGAGAATGAAGGAGAGATAGGAAACTGCAGAGAGCAGACAGAAAACTCAAGAGAACCGAGTCAGGGAAGTGAAGAAGAAGAGTGTGCAGCAGAGAATGCCGGAAGATGGATGAAAATACATGAAAGAGTAAAAATGATACCTGAAGACGGACAGGATGAGAGAAGGGAAATGAAAAACATGGTAAAGGAGTAAAAGTCGTTGGTGAACAAAGGACAGGAGACACTAGAGCAAATGGAGAACAAAGTACAACTCGCAACAGAGAAAATGCAGGAGTTAGAAACATCACATGTCAGATGCTCCGAAAGGCCACTGAGATAAACAACAAATGGCAGAAAATTGCTAAGAGAACCTCATGAGCAGCAAATGCAGAGAGAAAATGAGGAAGATGTGCAAGGAGAAAATGTTGAAAGAAGTACTGATAAATTTAAGAAGGGTCGTGGTGGAGCAAGTAAAAGTCTTTCTGAAATGCACATGCAAAAGAAAAGAAATGAAAGAAATTATGAAGGATGACCACTGTACACATAATAAAAGGAGAAAAACATCATTATGTTCCCTGGACTTTCATGGATGTCACAAGTTTAATAAATCGATTGCCAAATGTCTGTGATGGAGCCCAGAAATGGATAACACGGTTCAAGGAGCATACTACTGGACATCACCTAGCTGTAGGAAATGTGAAAGCAATACTATCCCAAGTATTGGGAAAAGCCAGAATGGCTGAAATATTTGACCAAGCAGGACAAAAAGAAATGGCGGATGACCCACGCCAAGACCAGAGGCCTTTGGGGCCCTACAGAAACAGTATCTGGGATGTGCTGAGAGCTGCCTACCCAACAAATGCTGATCCAGGAAGAGTGGAAAAACTTAAACTGGAGGACAATGAAGGTGTTGCTCAGTTTATCCTCGAACTACAGGGCGCATGGGGAGAAGAGATGGGTGCCCGCTGGAATGAAAAAACTACAAGTGAAGCTTTATTCAGGCTGATGCTGAAAAGAGTGCTACCCACTGAAGTGCAAGAACAACTGGAAACAATGGTAGGGCTAAGTTCAATGCCCTGGTCTACATTTGAAGCCAACGTGATTCATTATACAGAACTTCACCGAAAAAAGGAGAAAGAAGCAAGAAAAGCAGCAGAAAACTTATAAGTGCAACTGCATAAAGCCCAACTGGGAGAGCTGACACGGAACAAACAAGTACTACAAGAGAAAAAGAAAGAAGAAGCTGCCAAACAAGCAGCCCTCTTGGTAGCAGAACCTCAAACACAGACAGCAGCGCCGCCACCACTGCAAAACATAAACCAAGCAGTACCTCAACCGCCAATGATGTACCAATCATCACCTTATCAAATGCCGATGGCACCTGGAGGGTATCAAATTCGACCATATCCCCAACCACCACAAAGGTGGTGGGGACAAAGTAGAGGCCGTGGAGGAAGAGGACTGTTCATGGGAAGACCCCCACCTAGAAACAACATGGTGCGTGGAGCAAGATACTGGAATTGTAACATGGGTCCCCAAGAAATGCAAAACCAAATGCCAAATCAACAAGGAGCAGGAAACTGGACTGGCCAATGGATGGGTCCACAGCAAAGAGAACGAATGCTAGTGGGGGAGGCCCAATGGGGCCAAACCCAACATACATGTGAAGATGCCCAAAGAAACCTGTGGGGAAGCTGATGCAGTGTACCACCTCAATGCATCCTGCACAAGAACCAACAATCTTAGTGGAAATTGGGAATGTGTTAACAGCACCATTCCTAATTGACACAGGAGCAACGTTTACTAGTATAGGTAAAGAAGCCTCTAAGCTTCCGCTCTCCCGTAGATCAATAAAAACAGTGGGCTTCTCGGTAAAAACACAGACATTACGATTCACAGAGCCTCAAGATATAACAGTTGAAGGACTTACAGTACAACCACCCTTACTCTATTCACCAGATGTGCCAGCAAACTTACTAGGAGGAGATATACTCTGTAAATTAGGAGAAAAAATACATTGTGGTCCCAGAGGAATTTGGGTTACACTTCCAAAACCTCTGGCTCAACAATACGTGGTTATGGAAAAAGAAAATGAATTGTACATTTGATAAAGTATACTGGCTAGAACTGGAAGAAAGAACAACAACAAATCTGTGGAAAATTTACACAGAATGGAAACCATGGCTAACCTTTATGCGACCAGACTGCAGAGAAGCAAGAGACCCTTGGCACTGCACAATAATGTATGATAAAGGAGGACAAAATTAAGAATATGACTTGCTCTGGTCTGGACAGACAGAAAACCAGGCATACAAAGTAAAGATAACTGACATCATAGAAGGACAACAAGGAGTAACAGCACGAAATGATCTACCACCAGAGATCAAAGACTGGTATCAAGTATAAAATGCTGCTCCACATGTCACCCTGATGATCGGGCAAAGTTTTGACTCTAAAGATTTAGGACAGATGAGACAGTGGACACCAACAAATAACCCATAA
This sequence comes from Bagarius yarrelli, assembly GCA_005784505.1. Taxonomy (NCBI): domain Eukaryota; kingdom Metazoa; phylum Chordata; class Actinopteri; order Siluriformes; family Sisoridae; genus Bagarius; species Bagarius yarrelli. Next base: position 818,958 of record VCAZ01000155.1, read on the forward strand.
ATACATCTATCACCAGACAAAAAGTACCTTAGAATATCACAGGTCACCACAGAACGCACAATAGCCACACAAGTGATGGTTAGCAGGAAAGTAGGGATTCAGAAAGAGACTGAAACAGAAGCACAAATGTCACATCAAACAGAAGAACAAGAATTAACTGAAAAAGAGAAAGAGGAAGCATTAGGTGAGGTTCCAGAGCAATTATGGAAAAAACATCAAACAGATGTAGGGCTAGTGAAATCAGCAGGACTAGTAAAAATACAAGCGAAGCTGAATGTGAAGCTACCTTACCAGAGGCAATACTCGCTATCACAACAAGCATTGGATGGCATTCGGCCTACAATAGAGGGATTAGTAGAGGCAGGAGTTTTAATACCCACTAGAAGCCCTTGCAACACTCCAATTTTTGAAGTGAGAAAACTAAATTCAGATAAATGGCGTTTAGTACATGATTTGAGACCAGTAAATCAAGTGGTAGTGGCAGAAACACCGGTGGTACCAGATCCACATACATTATTGTCAAATATTCTGGATGGAACGAAATGGTACACCATGATAGATTTATGCTCAGCATTCTTCGCATTCCATTGCACCCGGAGTCACAAGCTCTGTTTGCATTTACTTATGAAGGAAAACAGTACACTTGTACCAGATTACCACAAGGCTATTGTGAAAGCCCATCAATTTTCAACCAGGTGTTATCTTGAGATTTAGCAAATTTACATATTACAAGTCGTCTTCTACAATATGTGGATGATCTGCTAATATGTAGTCAGACTAAAGAACAGTGCTTACAAAATTCATTAACTGTTTTGAAAACATTTGCACATAAAGTTAACAAAGACAAACTTCAATTCTGCAAACAGAAAGTACAGTATTTAGGATTTGAAGGTACGAACCGCAATTCGAAATGCTTCAAAACCCCAAACTGTGAAACAGTCCTTGTCATTCCTTGGCATAGCAGGGTTCAGTAGGCCGTGGATATGCGATTTTGCATTGAAAGTACAACCACTAAGAGATAAAAGCGGCAGATCAAACAAAACAAAAAGCGCCCCTCTTACTTGGACTACAGAGGGAGAGGGATCTTTCAAATTAATAAAAAGTGCACTAGCCTCAGCCCCAGCTCTGGCTAGTCCAGATTATAGTAAACCGTTTCAATTGTATGTATCAGAAACAAAAGGGTTTGCATCAGCAATCCTAACACAGCAAAAACCAGGAATGGGAAAACAACCCATTGCTTATTTTAGTACAGCACTGGATAATGTGGAAAAGGGCATGCCACCATGTTACCGTGCTGTTGCGTCCACAGCATTTACATATGAAAAAGCGTCAACCATCACTATGGGTCATCCAGTAACCCTATACACATCGCATGCATTACATGCTCTATTGACCCGCCAAAATTTTGTAACAACCAATGCCAGACGAACTGGCTATGACGTAATACTATCAGCACCAGAATTAACCATTGAAAGGTGTAGTACAATTAATCCTAGAATGGTATTACCCGATGAAGGAACTCCACACAAGTGTAATGAAGAGTCAGAAAAATATTTGAAGGCAAGAGCGGATCTAAGACCAGAACCCTTGGAAAATGCTAAATACATCTTTTTGTGGATGGTTCATGCTATCGCACAAGCGAGGGCAATAAGGTTGGGTTCGCAGTTGTGGAATATGTTTAAGAGACAGACTCTTTTACAGTTGAAGTAAGCGCAGCAGTACCACAACCATGCTCAGTACAATTGGCAGAATTAAAGGCCCTAACAGCAGCCTATAAATTAGGAGCAGGACAGGAGTGTACAGTTTATACTGATTTGGCATATACATATGGGGTCTGTCATGCATTTGGAGCAATATGGGCACAAAGAGGGTTTTTAAGGGCAGACGGATCAACAGTAACACATGGACCCGCAATAGCCGAACTATTATTAAGGGTCATGATGTTACCTAACGCATTAGCAATCGTTAAGTGCATGGCACATAAAAAAGATGATACACTTGTTACTAGGGGTAACACTGCAGCTGATGAAATGGTTAAAAAGGCAGCCGTAGGAAACACTCATGTAATGGCACTAATGCAGGAAGAAGAACAAACCCCAGTACAATTAAATGTAACAATAGATGATATCATAGAATATCAAGAGACAGCAAGTCCAGAAGAAAAACAATTATGGAAGAAGCGAGGGGCTGTACTAGATCCGAGCACAGGAGTATGGAGAAGTTGTGACGGAATCTGTGTAGCTCCCACTGCTCTTCTCCCGATGTTAATAAAAGATGCACATGGAGTAGATCACTGCAATAAAAGAGAGGTTGCAACTAAAATTAGAAAAGAGTGGTGGTCACCATATTTGGCAGCAATGATAGACAAATCCCTCAGGATTTGTGAAATTTGTGCAACGCCGAATGTGCGAAAACATTTCACAGCTCTAATAAGTCATATTCTGCAACCACAGGGACCATTCAGACATCTTATGATGGATTTTGTCGACATGGTAGACAGAAAAGAGGAGAAGAGATACATTTTAGTAATAGTGGATCGATTTAGTAGATAGGTGAAAGCAATTGCTACAGCTAAAAATAATGCCATAACGGTGGCTAAATTTCTGTGCAGGGAAGTAATGCCAAGAAGCACACTTCATAAATGATGTAATTAAGGCAATTGCAGAAGCACTTTGTATGAAGAGACGCATGGGGTGTGTCTATCATCCCCAGTCACAGGGAATGTTAAAAAGAGCCAATGGGGTATTAAACAGCATTACCTCTGGCTCTCATGAAAATGCGTACACAAATTAACCAAAACACACATTTAAACGCACATGAAATGTTAACAGGTTGATCAATGTCTGTTCAAGTGATCAGGGAACCTTAGGAAGGCCCTCCATTGGAGCAGCTGGAAGGTGAAATAACTAGTTGCACCGCAGTACTTGAGCGAACTTCTAGTGTCTTACGTTCTGCCACGCCTACTTCGATCAAAGGATGCAGGCTGCCTGTCAGTACCGCGCATTATAAAAACTACAGCAGGGGGCAGAGCCTTTTCTCACAGAGCCCCAATGCTATGGAATAGCCTCCCTATGTATGTTCGGGAATCAGACACAGTCTCAGTGTTTAAGTCCAGGTTAAAAACATACTTATTTAATCAAGCATTTTGTATTGATTCCCCTTAGATAAAGGAGCAGATCTGGGGGACTCATGGGTGTTGAGTATTATGGTGATCTGGTATGTTTAGATGCTGTCTTCCTATTTCTTATTGATCACGGTGTTGATGATGAGAGCGGCTGGTTGCTTAACATATCAGGGAGCCCTCATGTCTGTGTTTCCCTCTGGTTCTCCTTCTAGTTATGCTGACCTAGTTAGTCTTGCCGGAGTCCATCCTTGCACTCTACATTATTCATTTAATCAATCCAAACCGTGTGATTACATTATCACTTAACTGTTTTCCTTCTTTTTGCCTTCCTTTCCCTCTCTCTCTTTCTCTCTCTCTCTCTCTCTCTCTCTCTCTCTCTATCACTGTTGAGTTACATACGCCACAACGGAGCTGCCAATGATCCAGACCCCACCTCCGACCCCGTCCTGTGGGACCCTTCCCTGTGACCTGCCCAGCGGATGATGCATCACCAGGGCGATCTAGGACGACCCACTTTGCCATAAAGACGTTCCGGCTGCTCGCTAAGGACTAGTGATTATAGTTGTTTACACACACACACTGTAACCTCATGATCCCTGCCACCTGTTTTCACCCGAATGAGGATGGGTTCCCTGTTGAGTCTGGTTCCTCTCAAGGTTTCTTCCTATCTCATCTCAGGGAGTTTTTCCATCGCCCCCAGCTTGCTCATTAGGGACAAACTGATTTCTGTTTAATTCTGTTTCATAATTTCTTCAATTGTAAAGCTGCTTTGTGACAATTACCATTGTAAAAAGCGCTATACAAATAAAACTGAATTGAATTGAATTGAAGTTACATGCAACAACTGACCAAAATACACAGAACTTTGTATTCACAGGTCAAAGACACAGTGTATGGAGAACAAGTGAACGAGGAAGCACCACTAGTGGAGCCAGGAGACTACATTTACATAAAACTGTTCAAAAAGGAATACTGTAAGGATCCCCGAAGGGAAGGTCCTTTTAAGGTTGTGGCAGCAACAACCACTGCAGTCAAAGTAGAAGGTAAAGAACACTGGTACCACCAGTACCAGGGAAAGAACAAGAAAGGCTGAGAACACGACCTGATACAGAAAGTGACATTGATAGACCAGGTCCCTCAAATAGAGGAGGCCCAGCAAGGCACACACGAGCAAAGACAAAGTGAAAAGAAGCCAGACTCGCCGCTGACAAACTAAAAGAACAAGGAAAAGAAGAGGACGTTCAGTCCACTGCTGAACAAACATAAAAACTGGAGGGAAAAGAAATACAACCTGTTACTGAACAGACAATCGCAAGTAATCAACCAGATAAACAAATTGCAGGGACTAGTGGAATAACTACAGAACAAAGAGACAAGCCTAGCGAAAAACCTGGACGTGAACCCCAGAAAGTGGAAAGTCAGTCACACGTAGCAGATCTTGCAGAAGTGACTGTAGATTTACCTAAAGAAATTTTAGATTATAACCCTGGTCCAGAATTTACCTTAAGCCCATTTATGACAAAACCAACAGAAGAAATATTCCCTGAATTGAAAGCTATAGTAGACTAGACACTGTAAGCAGATGACCTCAATTAACAAAAAAAAGCCTACAGAAAAAATTACCTCATTTAACATAAAAAGACCCACAGAAAAAGACTGGCTAAAAATAGTAGGGTCAGCGCTTTTATATTTACTGTTCATTTGGATGGCAAACAAATTGACTATCTATGCCCTAGAACGTTCTGTGGCATCAAACAAAACAATAATTGATACAAACAAACCAGTAAATGCTAGCCCAAAATCGAATGAGAACAATGTATCTCTACAATGTACTAGGCGTGCTGCCAAAAGGCAAACTGTGGCTGTCACCAGTGATTTAGAGGAATTGGCTATAACAAATCACCATATATGTGCACTAAGTTTGCTAACAAGGACCAAAGAATCCCTGACAATTACCCAACCCTAGTCTCATACACCGTCGAATACAATGGACCGCCTATGCCTGAACCACCATCAGTTGCAAAAACAGGGTGGTATCACATGGACACCTGGATGGCCAGAGCTCTATGGGCCTCAGACAGGAAAGAGACAGATTATACCATGACAGTAGAAATCCAGACACCAGAGCCAAGAAAACAGAATGATAATGAGGTTAAGACTAAATGACTAACAGTGACAGGACATCCGATAAACGACACGTAAGACAATCCTTCCCCTGTGGAACTTTGCTGTGGAGAACAATCAGACATTTTGGAATGTGATTCACAACAAACAATTCAATGTAACAGTATACCCATCGCAATGGCAAAAAGGGAAAGGTGTACAACAAATTATAATTGACTTTTGGGCCAAATGCACCCCTTAAAAAAAGGAGGTGCAAACCCCTGACAAAAATACTGAAATGGGGAGATAATTGGCTTACCTCTGACATAACCAGACTAATAAATGTCACTTTGATTAATACAGGTTCTACCATGGAGAAGGAAGTACAGTTATATACCAATCTTTATAAACAATGGGCTATATGATTCCGCACAACGGGTAACTGAAAATAGCACATGTTGTAGTGTGTCACATGCGTGACCACAGCCCATTAAGGGTAATGCCAACTCGAGGTGTAAAGGAATGTAATGGTCCACCATATCATATTAATAACCTGTGCTCGGCGTTTTGCTTATTAGGATCAGCCGAATGGAGCAGAATGGATGCAGAAGTATAGTTCCTCATGCACCTTTCATCCAGCTAGCACACAGAGTAATGAAAATATTTACATACAAAAACACAGCCAGGTCAGACCTTTCCATTGTGCATTCGCTCCCATGGAAATAGATTGGTGGGTTTTCTTCCAAATGATGCTTGTGAGGAGATTCTGGTGGGGAAGCACCCAGCAATCTACATAAAATCAAGTTGCAAAAATAAGGCTGCATGTGATACATCTAAACTAGTTAGGTTGGCTATACCAAGCCTAAGAGCAGGTACACTGCCCATAGCTGATGTATTCTGGTATAGTATAATATAGTAATGCAAGTGCTTCCACATTTCTGGCATGGTTTATGAGCCCCAGAAGTATTAGAGGGAAGACTGACTGTATTACCATTAGATAATAAGAAAATTGCAGAACTACTGGCTCCTGAACAGGAAAGACCTAAAAACCAGCATAGACATAGAGAGGTGTGGAAGAAGTAGATAGAAGAAGAAAAGAAGTAGCTAGAATGATTACAGAAATAGGGGCAATACTACATACATGAAATACTTAAAACCAGGCAAGTCCACTGAAATTTAACAATGTGGACCAGACCCAAATATATATGTTGACTGGCAAGGGATACCAGTTGGTGTTCCTGACAGCCATTATGCGCAGAGACTGTCTTCTTCTTCCGGGGCATTGATTTTCTTTCTCCCACATGCCCAGATAGCACGCAATGTCAAATGGATTAATTACATATGGTACAATCAACAACGATTTATTAATCATACTATAACCGCACTAGGTCTAATCTCAGAACAGTTACACGCTACTACCAAGTATGACAGCCCAAAGTGATGAGATGGTGAGGAACAACGTGGACAAAGAACCAAGTTGGTTTCAACTGGCTTTCTCATCAGGCTGGTTAGCAGGACTTGCTCGAATAGAGGCAACCATTCTCATTGTACTGGTATTGATTGCACTTATAGGCTGTTGTGGAGTTCCCATTACTACGCTCTATAATTGCTAAAAACAGCTCAAAGAATGTTCGGTCAGTATGTCATTATGCATGTGAAAGATCCGGACACAATGCCTGTTATGGATATGATAGAAGACACAGTGGTAGACATGAAGAACTGATAAAAGAACTGATAAAACCAAACATGCGCTAAGATTTAAATGAATGATTTAATTATTATTGTAAAAACCACAAAGAATGTATAGATTAACATCTAATCAAATATTACCTAGTTTTCATGATTAAGAGTTGGTTAAGATATGATTTCATGAGTACCAAGTGTTTTGTGCAGTTACCCTGCTCAGATGGTTTCCTGTACAGGCTGATGACAAGGGACCTCTCATTTAAAGTTGCAAGGACTGCCAGATGATAACAGTTGAACCAGGACATGATGGAATTGTGCAAAATGTGTGGTATTCGTACCTGACTGATCAAGAGCTTATCCAGTGGGATACTTTACCAGAGGACCTGCGACCTCTATCCTTACTTTTTCAACATGCGGATATCATCAGATATAATGGAACATGGATGCACCGTGAACAGAAGGATACGTATTGACTAGAGAAAGGACTGAGTCTTGAGGTACAGACATTTATAGTACGTCATTCAATCTCTTTGGCGCATACGTAAGGAACTCGTGCAGAACATGCTTTTTTGTTGTCACGACATATCCAACAACAAACAGTTTTCAATGTTGTAATGGTGTCCTTTTGTGGATATGAGTTATGGACATTACAGTCGAAGTCATTACTGACATGGCTATGGAACTTGTCTCAATTGCCACTTTGTTGCTCAGTCGACACTTGTAATGACACTATAGCCATTGTGCATCGCAGACTGTGCAAGAAAATATGGGCTACTATATGAGACGGCAAAAAACTACACATTCCTCTTTCTTATTAGATTAAGCATCCATCACATACCTGGTACTGGTAGACTACCACGGACAAACAGAACTCTGCTTAACTGGAACATCATGATGTTGGTTTTATGTTTGTTTAATTTTTATTTTTGTTTGCTGGTTTTATGTTTGTTTTTCAAGTTATTTGTTTTCTTTGTTTTCCATTAGTTTAATTTAAGTAGATCTTTTGACCTATACCTCATATACTATGTGAAGGGGTATTTGACATCACTTGATCTTTTATCTTAGTTAAGAAGTAAGGGTATGGTAAGTGCTGAGATATTGATTATTGATTGATTATTGATTATATGGAATTCTAGAGTTCCAGACGGGGACAAATTTGGGGAAAAAATGCTAAAAATGAGGGTGGCGTGAGCAATACGCAAGTGTAATAGAGCAATAATTCATAACTGGTGATAATATATACATATTAGGAGTGGCACTAAAAGGAAGAATGAAATTAAGCTAAATCGGATGTAAAATTAGGGCAGATAAGAAGACAAATAGGGACAGTGTGCTATCAAAATCTACAATATAAACAAAATATAGGTGTGTGTGTGTGTATGTGTGTGAAAACAAACAAATTAACATAGATAAAGCACAAAAATCACACTCAAGACACAGTGGTATTGAGAGGCAATTTTATTGAAAGGCCCCACAACTAATCAACTGGAATAACTTCATCCTCAGCAGTGGGGGGTAGAAGGAATAGATAGGGGCGAAGGAGAAGGTGGAAGAATAGATGAAAGAGAAGATTCGTCGGAAGAAAGCAGGGGTGGCGATAGTATGGGGAGAAGAGACACACTGCTTATTGGAACTCGTGACAATTTCCAACAGAAATTTTTAACACCAGTAGAGGTACCAGCTTTTTCAGTGGTATCAGGATGAACAACAGTGTCGGTTTGTGTTCCGACATCACAGGTTCGGGGAGGAAAAACAACACGCACAAGTGAGGTATTTTCCTCCAGAGTGCGTAGTAGATGGATGAGACGGTCTAGAAAAACACCAATCTCCCCAGTCAGGCAGGCCAGTTGGGAACGCCACACCCGTCAGATGTATTCCCTACGTCTAGCAGTTAAAATGAGAAAAGTGTTTAAAGGAATCAAGTACCACTGGTCATGATTTTTAAAAGTAGATAAGTAATCATAAACTGTGTAAACAACTGAGTGCAGAAATAAAAGAAATCGTTAAAGAAAAACAAAAACAAAATAGGTGATTCTAGAGTGAACTGACAAATCATTAAATGGTTTAGACCAAATAGGTGATTTTAAAAGTCGTTTAATAAGCAACAAACAACAAAAAAAAAATATAAAACTTTTATAAAAGAAAAAGAGTAAATAAAAATTAAAGTTATGCACTGTCAGCAGATAAATGTTTTTTTAAAAATACACAGCGAAAGGGTCTCGGTTTGCAAGCCAAGTGTGAAAAAATCAGGAAAAGAATAGCTTTTATATTGACAACATCTTTTTTTTTACAGACAGGAAGTCAAACTCGACTTAAATAGGAAATTATCTCACAATGAAAAAATTACATCACAATGTAAAATGACTTGTTGGTTAGGCTGCAAATACACTAGTCCTGGGTCCACCAAGTGGTATGCTGTGTCTGTTGGAGACATTTGCTGCATACCACAGGCCAGCACGATGCGGCACACCTTGTTCAGGCTGTATAGCAGCATCCCCCCGTTCCTATCCAGGCAGCGCCCCCGGCATTTCAGCTGTCCAATCGAATCATGGGTTGACCCAGGCCACCTTACAGACTATTTGCACATTTATTTAATGGAAATGTTCCCGATTCAAGTATGTACATTCCTTTTCAGATGGCGCCTATGTAGCAATATGTGTGTGCAGTTGATCACTCCGATTACATTAGGAAAACCGGCTATCGCTGCAAATTGCACTTTAATGTTTGTCTGGTCAACTGGATTGTACAGGAACCTTATATACCCGGTAGACATGCGAATGATCCCGTCCCATACAGCTGCCATTGCCATAGATTAAGCGTTATTTAAATTTGCACATGCTTTTATATGTTCTTACCTAATTGCATAATTGATAGAAATATATGATATTAATTAGCCTATTTTATTAATTACAAATTAATAGCAATAATCTTGTAGAATACTTCATGAACCAATGTCTAATGTTTGCCACTTTACTTTATTGCCTCTAAGACTAAAACCACGGAAAATGTACGTACGCCAGACACAAAGTTGTTGTGGAGTGTTTTTGTGCGTAAGCAATGTTGATACATGAGGCCCCATATCTTTTACCTTTTAGAGAACATTTGGCACATCATTGAATAAAATACATCAAAGATGGCCATAAACTTTTTAGCAGCTGAAAACCTGTATTAGGCGAGAATTGAACTATATTCCAACACCACAATTCATAACCTCAATGCCAAGATGTCTTCAAACTGCTTTGAAAAGAAGAAGAGATGCTACACAATGGTGAACATACCTCTTTCCAACCTGTAGCAGGCAAAATTTAAAATCAGCTAATTTTATGCATAAAAGTGTAACATTTCTCAGTTTAAACGTGAGTGTGGTTACACTTTCAGCTTGCCAACTTTACTTTGTGACATCATGAGAATTATTGGAGCTCACAGTGAGTGTGTTGTCACCATATTTTAAAAACACAGTGAGTGTGTTGTGAAACCGCATAGAGAGCTCACGCTGTAAGCACACAGTGAGTGAGCTGTGCGGTTACATTTTTAGCTTACTGTGACCTCACATCATGAGTATCCTGGGAGCACATGATGAGATCACTGAAATTAAAACGTGAATCCTGTAGTTAATACATAACACCCATAATAATTCGGTTATCACTATGTTTTGCTTTAGCCTTTTTTTTCACAGTAGCCCTTTAAAAGAATGCACTTAACATTTTTGGGAAGGAAGGTCAGGTTGTTCCTAGTTGTTCACCAACAATTAAATTTTTTGTAACTATAGAATAACTCTATTTATCAGATTGTAATTATATATTCAGCATTATGTGATGTATGAAAAAAAATTACTTTTTGGTCTCATCTTTAATCGTATCAAAAATGTGTCAAATATTGAATAATTGTTGCCGTCCCAGAATTAACAGATGAATACTATAATTAAATTTTTTTTATTGAATTATAGTATTCATCTAAATGTTTTTTAAACATTTTTTTGTTTTTTAAGTGCTTTTGGACATTGAAGCAATTTTTAAAAGTTAAAACAAAAATATTAGTTGTACTAAAGAATCAACTGATTTAAAAAACCCGAGCCAGACAAACAACTGTAACAAATATCTCTCGAGTGAAATGTGGATCTATATATGGCAATTCACAGACCATGTTAAAAATAAAGGGGGTTATTGGATGCCCATTTTTTAACAAGCTAATATAAATCTCTCATCTTTGCTTTAAATGATAATGAGCTCTGCTAACCAAAACCATTCTGTGGGGCGTTTTCACTGATCCAAAACCATTAAAAATTTTTTTTAAATGACTTATTAATCATTAACAGACATTGTTATAAACCATCTACAGAGGTAAGATTAATGTATTGTTACTATGTTATCTTTATCAACAACAACAGTTTGTACAATTGTTTATTACAAATTATTGCCACAGCCATGGCAGGTTCCACACGCAACCAGAACACACTCCTGCCACTCAGGTGCATCTTAAATACGCCTGCACCTCATCAATCTATTACAATCACTCACATTATTTATACACAAGCACTTCACTCAGTTACTATTTGGTCCCATACATTTCATGTACTGTATGTTCACATACTACTACTCCACTCACTAATCATCAGCATCCGACTACTGAAATGCTTGCCTGATTCTCATCAAAAGCTCCAGCACCCAGGTTCAGATCCTCCTAGCAGCAAATGCAATTCTCTCCTCTGTTTTTGCCTGCCTTCCACACTCATAAATATAGTCGCCTGCTAGGTCTTACAATTAGCTCCAGCTTCTGCCTGGTTCCTCCTTAATAATAATTATTATTGTTAATTATAATTGTTATTCTTTTTTTGAGTTTACACTTTGGCTGCATTTATTGTGAAAATTGCTAACTGTAGCACATTAGTAGAAAAGGTGAATTGCATAGATTCATATAAAAATACCCTCACTTTTTCAGGGACACAAATAGTTAGAATTGATCTGGTTTTTCAGGTGTAGCTTCCTAAAATAACGTGCTTTATACTGACCCATATTTAAAATGCAGTCTGTGAGAAATAATTCTCACATGAATGCTAAAACGCTAGTGTCTGGGCAGTTTCAATTAACAATTGTGGGAGTGGCCTTGGTCCGCGTAATGTCACAAACTCTACATTTATAGATATTAATCAAATTAAGTGTGTTAGTGAGTGTTCAATATTGTCCTTTTTGATGTAATTCTGTAAAGCTGCTTTGAAGCAATCCGTAATGTTAAAAGCGCTATATAAATAAAGATGACAAAAACAGGCATCTGAAAACAGCTTGATTTGAAATGGGGAAATAATTTAATAAGATAGGATAAAAAAAACTGGGCGGATCGTTATCATTATAGGGTGGTGGTGTACACACACTGCCAACATACATTCATTCAGTTCAAACAACTTTGAAAAGTGCATATAATCGGCACTTTAAACATATATTTATGTTTCTATAAAAAATCAACAAAACAATAAACAAAAAAATCTAAAACATTTGAATATATAATACATTTAAAACATGTAAATAAAAATAAATAAATAAATAAATAAATAATATAAAGTACATATATATAAAAGTATTTTAGATATCTTTACACCAATAGCCTGATTTTAACATCATCATGCTGTCCCTGCCATAACATCTCACCCTCGAAATCCACCATCTTGTGTTTGCGGCAACGAAGCAAAATCCCCACTACTTTATCAGAGATTTTGACATAGTGCTGAAAGAGACGCCCAAAACTGACATAAATATAGCCTTCTTGGTCCATCTGTCCCATATTACGGATAATATAGCACATTTCATCCATTTCCCGGTGGATATGTTTCTGTGCTCGCTCAGCTCGCTGGGCTGTTTTGGAGCCATCTTTGGGGTGCCCATAACCCGCTTGTCCCTTATGGAGTCTTAAAGTCATGGCATGATTGTAGTCAAAGTCTTCACTAAAAGGGTTGAGTTTCTGACCCTCCACATGTTCCTCAGCAAATTTCTGCCATTTGCTTCTCAGGTCTCCCATTGTGGTCACCTTAATCTAAAAAATAGAATGACAAATCATATGCTGATCTTAAAATAATCATATTTAAATGAAACATTTTTGGACTCTTAATCAGTTGAGGCTAAAAGTGTATATTTAGATTTAATTTAAATTTCTAGCACTTGGCACAGAGTGACTAACATTTATCCAACTGAGCACAGAGCCTTTCTCAGGGGCCTAGCAGCCTTAGACCTAAAAATTAAACCCAATCTTTTGATCATCAGCTACAATTTCCCACTTACAATTTCATTAAAGATATTCATCTTTATCATACCATACCTTTCCTTTAGCAAGTCCAAAAAAGATTTTTTTTTTAAATTTTACCTTATCAGAATGGTGTTGTGTCGTATGCAGAGGTGTATTCAATAGCCTCACTCGATTAAAAATAGTGTTAATTTACTGGAAAAATGACTTTAACTCATCGTTAAGAATATAATTAATAATTATAATTAAATAGATTAAGAAAGTAATTTACATTTTCTTTGGATAATAATTTATTTGAAAAACAAACTGTTAATTAAACTGTTGTTTAGCTTAATGTATTGGTTATCCTAAACAATTTAAATGACTTTGGAGCTGTCTTCCAAAAATCTTTGTTTAATGAAAAGCAAACATGTAAATATGACTGAGCTGTCACTGGGCTGATACTTTTTATGTCACTACAACAAATACCATATACTGTAAAAAAACAATATACTATTCTAAAAGTGGGGGAAGTGGTAGCGCAGTGGTTAAGTTGTTGTACTATTAACTTGAGTACCTGGGCTTGATTCCCAGCTCCACCATGCCACCACTGCTGGGCACCTGAGTAAGGCCCTTAACCCCCAATTGCTCAGCTGCATAACACGGAATATTGTATGTCGATCTGGATAAGAGCCTCTGGCAAATGTAAAAGGTTTCATTTTCCATTAAAATACAGTGCCTTGAACTTCTTCACATTTTGTCACTTTACAACCTCGAACTTAAATGTATTTTAGTTAACAGACCAACACAAATTAGCACATAATTGTAAAGTGATGTGAAAATGATTTTTAAAAATGTTAAGCAAATAAAAATCTGAAAAGTGTGGCCTGCATTTTTATTCAGCCCTCTGTACTCTAATACCCCTAAATAAAATCTAATGCAATCAATTGCCTTCAGAAGTTATTAGTTTTAGTAATTAGTTAATAGAGTCCACCTGTGTAATTTAGTCTCAGTATAAATACACCTATTCTGCGAAGGCCTCAGTGGTTTGTCAAAGAACAATAGTGAACAAACAGCATCATAAAGACCAAGGAACTCATCAGACAGGTCAGGGATAAAGTTGTGGAGAAGTTTAAAACCGAGTTAGAATATGAAAAAAAAAATCCCAAACTTTGAACATCTCAAGGAGCATGGTTCAATATATCATCCAAAAATGGAAAAACTATGCCACAACTGCAAACCAAGACATGGCCGTCCTCCGAAACTGACAGATTAAGCAGTGGTCAAAGAAGGAGCCAAGAGGCCCATGGTCACTCTGGAGGAGCTGCAGAAATCCACAGCTCAGGTGGGAGAATCTGTCCACAGGACAACTATAAGTGGTGTACTCCACAAATCTGGCCCTTATGAAAGAGTTTCAAGAAGAAAGCCATTGTCAAAAAAAAAAGTCCTGTTTGTAGTTTGCCACAAGCCATGTGGGGGCACAGCAAACATGTGCAAGAAGGTCCTCTGGTCAGATAAGACCAAAGTTGAACTTTCTGGCCTAAATGCAAAGCGCTATGTGTGTTGGAGAAATAGCTCATCACCCTGAACACACCATCACCACTGTGAAACATGGTGGTGAAAGTATCATGCTGTGGGGATGCTTTTTCTCAGCAGGCACACTGGAAAAAAAACCTGTTTGACGCTGCAAAAGATGTAAGGTTCACCTTTCAGCAAGAGCTTGAGCTATTTTGCAAAGAAGAAAAGGCAAAAATTTCAGTATCTAGATGTGCAATGCTGGGGCTCCACAAAGTATTGATGCAGAGGGACAATGTGGGATTATTTGCTACTTTGTAGTGGTCTATTACATAAAATCTCAATAAAATACACTTAAGTATTTTAATGCACTGTAACTATACTTTTAGTCAAATGTTGCTTTTAGGTACTTTATACTGATCAGGTTTTACAGTGTCAGACTTACTACAATATCACAGTACAGAGGGGTTGCCCACACTCAGCCCAAAGTGTTCTATTATGTAAAAAAAAAATACTTTTTTGAGGCCTGTAGCAGGCATCACATTTGAGCTAGTTTAGTGGATTAAAGTGTAACATTTTTCTGTTCAAACATTTATGTTACCTAGTAGGAAAATGAGGCATGATTGTGAAAAATAGAAGATAAAGTCTGTGTAACGATAGTCCACTGAGGCGAGAAGTATTTTGAACCCAAGTGCAGTTTATTTACAGTGATAATATTTACAAAATACTAGCGCAGGACCATAGCCTCAGCACAAAGAACAGCAAACCACAAAGACCAGACAGACAGAGGGGCTATAAATACACAAAACAAAACGAGGAACACTTGTGAACACTTAGGACAAAACTAACCAATGACAAGGACAAGGGGAAGCACATGACAGGAAGACATGAGGAACAAGGAAGTAAACAAAACACTGCCTAGGCTAGCTAAACTAGCTAGCATAGCTTAGCTTAGCCTAGACACAAAACAAACAATGAACAATAATCAACATAAAACAAGCAAAGCAACAACAAAATAAACATGAAACAAGAAAGACAAAAAACAACAACATGAATACCTTACAGTCTGTTTGTGCCCTCCAGGACTAAGTTTGGTGACGCTTGATTTAGACAGTTGTATTTACTTGGTATCTGGGTGAAACTTCCTATTTCTGTTGAAGTTGTGATATCATTAATAGTGTACATCTGTAAGACTACTTTCCTGGACATGATTAGTTTGACTGAGAATGAAATCAGTATAATTCAGAAACAATACACTCAATATTAGACCAAACGTATGCTAAAAATTATTATTTGTGTCTCAGCTCATCTTGCATTAGAGTAATAATTTCTGGCCACAAATAATAACAAACTGTAGATTACCAACATATTTCAGTAGAGACTGCAATAATAGGGACAGAATCTGCTTGGGCATTTACATTGTGTTAAATTGGTACATAAATCAAAAACTGCTATACAGATATAAGAACGTACCACAAATTACAATGCTTGTCCCAGAGTAAAACTTCATTTATTTTAGTACAACAAAAGGCCATTTGTTAAACTTTAAATGCAATAGTTATATTATAAATATATATATATATATATATATATATATATATATATATATATATATATATATATATATATATATATATATATATTATGCCACTGAAACTGATGCTCTACAGGAAGCTGAAGTACAATTATAGCTGGCAATAAAGCTTCTTTTATTCATTTCAATTAATTGCCCTTTTTGTGTAATTAACTGAAGCAGTCTATAAATATTGATAAACAAACAAAGTAACAAAAACTATATACCTTGGGTCTGTTAAAAGGTTGATCTTTTTTGACTTCAGTTTGATTGTTGTTTTTACTTATAGACACATTTTTCTCAAAACAACTCTGTCCAACTTCTGTTCCCTCACAGTGGTATTTTCTGTTGAAAGAGGCCTTGCTCACGTCTTTTGTCTCTTCTGGGACAGGATGTACTTTTTCCTTGATAGAGCTTTCCAGATCATGATTTCCATCACAGTGTTTTGGTGACATGTTTTTTTTCACCATGCCTGCCTTGCCGTCTCCAGTCACTTGATCACTGACTGGGAAAACAGGTGGGACCAGGAACTTGCTCTTCCCTGGTTCCATCTTCTTTTCTTCCTCCAAAATATAATCAGACAGCTGGGCTGAAGAAACAGCTCCTTGTTTACTTATGGGCACTTTGGGCCAGCTTTTTGTCATAGTGTTGGCTACCTTAATCTTTTTTATTGTTCTATTATTTTCTTGACAATCCTGAGTGGTCATGGAAGTCATGATTAATCCGAGGGCACAGTTATTATTTAATACAGAAGTGAAATTAAAGGCTCTGTGATAAGAGGCTGTGTATGACTAAGAAAAGTTCAAGCTTTTAATACAACTCAGGAAGGGGAGTAATTCTAGTTTAGGGAGGTGCAACATGCCTTTTATGCACATAACGCAATGGAACAACAGGTGACCTTCATATGATGCAAGGATTATAGGTCTTAGCCCTGCCCACTTTCTTAACCCAACAAAAAACTCTTGCCCCATTTTTAAATAATATTTGATTTTTAAAAAATCCTATAAAGTAAAAGAGTAAAGTTCTTGTAATCTATTCTGCTCTAAATTTCTTTTCTTGACATTCCACCACCCTGTGTGATGTGTGTCTATTTTTGCTGCTTAGCTGTTGCTGTACATCTATCCGCGTGCTTCTGTTGAGTGATTCATAGGCCTGCTCTAAAGGAAAGAGCTATTTTAAATATGAGTCATGCATAATAAAACAGAAATAAGCCAATGTGACATCAAGTCTTCTTACAAAAATATAGCATAAAAATGCAATTGTTCTGTAATAAATTAGAGTACGACAAAATACAGCAAATACACTGTTTTTTTTTTTAATTTTAACACAATATCAACATAAGATAATACCATACCATTCATGAAAGTCTATCTGATACATACATACATGCAGTATATTTACTAGAGTTTAGTTTCTAGTCTTGACCTTTCCCCTACTTGTAGCATGAGACAGTATCCCTGCAACTCGCTCAGGTTCTTTGCATAAAGATTTGATGTGTTTCACAGCACATTTTTACGATCATGGAGGACATCAATGAATATGGGTCATTACATAAAGAGAGCTGGACAGGGCTGTAGAAGTGTAACAGCTTAGTAGCAGAACTCGTATTTTGGAGCAGTGCCAGAGACCTACTAAATAACGCCCAGGAGGCTACTAGCTGTAACAGTCTGGGGCAAAGTTCCCCCTCAGGACCACCAGATGACAAAAAAGGGACTGTTATGTATGTTTTTACACAGTTCCAGTTTTGTTTCTGTGCTCTTCCTGTTTGTCATCCAATCATTGTCTCCAGGTGCTGCTCGTTTTGTTGTTTATTTCTGTATATATATATAGCATTAGCATTAACAATAGCATTAACTTTTAACAATAGCGTTAGCTTTTAACAACAGCATTTTCTTTTAAAAATACCTTTGTAGCATCAAGGAGACCACTTAGTCTGTAACACTAACACAACACGAAACACGAGACGAACTGCTCTCAGTGGTCTCCTTGATGTTACGAAGGTATTTTTAAAAGCAAATGCCGTTGTTGAAAGCTGGGATGCAACGGGTCTTTATTAATGAATCAAGGAAACCGCTACAGGAAACCAAAACACTAACAAGAAAACAGGCAAACAGAAAACTATGGTTAACATTAGCATTAACAATAGCATTAACTTTTAACAATAGCGTTATTGTTAAAGGTTAATGCTATTGTTAATCCTTGTCCTTCTGTCCTCTTCCGCCTGCAGTCCATAACACTACCATGCTTGTTTTACTAGGATGCATGTTGTCAAAATTGGTAATAGTTAATATATGTATGTAAGGAAAGTCAACATATTAATTTCTGTTGTTGTTCAAATTGCAGTTAACTGCACATAAACAACAAAAAAACCACTTTGCTTTCACTTATTAAACAAAAGTCAACAAAATTGCATATTTCAACTGAGTGGCAACTTGACATCTCTTGATCTAATAGGAATTGTTTCTGATTTTGGCTGTAATTTTAATCAATTATATGTTTCTTCTACAGTAGCCATCTACCAGTCACTAAAAATAATATAAAAAAGCTTTTCAAAATGGTCACACATGTCTTTCAAGCACCTTTTAATAAAAATTACAATTTGTAACAAACTTCTGTCTTGCCTTCGGGTTTTTTTTAAACAGCAAAGTTTCCTCTTTGTACATCTCTCATGATGCGCAATCTTTTTCTGGTCTGGTGCTGGCAATTGTTTTAAATGTTCCCCATTTATGAATTATTTTATGGACAATGGCATAAACTACAACTTCTGAATTATAGCTCTATATATAAAAGAATTGCATCTATAAAATTTTGCACTTTATAATTTTTGATGATTATTGTGGGTAATTGTAATGATGACGACTGAGAAGAATCCATGATACAGTAAGAGGCTTTATTAAATAAACAGGGTAAAGACACAAACATAGTTGATAGATAGGCAAAGGAGCATATTTGGGCCAGGGGTTAATTCACTCTATCTGGTCTGTTCTCTAGCACAGTACTTTCCAGTTCTTGGTTAAGCCTTTCTGCTTGTCCTTTCTGCTTGTGACATATGTCTAGACATATGTGACATATGTCTAGACATATGTCTAGAGGCTTGCAGAATTCTGCCCATAACGTGTTAACAAAGGCTTCCTCTACTAAAAATAACTTCTTTTGAAGAATTTTGGATACATCAATAACAATTTATTATGCCAGGCATTGATAAAACAGTAAAATACGAAATATCAAATTAAATATAACATAACATGATCAACAGTATAAAATAAAAGTCAAAGAATCTGTATTATACCTGGCAATCGAGACACACAGCGTGGACAGCAGCAGTGTGGAAAGCTCTGAATACAGAATGCTTCGCTTACTGTTTTTTCAATGTAAAAGCAACTGTAAAAAAACAAATAGAAAAGAATAATAGCATTACATTCGGTAAAGTACACTGATTGGTTTTTTCCTAAAAGTGAATTTATAATCCAGGTTTCCTGGGAGGCACACATCCTTTATGAAAAGGATGTTGTAAAAAATGATTTAACCCTTTTATTATAAGAGTCAGACCCTTTTATGCGTTCACACCTTGACCTTTAAAATGGTACACCATGATAGTATTAACAACATGAATATGAATCCGTCAAGAATCACATTTGTTTAAAAGAAAAGATAACATCTTGGAGAGGGCTTTAACCCCTTTTCCGGAGATTTACATTGCCGAGGGTTTATTGCTTTATTTGAGAGCAACATGCCACATAGATTTCTGAACACGTGGGTGAACAACATGGCAGTGGTTCTATGGACACGAGAGCAACATGCATGATTTTGAGGGGGGGGGGGGGGGTCATTCTTGGTGCTCTGTCGCAATTTCCTTGTTAAGGTCCCAATGAATGGGAGCCACCACCATTTGGAATGGGGCTAGGATCTGCAGCTGGTTGGGGAGGATCATGCCTTCAAGATAGAGCGTCAGCTTTGTTGTTTTTTTTGCCTCCTGGCCTGTCTAGAATTTAATCGCTTGGCTGACTTAATATATTTCAGATTTTATGGTCTAGATTCCTGAGAGAGCAGCACAAGGGCAAAGCGAGCAGCATGAGAGCAAAGCAAGTTTACGATATGTAATAATGGCAAACATTCAGCTTGTTCAGTGTGTAGAGTGCAGGATGTTTAAACAGTCTTCTTCTATCGTTAGAACAACTTTTATTCATTTAAAGCTCTCTATAGTAACCTTAGTAACCTTAGTGTAGCCACAAATAATAAACCAAGTCAATTGATTTTGTTAATTATTTCTTAGCGAATTTGCAGATTTCCTATCAAACTTGGTTGTCTCTGTTGATAGAGCGTTAAATGCTGAATACTGCTTTAATATTAATTTTGAGAATACAGACGACCTGCTGAGAACAGCATTAATGTCCATACTCGACTCAATAGGACTTAATCAGCTTGTAATAGGACCCACTCATAAAGCAGGTCACACTTTAGATTTAATATTATCTTTCGGAGTAAGTATAAGTAATATAGTAACAATTCCTCATTGCAAAATTATATCATATCACAATATTATTTTATTTAAAGTGTACACTAATAATGTACATACAGTGCCGCAATACCACTTTAAATGTACACTCACATTTACTATTGCCCAGAGCTTTTTTAGCTATCTTCCAGAATCATCCTCTATGACTGGATTACTGTCTGATCCAACAGAACTCAAGAAGACGACAGAAAATTTAGATGCTGCATTCCGTTATACATAAGATAACGTAGCTCCAGTTAAAAGAAAAATAATTAAAGATAAGAAGCTAGCTCCTTCGTATAATGATCACACACGCTCTTTAGAACAGAGCGTTCAAAAACTAGAATGCAAATGGCGCCAAACTGAATTGCATAGTGCAGCTAGATCAACGTGTCTCTCCACCCTTATAAAAAAATAATAAAAATAATCCGAGATTTTTATTTGACAATGTAGCAAACTTAACAAGGAATAAGATCATTTCAGAAATCTCCACTATAACTGCATGCAGCAGTGAGGACTTTTTTTTTGAATAAAATTACAAACATTAGGCAAAAAAATTCAAGCTTTGAAACCAGACCATTCCAATGATTCTGATGTTAAACTAACCACATCAGATCAGAGCTTCGAAAATTTTACTCCTCTGGAAGAAAACAATTTAATTTCACTCATCTCTTCTACAAAATCATTAACCTGTTTAATCGATCCTATACCAACACACTTTTTAAGCAGATAGTACCAACAGTATCAGAGCCCTTGGTGAAAATAGTTAACTCTTCACTCAGCAGTGGGTATGGTCCGAAATCTTTAAAATTTGCAGTTAATAAACCACTAATTAAGAAACCTGACCTTGACCCCAGTGAGCTGTCGAACTATAGGCCGATATCAAACCTCCCCTTTATCTCCAAAATCCTAAAGAAGGTAGTAGCGCAGCAGTTTATGTTCTTATTTACACAGGAATAACATACACAAACTGTATCAATCAGGATTTAGGCCTCATAACAGCAACAGAGACAGCACTTGTAAAAGAAGTAAATGACCTCTTATTGGCATCCAATCAGGGTTTGTGTCTCGTTGCTTATATTACTCTCGACCTCAGTGCAGCTTTTTTTGACAACCATTGATCATAATACATTTACATTTACATTTACATTTGGAGCATTTAGCAGACGCTCTTGTCCAGAGCAACGTACAAGAAGTGCTTTAAGTTACATCAAAAACATCTCAATGCTGATAATAGATCACAAAAAGGTGCAACAACAAAAAACCTGTTGAATAGAGTAAGGGTGTTTTTTTTTTTTGTTTTTTTTTTTTTAGATGTCAAGAGCAAGGTATTTTAGAAAAAGATGGGTTTTCAAACGCCTCTTGAAGATAGCTAGTGACTCTGCTGTTCTGACATTGATGGGAAGTTCATTCCACCATCTTGGTGCCAGAACAGAGAAAAGTCTTGAGGCAGACCTACCTCGTGTCCTAGGGGGTGGTGGAACAAGCCGAGCAGTGCTTGTGGATCTGAGAGAGCGTGGTGGAATGCGTGGAGTGATAAGTGATTGTAGGTAGGGAGGTGCAGCTCCGTTTCTGGCTTTGTAGGCAAGTGTCACAGATTAGAAAAGGTAGTAGAGAATTAAAAGAACCCCCCCCCAAAAAAAAAACGGCCCTCACCTGGCTCAGGTCCTATTTAACCAATCACTATCAGTTTGTAGATTTAAATGGTGATTATTCTGCAAGCTCTCATGTGAAGTATGGTGTTTTCCACAGGGTTCGGTTTTAGGCCCACTTCTTTTCTCCTCTTTACATGCTTCCTCTGGGCAACATAATTCGTAAACATAATATTAGCTTTTACAGTTATGCTGATGACACACAGTTATATGTCTCAGCTCAGCCAGATGCGAAAGTCCAGTTTAATAAAGTTCAGCAATTTGTGAAGGAAATAAGAGACTGGATGTTAATAAATTTATTTTGCTTAACCCTGATAAGACAGAGGTTCTGGTTCTAGGCCCACATGTAGCTAAAAGTAAGCTTCTTGATCACACTAGATAGTCTTTCTGTTTCATCAAGAGTAACAGTAATAGATTTGGGTGTGATTATAGACTCCAATCTCTCATTTGAAGCCCATGTAGATAATATTACCTCTTATTTCTTTTATCTCAGACAATATATTGTCCCTAAACGATGCTGAAAAAATAGTTCATGCTTTTATTACATCCAGGCTGGATTATTGTAACGCTTTACTGTCTGGATGTTCAACTAGGTGCATAAATAAACTTCAGTTAGTTCAAAATGCAGCACAGAGAGTCCTCATTAAAACTAAAAAATATGAACACATCACCCATGTCTTATCCATACTGCTTTGAGGCCCAGTGAAATACCACATTGATTTAAAAATATTACTCCTGACCTATAAAGCACTAAATGGTCTTGCGCCACAGTACCTGAGTGAAGTGCTAGTGTCTTAAGTTTCGCCACTCCTACTTCAATCAAAGGATGCAGGCTGCCTGTCAGTACCGCGCATTATGAGAACTACAGCAGGGGGCAGAGCCTTTTCTTACAGGGCCCCACAGTTATGGAATAGTCCCCCTATGAATGTTCAAGAATCATACACAGTCTCAGTGTTTAAGTCTAGGCTAAAAACTTTTTTTTAGTCAAGCATTTTGTATAGATTCGTTTTAGACAAAGCAGTAGATCAGCTCATGGATGTTGAGTATTATAGTGATCTGGTATGTTTAGATGACCTTCCCCACTTGTATTGATCATGGTGTTGATGATGAGAGCTGCTGGTTGCTTAACATATCAGGGAGCCCTTATTTCTGTGTTTCCCTCTGGTTCTCCTTTTAGTTATGCTGACCTAGTTAGTCTTGCCGAAGTCCATGCCTGCACTCTACATTAAGAACACAGTCATTCTATGCACTGTGATTACTATGTTACTTAACCGTTTTTCTTTCTTTTTCATGTCCCCCCCTCTCTCACACTCTTTCTCTTTCTCTCTCTCTCTCTCTCTCTTCTCTCTCTCTCTCTCTCTCTCTCTCTATCATAACACTATTCTGCATGCTAAGAGCTTTCACCAAACTAAAATACTTAAAATGGTTTTTTGAAATCTATGTAGGTCAGAAATTCAATTCGTACAAAAAAAAATAAAGTGTAAAGAAGGAAAGGTTGAGCTTGGTTTAGAATCCATGTGCAGAAGTTAATATGTAATATGGCTGTAGTGGAAGCGAAAACAGTTAATACTCAGGTGGCACATGCTGAGACACAGACACAGACGAAGCAAGACAAAGGCAGACTTTGTCTGGGGTATATGTGATATATGAGATATATTTATTTATATATATGTTAGTGTGTTTATTTTGAATACTAATCCAAAAAATAAAGAAATTCATCTTTATGCACCCATCAAATCAAAGCTTGTAAGATAAAAATGGTTTAACTAAAAACAAGCTGATGCATGCCTACATGTATGTTAAACTGCATCTGCAACCGGCAGCCTTTTTACATAAAGTGTTGGCATGCAGTTGAGGTGGGCTGTGAAAAAATAGGTGGGCAGTACAGACAGTTTTGTATTTCAACTTTACTTTACCAGCAATGAATACCGTTACATAGCAGTAATGGTTCGTTCTTGAACATTTTGTTCGTTTTGAACGAAACTTTAATGTGACTCAGGAAGAACAAGCCATCTCAGGGACTGATTCCTTCAGTCACGCCCACGCAGTCTCACACCTGAAGACGAGAAATGAACTAATCAATTCTCTGTTCAGCTCAGACTGCATCGGTTAAGCATATAGGTCTATCGCGTGATGAATGAACGTCTCAAACCCAAAGACTTCAGAGAAAAACTATTAATTTCTTTTCCGGCTCAGACTGCATTGGTTAAGTTTATGGGGTTGTGTTGTGATGAAAGCTTGTCGGTTGGTGAGCTAATAGCTTCTTATAGCATTATAGTTTTGTATTCGTTGTAGTGTGATCAAGGTCTGGGTAATTAGTAGATGTGTTACTTTTACATTTTAACATTTTGCTTTAACAAAGTAAAAAAAAGGAAATGAGGAAAAGGGCCGAGTCGGCAAAATGATCCAAAATTTCCATCACTATTACATAGTAAAAACAATGCAGAAGTTACTTTGTCACGAGTCTTAGGGTTGAGGTTGGATGCAAACACAGTTTTATTTAACAAAAGACAAAACAAATGAAAAAACGTAAACAAACAAGAACATAAAACTAACAGAACCTGACCTGATGTGACTAGGACATAAACTTTAACTTGAAAACATAACATTACATAGACCCCAACTGTGACATGCAACAAAGCAAGACAAAGACGGACTGAAACAAAGGGGTAAGAAACACCCCTCCCAAGAGGGCTTGGCATGAGCCGTCTCTGGCGTGGCGGGCATGGCATGACTCGTCTCTGGTGTAGCAGGCATGGCGTGACCAGTCTCTGGCATGGCGTGAACTGACTCCGGCTTGGTGGGCATGATGTGCACTGGCTCTGGCTCGCTGCATACCACTTCCCCTCTGGACTTTGACTGGGTCACTTTAACACATAAATATTCTTTGATGCAAACCATTCAATTGTAGCTCTGGATGTTTTTTAAGGGTTTAAATTTCTCTGCAACTTTATGCTTGACCTGTTTGGTGTGTTCCTTGGGCTTAATGATGCTTTGTTTAGTAGTGTTCTGTAACAAACCACTGAGGCCTATAGAGAACAGGTGTATTTATACTGAGACTAAATTACACTCAGGTGGACTCTATTACTTCTTTAGGCGACTTCTGATGGCAAGTAATTGCACTGGATTTTATTTAGGGGGAATTAGAGTTCAGGGGGCTGAATACAAATGCACCCCACACTTTTCATATGTTTTTTGCTTAAAATTTTGAAAAATGTATATAATTTTCGTTCCACTTCACAAGTATGTGTGTTGGTGTATTACATAAAATTTAAATTAAATACATTTAAATTTGTGGTTGTAAGGTAACAAAAAGTTCCAGGGGTATGAATACTTTTTCAAGGCAATTCAACGCAGGCCAGACAGACAGTGACCTGACTTCAAAGTGATCTACTTCACAGTTTTGTCGGCCTCAGTGAATAAACCTAATTTTTAAACTAATTTTTTCATTCGTGTTTTTACTTACATCTACTATATCTTAAGCAACGGAATTATTCATCATTCACAGTTAGTAATGGCTGCCTCTCCTGCTATTGTTAATTAGGGTTAGGCTGAAGGAAATGATTTCAGAACTAGAGACACACATCTAAAATTTAAGTGAGGATAGTAAAGTGTGAGGGCTGTAGATTTAGCTTTGAATGAAATTAGCTCAGGGATTACTGTACATTGTTTAGTTTTGGTTCTAGAGCCCGTGCGCCAGGGCATCTGGGTGACTGTGAGGCAGCATAGCGCGGATCAAATTATAGCTCTTCTGTCCTGATCAAAACATTAAACAGGTTCTTCTCACTCAGTAACACATCTACTGAGAAACCTAATGTAAGTGCTCTAGTTATTGAGAGTTATTTTAGATACAGTTGCTTCATTATGCTATTAGGTAAACAGTTTACCACAAAAAAACAAATCCCATCGATCTCGAATCTTCCTTTTCAGTAGTGAATGAAGAGGTGTATTAATCACAGTTCAGTATAGCGTACCTAAAGCTCCGTTCTAAGGCTGTTATTTCTTACACTTTACATGTTACCACTGAGAGATAAAATCAGCAAACACAGTGTTAGCTTTCACTGCTGTGCTTATCACACTTAGCTCTATATTTCTTCTCAGCCTGGCGAAACATACCAATTTAAAAAACAGAATGCATAGTTGATATAAAAACTGGAAGACTAGTAATAATCTAAAACACTAACCCTTAATTTTTTTTTTTTTTGTCATCAGGTAGAAACCTAGGTGTATTATTTGATAACAATTTTTATTTTGAGGGCCACATTTCTAGCATTTGTAAAACTGCATTTTATTCTCTATCTAAATAGCGACGTATGCTCAAATGCAGAAACATTAAATCATGTGTTTATGACCTCAAGGGTAAATTATTGTAATGCTTTATTGGATGGTTGTTGCATGCCTAATAAACAAACTCCAGCTGGTCCAAAATGTAGCAGCTAAAGTTCTTACTAGAACCAGGAATACTGTTTTGTTAACACTGCACTAGCTCCCTATTAAACATTGTTTAGATTTTAAAATTTTCACAGCAGATTCTTTTTCTAGTGACTAAACTCTGGAATAATCTACCTAACACTGTTCGGGAGGCAGACACACTCTGTCATTTAAAAGCTAGATTAAAGACTTATCTCTTTAACCTGGCTTACACATGACACACACTTCCATTATCCAAATCCTTTAAATTATTATTAGGCTGCAATATTTTAGGTCCAAACGGAATCCGGGAAACCTCCAGTTTTGGTTCCTTGCCTTTGTCGACTCTGGCTTGTTTAGTTGGGGAATCTTAATTTACAGATACCAGTTAAACTTGAAATGAGTGTTTAAGTAAGTGTTTACTATTGTCCTTGTATTGTATTGGACACTGTTTTACTATTTGATTCTGTAAAGATGCTTCGACACAATCTCTATTGGTAGAAGCGCTGTATAAATAAAGTGACTTGACTTGTTTTATTCATAAAGATCTAGGTGGTCAGGTAGTGCTTCCAGAAAACTGGAAAGAAATCTCTTACATTTCTCAGACATCTTGCTCTTTAAAAGCTTGAATATCTACAACCAAACTCAGGAAAAGTTGGGATGTTTTTTAAATTTAAATTAAATGAAATCTAAAAGACTTTTAAATCACATGAGCCAATATTGTATTCAAAATAGAAAACAGATAACATAAATGTTTAAACTGAGAAATTTTACACTTTGTGCTACAGGTCGCCAAAAAGTTGCCACAGGTGCAACAAAGGGTTGAAAAAGCAATATAATTTTTACAAAAAATCAGCAGGGACAGCATTTAGCAACTAATTACTTCTCAGGTCTGTAACATGATTAGCTATAAAAGGGAAGTTTTTGAGAGACAGAGACTCTTAAAAGTAAATATAGGTAAAGTCTCTTCGATCTGTGAAACAACGCTCCTATGGCGCATCATTAATCAAAAAATACATCAATGATGATCACTAACTCTTCAACAGCTGAAAACATGTTTTAAGTAGGAATAGGACCAAATACCAACATTGAAACTCCAGAAGCTCATAACCTTGATGATCAGGCGTCTTGAAACTGTTTAAACAAAAAAAAAAAACACCATGGTAAACACGCCCTGTCCCAACTAATTTCAGACCCGTAGAAGGCATCAAGTTTGAAATGAGCTCATTTTGTGCATAAAAGTGTACAATTTCTAGGTCCAAACATTTGTTTTTTTATGTTCTATTGTGACTAAATTAATAGCTTATGTGATTTTTTATTTTATTTAAATTTAAAAAAACGTCCCAACTTCTCTGGAATACGGTTTGTATTTAGAAATTACATGGATTTTTCTCCTAGACACTGGTTTGTTGTTAGGATCGTCTGCTATTTCATTTTTCATTCTCTTTAAAGCCTCCCTGACTTCATCCTTTCTAACAGTAGTTCCTGTTTTTTTCCCTCTTAATTTCCTGACTCATCACCTCTCCAAAATACTTCTTTGCACATTCAGCTCACTTGTAAGCACCCTAACCTGCTGCACAACTTTACATTTTGATTCTCTGTTTTAGTAATTTGCACAAGTTATTCTTTTCTTCTCTATTGTTTAACCTAGTGTACAACTGCTGCACTGTAATTCATTGTTTTTATGTTCGTTTTTCCATCCTTGCCATGTCCCACTTTTTCTTGGCTAACATATTTCTCTCCATACTATTCTGAAATTACACATTTCACCACCAAATCTTATTTTTTCTTTTAAGATGACACACTTAGCATCATTTTCCTGCCTCCCTATTCACTTCTGTTGTAGTTTCCCCTTTATCACTGAGCACTAACTGACCACCAAGAGCCTGTCCCAACTTCTGTCTGAATTCTTTACATCATTCTTCCTTTTTTAGCTTATACCATTTGTTTTTTGGTTTCTGTCATTCAGCTCTTCTTCTTGAACACCCTAGTCATCCTTTAAACCACTATACAATGATGTCTGGCTACAATATCTCCCACTACAATTTCTTCCAGACTGCTTTGTATACATATTATTTAGTCTACTTGTATGCTCGAAGTCACTCTATGCTCATCTCTTTATGGAAATAAGTATTACCCTACAGGAAATACAAAAAAACACGCACGCTCAAACAACATCATGCTCTGTTTCACTCTCTCACTCATGCATCTGTCTTCCAGCAATGCCAACAACTGTGCCACTACTCTTTCACTGTAAGAAAAAAAAAAAGCATGATTATCATAAAAGGTATCAAAAGTGCAAATAATTACTGACACTCAGATAAGTCAACAAAACACAATATTTTCCAGGGGGGTAATGTTTAAACAGAATAGTGATGTCATATTTTTTGTATAAAGATTAATTTAGTATTGCCATGAGAATTAACATGTGGTATTAACAAGTTTACCAGAATTCAGTTAGAGACAGTTGTTTTCTGTCTTTAAACAAACAAAAACATTCTTACCAAAATAGGAAGTGGCAAAAATAAAAACAAACCAACAAAATAAAAACAGAGATTGAAGTTTAAAAACAAATCTCAGAGAAAACAGTCTTGTAATAATTAAAAAGGTTTTTGGAATTTTCAGGACATAGGACCTGAACACCTACAGTTTTTGTCTCATTAACTTAGGATAATAAAGATAATAGATTATTTTTAAGTTAACGAACATATTAACTGGAAACAAACACAAAACCTGAACATGGAATTTAGAGGATTTTGTTAAAGCTGCACAGGATATAAATTTCCTAGTTTGCAAAGAGAGCAATTTTTGAATGTGCAGAGATGGTTAAGGTAGGGCATTTATCTAGGAGAATGTCAGGGTGAGTCTTGCAAATAATGTCTGATCTGGTGCTATAAATAGCTTAGACGTAATAGCCTAGATTTTCTTTTTACTGTCTCGGGAAATGAAAAAGAGCATGTGCTAAAGGAAGGAGTTGAAAAAAAGACAAGATTTAGGTCGGTCAGGCAGGTAGATAAAAGACAAATAAAACTTTTTAGGTAATAGTTGTTAGATAATGAAAATAAGGCAAGGAGATTATGGAAGTAAAAACTTTAATAGTAAAAAAACAACAAAAAAATAGTTACTAAAGATTTAAAATAATTTAATTAAACACCCCAATTCCCCAACTGTGATGCTGTGTAAAAAGGAAATAAAAACATATTACAGTGACCTGCAGAGCTTTATATTTCATTAAATATTCATACAGGCAGCACGGTGGCTTGGTGGTTAGCACTGTTGCCTTACAGTAAGAAGGCCTAGGTTTGATTCCTGGTCACGGACCTTTCTGTGTGGAGTTTACATGTTCTCCCCGTGCTTGTGTGGGTTCACTCCGGGTAGTCTGGTTTCCTCTCACAGTCCAAAAACATGTATGTTAGTTTGATTGATGATACTAAATTGCCCATAGGTGTGAGTGTGGCCCTGTGACGAACTGTCAACCTGTCTAGGTTGTATCCCTCCTGCATTTTGCCCCTTCAGAGACACCTGGGATAGGCTCCAGCAGATCCTGTGACCCTGAATTAGGGAATAAGCGGGTATAGTAGATGAATGAATAAATATTCATACAATTGATGTTTAATTAAAAGCATAACATCAGACAAGATATACAATGTTCAAAGTGATAAACTTTATTGTGTCTTGGAAATATTCACCCATTTTAAGTTTGATGCCTGCTGCATGTACTAAATAAACTTGGACAGGGCAACAAAAGACTGTAAAAGTTGGTGAGTGTTCTAAAAACACCTATATGGAACATACCATGGAAATTAATTCACAAGCAAGGATCCAAAAGTATTTTTGGGTGTCAAGATGCATCAAAGTCACACTTTAATCCACAATTAGACTTTTTAACCTTTTACATTTATTTTAATATACAGATAAATGTATATTTAATGGTGTGACAGTAAACAGTCACTGTTTGGTATGTACCTTGGTGCAACAGGAATAATCCAGCAAGCATGCCCATGCATTTGTACCATGGACAAGTGTGGGTTTAATGTGGGCAGTGTGGGCATGAACAAACCCACAAATTTTTGGGGCCAAATGTGGGGCAGTGTTTTTTATTCTTTGGGACTCCAATGTGGATTTGCTGTGAACGCCACATACAGTTGGGCTGTCCTAGAGTAAACCTGCTGCAGGCCCCCTGAGTGCAAACTTACTGAGACCCCCAGCAGTTTTGCCCTTTGGGCCCCTATATGGATTTGCCACTGGATTTTAGGGTGGATTTTAGGGTGTTTGCATCGGTTATGGAAGGGAATGTGAAGGGTGCTGCGGGTTTGCTAATTGCTAAACCATCTGTAGCAATTCAGCGCAAATTGACCTCCTTGATGTTTTTGGGCATATAGCAGTTCCAGTTCGTTACTACCTCCACGTGCGATTATATGATACCCCAGGATTGTGATGGAAACTCACAATTATATGCTCATACCCCAAGAACAAGAAGACAGGTTGTGATGGAACTCACAATTCTCAGCTTTAACGTAAAAACTGGTGTGTTCTAACAGATGGTTTAGCACAATTCGTACCTACCTGGGTTATGCATTGCGAGTAAGTAGATAAGGATATCGTTAATGTAGGCGATCACAGAAATGTTTGAGGGTCTCGGAGGAATGGTCATTCATAAGCTTGGAACACTTCCATAAGCTTGGAACACTTCCGGGGCGTTTGCAAGTCCATAGGGCATCATCAACATACTCGTAGTGGCCCCTAGTAGTGATAAACGCAGCCTTCCATTCATCCCCCTCTCTTATCCTGATCATCAGATTATAAGCACTTTGTAGATCTAGCTTGGTACAGTAGCGGGCTTCACGCAGATAGGGCTGTTCCACGCAGCTGTTCCAGCGCCACTGGTACCAAAGGCATGGGGTAGCTATACTTGACTTGGTTAAGCCTGACCTAACCTATGCAGGGACCTAGGGATCTTTTTTCAAATAAACTGGCATCTTTTTTGTTTTTTCATTTTTTCCAAAAAGAAAAAAAACGGAAGCTGCTGGGGATGTCGACGATGGATGTAGGTTTCAATAGCACGAGTCTCAGGCTGATGAATAGTGAATAGACACGGCTTCATGGGGGACTAGCATCAGATAACAGTTTTATGGTGCAGTCCCCGGGCCTGTGAGGGTCAGCTCTGATGCTCTAGCCTTTCTGAAAACCTCCTGGTATTCTCTGGGGATCTTATCCAATTTAGTACATGTAGAATTCATTACTTGGGTTGCTAGACATGGCATGAAACTCACCCTAGGTAGACAATGTTCCTGATAATGGCTGGACCAGTGAATGATGTCCTTGTCTTTCCAAGAGATGGTGGGGTTATGTTTCAGTAACCAAGGGAAACCCAGGTTGATGGAGTTTTTAGGTGACGTGATAAACTGAAAGGAGATCTGTTCCTGATGTATGGCTCCTACTTGAAGTGTGATCAGGTCAGTATGATGGGTGATGTCAGAGCCGGTGGGGTGTCAATAATAGCATAAATCTGGACAGGCGAAAGGCAGACTATGGTGGACAGTTTGAGTTTCTCTACTACTTGAAAATCCATGAGATTTAGTGCTTTCCCCGAATCCACTAATGCTGGGAACATATAGGGTATAGTATTAGAGATAATGTAAGCAGGTACTGAGAGACAAATGGCAGGGGTGAGTGAGCATACAGAGAAACTTACTTTAGTCAAACATGAAGGCTTTGCGGGGCAAGCAGCACAGAAATGATTTGACCTTCCACAGTAGAAACATAACCTGGAATTTAAACGGTGCTGTCGTTTCTGAGGGAACAGTTTTGTAAAACCCAACTGCATTGGTTCTATGTCTACATGTGGAGTGGTCGCAGTGGTACAAGAAGGGCTGAAAGTGCTGTCTCAGGTACCTGTGTTCTGTTAAGAATTAAATTGTCCAGCCCCACCGCCACTGCACATATTGCGAAAATTTTTAAGTTCAAGTTCAAGAAGCTTTATTGTCACTTTAACCATATATAGCAGACACAGTACACAGTGAAATTAAACAACGTTTTTCCAGGACCATGGTGCTACACAAAACACAGAATTGCACAAAATAACAAACAACAAAGAGGCACTTAACAGAACAACACAGAGCCAAAGACTGAAAGTAAGTATTCTTTGCAACATAAAGTGCATGTGTGCAACCTGTGTCATCCCGACAGATGAGTTCTGCCTGGATCCTGCAAAGTCCATCCTTAAACGGAAAAATGAGAGTCACCTCGTTCCACTCGCTTTGCACGGCTAGGGTTTGAAACCAGATAGCGTACTCTGCAGCAGACAGTTCACCTTGGTACAACTGATGTAGCTGGCTAGAGTAGTCCAGTCCTTCTGTAGTGAAGTGAAGTAATGACAATGTTCTACAGAGGGACCATCGAAAGCATTCTGAGCAGCTGCATCACTGCCTGGTTTAGGAACTGCACCGTTTCGGATCGCAAGACCCTGCAGTGAGAACAGTGAGAACAGCTAAGACAGTGAGAACAGCTGGACAGTGAGAACAGCTGAGAAGATCATCAGAGTCTCTCTTCCCTCTATAACAGACATCTAAACCACACGCTGCATCCGCAAAGCTAACAGCATTGTGGAGGACCCCACACACCCCTCACACTTACTCTTCACACTCCTGCCTTCTGGGAAAAGATACCGCAGCATTCGGACCCTCACAACCCGAATGTGTAACAGCTTCTTTCCTCAAGCCATCAGGCTGCTCAACACACTTAACTGAACTACCTCAACCCACATATACGCACACACTCGAACATTTTTTGTTAAGCACAGTCACTTTACAATACTTTAGTCAATTACAATACTATAGTTACTTTACTCACTTTACAATGCTATTTGCACAATACTGTTGTAATTTGCACATTTTATTGTCTTTTTTGCACTTTCCTTGTAATGTTTGTATTGTTTATTGCACTGTCTGTTTTTGCACTGTCTGCACTAGGTTGCACACATGCACTTTTTGTCTATCCTGTTTAGTGGCTCTTTTTTGTTTTTAATGTTTTTTTGCTTTAATTTCAAGATCAATTCCTTTAAAGATAATATTGTGACCATGCAGCAAACAGTTGCAGTATTGCATCAGATAGTGCGCTTTAGATCCCATGAGGAACAATTTCATTCATTCGTTACTATTGGAGAGGAAGAACTTTATAAAAAAAATCATCTAAACCAACATGTATGTTAGACCCTATTCCGTCAAAGGTAATTCCTGAAGTCATAGGTCCGCTTCTGAATATAATTAATTTATCATTGTCATTAGGATATGTCCCCAAAACATTTAAACTGGATGTTATTAAGCCGCTCATTAAAAAACCACAAGTGGATCCCAAAGATCTAGTTAAATGCAGACCGATCTCAAACCTCCCATTTCTGTCTAAGATACTAGAAAAGGTAATATTATCACAATTAAATTTTTTTCTTAGAAAAAAAAAACTCTGTGAGGATTTCCAGTCAGAACTAAAGTTTGACACTGTCAACCACAACATTCTTTTACATAGATTAGAAAGTTTTGTTGTCATTAGTTGTAATTTGTTGCAGTGAATGAAGAGGTATCATATTGCTCGCAAGTAAAGTATGAAGTACCCCAAGGCTTAGTTTTACGACCGTTACTTTTTACACTTTACATGTTACCCCTGGGAGATATTATTAGGAAACATGGTGTTACCTTTTACTGGTATGCTAATGACACTTAGCTATATATTTTGAATCTAACCAATTCGAAAAAATAACTGTATGCATAGATGATATAAAAAACAGGATGACAAATAATTTTCTTATTGCTAAATCCTGAAAAAAAGAGGTGTTAATTACCAGACATAAAGCCTCTGCCTGTAATAATCTAGATCACTGTCTAACAATTGATAGCTGCTCTGTCAACTCTTTATTGTTAGTTAGGAACTTAGGTGTGCTTTTTGATAGCAATCTTTCCTTTGAGAGCCACATTTCTAGCAATTGTAAAAATGCATTTTATCATCTTAAAAATATATCTAAATGACAACCTATGCTCTTGAGGTAAATTTAGAAATTTTTGTTTATGCTTTCATGACCTCAAGATTAGATTATTGTAACTCTTTACTGGGTGGTTGTTCTGCACATCTAATAAACAACAGCTTCAGCTGGTCCAAAATGCAGCAGCTAGAGTTCTTACTAGAACCAAAAAGTATGATCATATTAGCCCGGTTCTGTCAACACTGCACTGGCTCCCTATTAAATATCAAATAAATTTTAAAACTTGTTAATTACTTATAAAGTCCTGAATGGTTTAGCATCTCAATACCTGAATTACCTCTTATTATATTATAGTCCTGCATGTTTGCTGCGCTCTCAAGATTCTGGCAATCTTACCTAGAATAACAAAATCAATTGCAGATGGCAGATCCTATTTCTTTTAAATATTTATTATATCTTTTTATGTGAAAACACGAAAGAAATGAAACTCTGCTACAATGTAAAGTAGTGAATGTACAGCTTGTGTAACAGTGTAAATTTGCTGTCCCATGAAAAAAAACTCAACACACAGCCATTAATGTCTAAACCCCTGGCAGCAAAAGTGAGTACACCCCTAAGAGGAAATGTCCAAATTGGGTCCAAAATGTCAATATTTTGTATGGCCACCATTATTTTCCAGCACTGCCTTAAACCTCTTGGACATGGAGTTCACCAGAGCTTCACAGGTTGACACTGGAATCCTCTTCCATTCCCCCATGACGACATCACGGAACTGGTGGATGTTGGAGACCTTGCTTTCCTCCAATTTCCCCACAGATGCTCAACAGGGTTTAGGTCTGGAGACATGCTTGGCCAGTCCATCACCTTTACCCTCAGCTTCTTTAGCAAGGCAGTGGTCGTCTTGGAGGTGTGTTTGGGGTCGTTATCATGTTGGAATACTGCCCTGTGGCCCAGTCTCCGAAGGGAGGGGATCATGCTCTGCTTCAGTATGTCACAGTACATGTTGGCATTCATGGTTCCCTCCATGAAGCGTAGCTTCCCAGTGCCGGCAGCACTCATGCAGCCCCAGACCATGACATTCCCACCACCATGCTTGACCGTAGGCAAGACACACTTGTCTTTGTACTCCTCACCTGGTTTCCGTCACACACGCTTGACACCATCTGAAACAAACAAGTTTATCTTGGTCTCATCAGACCACAGGACATGGTCCCAGTAATCCTTGTGCTTAGCCTGCTTGTCTTCAGCAAACTGTTTGCGGGCTTTCTTGTGCATCATCTTTAGAAGAGGCTTCCTTCTGGGATGACAGCCATGCAGACCACTTTGATGCAGTGTGCGGTGTATGGTCTGAGCACTGACCCCCCACCCCTTTAACCTCTGCAGCAATGCTGGCAGCACTCATACGTCTATTTCCCAAAGACAACCTCTGGATATGACGCTGAGCATGTGCACTCAAATTCTTTGGTCGACCATGGAGAGGCCTGTTCTGAGTGCAACCTGTCCTGTTAAATCGCTGTATGGTCTTGGGCACCGTGCTACAGCTCAGTTTCAGGGTCTTGGCAATCTTCTTGTAGCCAAGGCCATCTGTATATAAAGCAACAATTATTTTTTTCAGATCATCAGAGAGTTCTTTGCCATGAGGTGCCATGCTGAACTTCCTTTGACCAGTATGAGAGAGTGAGAGCAATAACACCAAATTTAACACACCTGCTCCCCATTCACACCTGAGACCTTGTAACACTAACCCTAGTTTCATGACAACAGGGAGGAAAAATGGCTACTTGGACCCAATTTGGACATTTCCTCTTAGGGGTGTACTCACTTTTGTTGCCAGGGGTTTAGATATTAATGGCTGTGTGTTGAGTTTTTTTTTGATGGGACAGCAAATTTACACTGTTACACAAGCTGTACATTCACTACTTTACATTGTAGCAGAGTTTCATTTCTTTAGTGTTTTCACATAAAAATATACAAGAAATATTTACAAGAAATGTAAGGGGTGTACTCACTTCTGTGACATACTGTAACTTGAACAGGAACAATTATTCAAAACAGAAAAATTAACAGGAACAAAACAAACAAACAAGGACATGGAAACCTTACATATATTCTGTAACGCAGACTCCACTGAGGCGAGAAGTATTAGAACCCAAGTGCAGTTTATTTACAGAAGTGACTACATACATAAAAAACAAACAAAGAACATGAACCAAACTTAACTTGAACAGGAACAGGAAACAATTATTCAAACCAGAAGCATTAACACTCTCCACAGTGGTACATATAGACGAACAGCAAACAAAACAAGGATATAAAAAACCTTACAAATACACACATTTTCATTAGTCAAATCCGTTTAAGGATTGTTAGGCTGCAATAATCTCTGCAATAACCACAATATATTTGTATATCATAAGTCAAATGGCATCTCCACTAACATATTTTAGTTAATATATTTAGTTCATATATATTGTATTTATATAAGTTCTTTGTTATTCCAAGCTCACCGTCACCGGCATCACTTGAGGAAATAAGGCAGTTTCTAAGTGATATCTTGTCTTTTAGATGGCCATCTGGACAAGACCACAGAAAGTTTGCTGCAGCATAGGTAACCTACTGGTTTATCTGTTCAGAGGAGAACTGACCCCCTGACTGAGCCTGGTTTCTCCCAAGGTTTTTTTTCTCTATCTATAGATATCAATTAATTTGAGTATGTTATCGCACACACACCCATTGTGATGAAGTGTGCTCGAAAGGCTTGTCATAAGGCACATTAAGACCCTGCTGCCTCCCACACTGGACCTACTACAGTTTGCATATCGTCCAAACCGCTCCACAGATGACGCCATAGCCAACAACCTGTTTCTGAACGTTGACAAGACTAAGGAGATAGTTGTTGACTTCAGAAGAACAAAGAGCGACCATTCTCCGGTAAACATTGACGGCTCCTTTGTAGAGATTATCAAAAGTACCAATTTCCTTGGTGCTCAACTGGCGGAGAACCTCACCTTGTCACTCAACATCAACTGCATCAGCAAAAAAGCCTACATTTGCACATCTATTTGCCTACATCTCTGTAATCTAGTCAGCACTATTTAATGTACTGTATAGTGTTTTGTTTTGTCTGTTTTTGCACTGTCTAAAGTAATGTTTGTACCGTTTATTTGCACTGTCTGATTTGCACTGTTTGCGCCAGGTTGGACACATGTACTTTATGTTGCGAAGGATTCTCTAAGTCTTTGGCTCTG
Organism: Bagarius yarrelli; assembly: GCA_005784505.1. NCBI lineage: Eukaryota > Metazoa > Chordata > Actinopteri > Siluriformes > Sisoridae > Bagarius > Bagarius yarrelli. The sequence goes on from VCAZ01000155.1 coordinate 856,949, forward strand.
TGTTGTTCTATTATGTGGCTCTTTATTGTTTTGTTGTTATTTTGTGTTATTCTGTATTGTTTTGTGTAGCACCATGGAGTCTGGTGAAACGTTTCATTGCACTGTTTACTGCATCTGCTATATATGGTTAGAATGACAATAAAGCGTCTTGAACGTAAACTCTTTCAGATTGCTTTGTCTACATAGAATTTAGTCTGCTTTGTCTACATAGGATGTAGTGCTCCTGCTTCTGCTCTTATATGTCACTTTGTCCTCCTGTCTCTTTAGGAAATCAGCATTTACATACAACAACCATTTCCATCTGGCATTATAGGTTCCTTGACCCCTCTTTCCCCCTGTCTTTCAATGTACATCTCACAACCCAACAACAACAGCAGACAAACAGAAATAAGCTAAGGTCCAGTAATTTTTGCTTCAGTAGGATGAAATTGAGAAAGTCAGACCAGGTGTGGCTGCGTCCAAGGTGTGGGCCTTCAGGGCACTCTTGTCTTCAGGGCACAAATGTCTTTGTTTTGTTGGCACTATGTCAGCATTGGCATTACATTTCCCATTGGCATTACATTTAACCCAAGAGAATGAGACGCTGATTCTTACAGCTATATTGCCTGCATTCCTGTCTACTTGCTTTAAAAATGAAGCCTACCATAGCATTGCTGGATGCATTCATTTATGCTTTCTGGTTGATGACGCCACCCGCCTGTGATGTCTCGCTTTTTGATTGGACTGAATGCACATGTGCTTTAGACTGCGTCACAAAGCATTCTGACACAGTGACTTGTTCCCTCAGAAAACAGCGGTTATGCTAGTAACCCTTCTTCCTCTTTCAGCTGTTCCCTTTTAGGGGTTGCCACATGGGGGTTGCTAACTTTATATCCTAGTTTATCGCATCCATATACCGCCTTTTTGGTCTTCCTCTTTGCCTTCTGCTTTATTTCTAACATCCTCCTACCAATATATTTGCTATCCCTTCTTTGTACATGTCCAAACTAACCTGGCTTCCCTGACTTTCTCCCCAAAACATCTAACAGGAGCCGTCCCCCTGATGAACTACCCCTTTTACACACTCTCTATTGCTCTGTACTGTCACCTTCAAGTCCTGTACCTTCTTTACCTTACTTTACATGTATTCCACTTTAGTGGAGGTGGGACTGCATCAGGGATCAGCTCTGAGCCCCTTCTTGTTTGCTTTGGTGATATATTTTTTGGAGGTTTGCTCTGGAGAGAAGCAAACCTCCATATGACACACCTAGCACCTTTCTTCCTGTCTCCCTTATCACTTCTGCTGTAGTTTGCCATTCATCTAAAAACACTAGCTGACCACCCAGATCCTGTTTTAACTCCTGTCTAAATTTTTCAAATATTTTTCCTTTTTTCAGCTTCCATCACTTGGTTTTCTTCTCTACCTTTGATCTCTTCTTCTTCCAGACTAACATCCTCATCCTACACACCACCATTCTATGCTGCCTGGCTACAATCTCTCCCACCACAACTTTACAGGGACTAATCTTTTTCAGATCGCTTCATCTACATAAGATGTAGTTCAATTCAGTTTTATTTGTATAGCGCTTTTTACAATGGTGATTGTCACAAAGCAGCTTTACAATTGAAGAAGTTATGAGACAGAATGAAACAGAAATCAGTTTGTCCCTGATGTAGTCTACCTGTGTGCTTCTTCCTCCGCTCTTATTGGTCACTATATGCTCCTCTCTCTTCTGGAAAAAAGTATTTACCACAGCCATACTTTTTAGCAAAGTCTACTATCATTTGTCCTTAACTGTTCATTTCCCTGACTCCAAACCTGCCCAACACTTCCTTATCACCTCTGTTCCCCTCACCAACATGTCTATTAAAATCTGCACCTTTCACTACTCTCTCTCCTCTGGGAATACTCACTATTCCATCATCTAACCTCTCTTCTTTTCTAACTCACAACCTACTTGTGAGGCATAACCACTTTAAAATTTCTAACTTCAGACTCATCACCCTGTCTGACACCCTCTCCAGAACATTCTTCACAAACTCCTCTTTCAGGATCACCCCTACCTCATTTCTCCTCCTATCCACACTATGATAAATCAACTTGATACTACAAGCCTTCCAAGGTCTCCTGTACACACAATACATATACCTTCCTTCTCTCCATCATATCAACCAGTTCTCTACCTTTTCCTGTCATTGTCCCAACATTCAGCGTCCCTATTCTCAGTCTTACACTCTTGCCTTTCCTCTTCTCTTTCTGTCTATTCACGCGTCCTCTTCCTCTTCTCCTTTGACCAACAGTAGCCCAATTTCCACCGGCACCCTGTAGGTCAACGGCACCGGTGGCGGTCGCTGTTAACGCAGGCCTCGACCGATCTGGTATGAAATTCTGACGGATTAGTCGCATATTAGCATTTGGCTAAGGATAAGTTTTAAATTTGATGCCCTTCCTGACACAATCCTCTCTATTTATCCAGGCTTGGGACCGGCATCAAAGTCACTGGCTTGTGACCTGTGTGGCTAGATTATGCGAGTAACCCTGAGAGGTTCAAATAACACCACTGACCAATAGCTGCTGACCAATAAACAAGTCCCAGTCAGGTTCATCATATTTTTGGGTTTGGCTGAAATATTTCAGTTGTGGACTGTGGTATTTCCAGCACATTTCTATATTTTAGCATGTTTTTGTATTTCTATTGTGAGGATTTGTAGCACATGTGTGGTCAAATCACCAAAGAAATTTTCCTATTTGTTTGTTTTTTCCTTTTTAAATTCCATTTGTTTGCATCACATTGACCTCTTTTGGCCACCATACTGCTGCTATGTACTACTGTCATAAACAAAATTTTTTAAAATATCCATTACAAACACACAATAATTTTAATGTTTAAGATTGCAGAGTTAAGCATAAAATATTAAGATTTAAGCATAAAATATGCAGTACAGAAACTATAAACAGGCTGCTGTTTCTCCTAGACTTCACTATAACCTTAATATAAATTGGACATCAGAAATTGTTAAAAATATTTGCAACCCATGAGGGAAATAGACGAAATAAAGTATATAATGTGCCATGTAACATTCATTATTTCACTACAGGAATTACCTTGCATACTATGCTACACCAAGTCGAGTCCATAGTCATAGATATTTACCTCTTTTTTTAATGTCTGTTAAAGCAAAAATTACTTCAATGTTCTCAATTTTACAGTTTGGTTGCCTGTGCTCATCACTGATCAACTTAGCAAAGGATTCATCTTTTTTTTACAGCATCAATAACTAACAATATAAACAGATAATTGTTATTAACAGCAAAGTATTAAATGCCTAAATATAGGTTACAAGGCAAACATACAGGAATATATCCTTTTTACTATTCTAATAATGTACAATTGCAAAAAAATATAAATTTACTGAACATTGATAAAGCAAAACATTTGCAGCAAAATAAACCATTGAAGCAGTTTGTGTTTGGGAGCCTCATAAGGCGAGTTTTTGAAAACCCAAATGCAGCTTTAATTTAAATTCAAAGAGTAAACAACCAATGCTTTAACAATATACATAAACTTTACTTAACATGGTTAACCAAGGATTCATACAAAAAAAACATTGACTCACTGGACAGTGGTTATATGAACAAACAAGACCAGAGATAATACATATGAATATTGGGCTATAAATATAAATCAATAAGGAACACATGATATAATCTAACTTTCTGCTGAGGCTTGGTCTTGCTGGCCAACTTTGGCTTAGGCTCTTGCTTGTAAGCTATCTTGGACTGAGGCATTTGCTTGACACGTACTGTGTGTTGGCAGGAAAAAATAACTCTATTCCCTGTCATCCTTAACTAAAAAAAGTCATTTAAGCAGGCCTGAAAAATGTTCTTAAGGACTACATTATAAAATTCTTTAAAGTGAAAAAGTACGCAGAGGCGATAAACTGGGTTCTTGTCATCGAAGCGCAAACACGCATGTAGTCACTGTAAGGGGAGAGTTAAATGGAACCCAAATGCAGTTTTTATTTAACATGACTAGAAACAATAGTCATGTAAACAGTAGTCAAGCCGAAAAGTGTACCTTCAATCAAACCTACATCCAGTATGTGATCATTCCACAAGGTATCAGTATGGCTGGTCCCGTCCAACATTAAGGAGCTTCAGAGTTTCTTACTTTCTCCAAATTCTACCAAAGATTCTTTTTAAATGACAACTCCATTGTAGGCCTTCTCACTAATTTACAAAAGGGGAAACCCAAAAGTCTCTCCTGGACCCCAAAGGCCACTCACGAAATGAAATCACTCCAAAAAGGCCAAGCGGAATTATGACATTGAAAATTGAGAGCTACTGGCCATTAAACTAGTGCTCAAGCAATGGAGACACTGGCTGAAAGTCGCCCACTATCAGTTCAAGGAGCTCATGGACCACCAAAATCATAAATATTTGTGGGAAGCCAAGGGTCTGAATCCCAGACAGGCCAGATGGGCCCTATTATCTACATGATTCACTTTTATCATCTCTTACTGTACTGGGACCAAAAATCTCAAGGCAGACACTCTCTCTTGACTCCCAAAACTCCTCCTGAGGAACCTGAACCCAAACTCCCTCCAAGATTACTAGTATCCCCAATCCAGTGGTCTCAGGACGACGATATCGAGGCTGCCAGTGTTTCTAAATATGTGTGGGAAGCCAAGGATCTGAATCCCAGACAGACCAGATGGGCCCTATTATCTAAATAATTCGCTTTTGTCATCTCTTACTGTACTGGGATCAAACGCTCTCTCTCAACTCCCAAAACTCCTCCTGAGGAACCTGAACCCAAACTCCCTCCAAGATTACTAGTATCCCCAATCCAGTGGTCTCAGAACGATGATATCGAGGCTGCCAGTGTTTCTATATCTGCTCTGCCAGGATGTCCTCAGAACCGGAGGTATCCTGTATCTCTCTGCTAAGTCCACTCTTTATGCTGCTAATTGTTTTTAATAAACATACCAGTTTAACCGATCTGCTAATCCAGTCTGTATATTGTTACAGTGTCAAACAAACACAAAAGCTACAGCATGTCACAGAAGTGAGTACACCCCTTATATTTATTGTATCTTTTTATGTGAAAACACTAAAGAAATAAAACTCTGGACATTTCCTCTTAGGGGTGTACTCACTTTTGTTGCCAGAGGTTTAGACATTAATGGCTGTGTGTTGAGTTTTTTCATGGGACAGAAAATTTACACTGTTACACCAGCTGTACATTTACTACTGTACATTGTAGCAGAGTTTCATTTCTTTAGTGTTTTCACATAAAAAGATATAATAACTATTTAAAAGAAATGTAAGGGGTGTACTCACTTCTGTGACTCTCTGTTGTTTATTTACATCTGAACTACCAATAACAGCAATCTGCCAACAAACTGTAAAGAAATTAAAGGCTGTAAAGGCTGTAAATAACAGTACTGACAGTACCCTGCAATTAAGCGGAGAACGAATGATGCTAATAAGCTTTATTATAAAAGGGGCTATGCCAGGTGAATCGATTTCATCAAGGAGTCATGATTTTATCCTCACCCATTTGTATGTGTTATAGAAATAATCTTTATTTTTGAAAAATAGTTTGTCAAATTTTTAGTTTTTTCACGAACGCCCCTAGCGTGACCACTCATTGCCTAGTTCAGCAGCCACTCTGATGACAACCTCCACCAGCTCCTCATACGCTGGGGAGCATGATAGCTACTCCACACTCCCCTTTACACTCATAAAATCAACCTCATTGAACCTCCTTGAAGGACAATGAAGTTTTTAATTCTCTCTCTGGAGAAAAGAATCCACACTACAGGCTTTCTAATCCATATCAAGAAAAGCAGAGTTAGCGGTTGGAGAGCAACAAAGGGCAACACATCATCTCATACTCCTCCGCTAGGTCTGTTTCTGTAATAATACTCCACTGAGGTACATACAAGCATAAACTTACCTAGACTATATACAGAAACACTGGACAAAACACCAGACATGAACACTGACTTGACTAGACAAACACTAACTTGACTTGGCATAAAGACTCGCATAGCACAAACTCACAGCAGTAGAACACAGACAAACAATAATCAATCAAGACAAGGCAATAAGACAAAGATGAGACTCCTAGTAGTTGCACGGGCAGAAATAATTAGATAAAGTTTAACTTACCCTCCAAGGATTCTGTGGAAGTCTTCTTCTGAAGAATCTTGAAGAATTCTCTTACTGAATTCTCTACTTTTTAGAGGTCCTCACAATAGGAGGCTCTTGTTTTTATTCAAAGATAAAAGTGTAATACAGATAGGTGTATGTAATATATGCTGTTAAAGAAATAAAAGGAAATTGCAAATTAAAAATTCCTCAATCAAAATAATCCTCAAAAAGTAACAACTAAGTATCAAAATTTGGTAGCTGTGTAAAAATCTCTTTGATGCCAAAGCACATACCCCTCCGCGATGCCAATGACATGCTATTCTGTTTTAACTCTCCCTTTTTTTACTCTTTTACTCCCACGCACATGCAAGTTAAAAATACATTCTAGGCAATACTGTGATACTTCGACATGAGACGCGACCTTGGTACTTCAACATGAGGCGTGACCTTGGTCCCAACATCGCACGCCTGCACTTTAGATCTAACATTGCGACACTGTTCGGTGTGTGCGTTTCCCTATCTCGCTTTGGCATCTTACATCAAGTTCAAAGAGAAAATATAATGTAATATAAGAAAGGAAACATATCACTTCTATATATATATGATTATAACAAACATATTTGCTAAACAGCATGATTATAAGTTTTATGCAAATCCTCTTTTTTATGTTTACAGGAAATCCTTTTATGCTGGCTCAGTAAAGCTGCTTTATTGGCTTCCTTCAGAGCCCTTTGCCCTTGTTTGGCCAGGTGTTTCTTGTTTTTCCTTCATTCCCTGTCTTCTCTCCTGTCACTTTAGTTATTGTTTTGCTCAAATGTACTCATTTTAGGAGGACAGCGGACCTCAATGCCACCATTATTATTCTCTAACATACCATCTTCTACAACACCCGCTCTTGACTCCCCAGTTATAGGTTTGTCATAGAATCTTTCGTATATTATCTCATGGTAAGTATGTATAGCTCCTTCCCATTTCTCATTTATTTTAGCACAAACAACATATCCTATGTTGACCAAAACAAATTTGGTACTTTGTCGTGGTCATGGTCATGTCATCTACTTTACACATGATGCTTCTAGCACCCACCTTTACAAAGCAAATTTTAATTTCACCTGGTAGCCATATTGGAAGATGTTGTACATCACAGAATATTTCTATATCAGGAATTGCAGTATTTTTTACCCTATTTGGTGATTCATTGATATAGATTCTTGAGATCATCCGTCCCTGATAATGTCCCCCCTTGCTCAGGATGTTTTCCGGCATCCCCAATCCACCCTGCGCTCTTCTCCTGTTCTCAAGAGAAGCCTTACAGGTTTAGGTTCGGGGCCAGCGGAACTCCCCTGTCCAAGCAGATACACATACACTTGGGTTTGGGACAACATCAAAAATACAGTTTTTAAGTGGTATTCCAATGCATTCACATTAGTTCTGTTTAGCCGAATACCCTATGGGTCATATTTAAATATGTCAACGACATCTCTCTGGTTTAAAGGAAGAACGTAGTTTGTAAATTGTCGTTCTTTTTTATCTTGTTTAGTTTTTCCATTACTCTGATCTTTTTTACTAAAAGCCATTTTTGGTCAAAGTGATCTCCAATCATTACTTGGCTTGTAAATTGCAAAAACAATGGTCCACAGATCATACATTTTTCCAATCTCATGTACTTTTTTGTTGTCATTGGTCCAGTTTTTTTTCTACACACATAACAAGGTTTCCCTTCTAACTTATTCACACATTCTGCCAACACATCCAATTCTTGGTCAGTGAAAAGATTTCCCTCAGTTGCCTGAAACAGAGGATAAACCCTCCACATTATTATATATTTCACGTTAATTATGAACAAATTCTTATCTAATCGGGGTAAACAACATTAAGATTCCAAACATCATTGGTCTTCTGACCTTTCAGTTAAAACAATTGCAAGTGCTGTAAATATAATATTTATGCATAACAGTTTTACATATTTAAATCTATCATGTCGCCACACGTAGATTGTCACAAAGATCAAAAACATTAAAGACATAGTTCCATAAATCAAAGGCATTACCCAAATTGGTCCTTTGACCATTTTGTTTAGTATAGCAGTTGCAATGTACAAATGATCAATAGTAAAATTCTACCTCTTATTGACCAAATTTTGTTGTAACCGTTGCTATCCATTAACCATAAAAAGATTATCAATGTTAGTGACAACCTTTTTATGTATCCAATGTAAATGATTTACATTACAGTAATTGCACATTTGAATCCAGGATTTTTCCAAGAATGAAAAAGATGCATGCAACTAGCCACAAAGCTCGTTCGGCTCGACTTCCTGTAAACAACTTACTTGCATGCACTTTGTACATGCTGTACAACACTGTATCATTTTTACCAAGATGAGTAATCATATGATAATGATAATCATAGATACAATAATTCACCACCAATTAGTTAGCCATTGCCCAATTTTTTCTATCCATTATCCTATAGTTTCCCAGGTGTCAGTTGCAATCTGGTCTATCTGGTCTCCTGCTTCTTCAAATGCTCTTCTGTTAAGCATGCCAGTCCCAGGATCCCTAGCAGTGAGTATTCTGAGATTTACTTTAGTCGGTCATCAGAGTGAGTATATTTTGCACAGTTGATCCTTAAATTAAAGCTGGCCTTCCGACCACAGAGTGGGTAAGTAGGTTCATTTTCCACTTTGCATGATATATAAACTAGAAGGTTTTAAGTAGCTTTAATAGTTCAATTACTATATAGTCCGATTACATTCAGATTATCTTCTTAGGGATGGAAGGGAAAATTTTTAATAAAAGTGATGTATTGTTTGCTTTATGGAGCAAAAAGTTTAAGCCTACCTTGTGCAAACTCAGGAAAATAACTAGATGTTCAGATGCTAAAATGTTCAAATGGTGGGACATAATTGGCAAACAACAAAAGAAATCAAAACATGGTGAAATAACTGAGGCCTTAAACTACATAAGCTGTCCTCGGCTGCGTGAACAAAAAAAAAAAAGCATCATTGCAGATCTCATGAGAGTTCATGTGTCCCAAGATGCTTAGAAGACCACAATAGCACTGAGCTTTGTAACAGAATACATGGTGTAAAAGAAGCATTAGAGAGGCGTAAATATCCTCAAACTCCAGGAGAACACAGCACACAAACCTGTGTCATAGATAGCAGGTTTTGTAGTTCATTCTCCGAGATTAATGTCTATCACCAGGCTTAGCAAGTTGTATGCACCTGGCTAAGGAAACTATTGTTTTGTTCTGAGCAAGCATGGAGCGGCCACTGACTATGTTTAGACTGGCAGTTTTGTGACCGTGAGACCCACTTAACCATGAGACCCACTTAACTGGCCAGAGTGACATCGGGTCCGTTAATGAACGATTAACTAAGAGTATGAGAATTTATTAATGATCAAAGTCTAAATTATGATCAACAGTTACTTGAATTTATTTACTAAAATTGTAACATATAAATTGGAGTCAGATTAAATTGTTTACAAAGCTGAGCAAAATTTAAACAAAATTTTAATGATTTAAGTAATTATTATAGGTGCTCTACAGAACGTCTGAACACGAGATCCCTTCACCTACGCCACTGGATTCCGTCGTTGGGCTGGTGGATGAACCTTAAAGCTTGGTGACCCCGATTTGATCTTGACTTTAAATTGGTTAAAAAACACATGACTAACTGTAAGTGTGAGAAACACTTAGGTTTAAGGTTGTAGATAGAATACATCTAGACCATGTGTCTTGTGTTACATTGGAATAACTATACAACTGGAATTGCATAGCAATTTCAAGTTGCATGTGTGCCTATGTTGAATTTGTTTGTCTTCTTAGAGGTAAACTGCTATTTTTCATATAGCTGCAGTTAAACGATACACAGGAGCATAGAATTGCCATGTGGCCACAGTGTGATTTCACAACTGTCTTAACAATGAAAAGCTTTCTTCACAACAGCAGTTACTGCTAAACTTTCCACTTTATCATGCTCTTTAACAAAAATATTATTGTGGATGCAATTTGAGTCAGATCACAACTTACTCACATTTTCATGCTGGATCCCTGTTCCAACAGGACTACATTTGCATCACAATTGTAAAACTTCCTTATCTTTGTTTGGAGCATGATTACACTGACACATAGCCACAGCTAAATACATGCACATATAACATAATTTTATCTTCACACACTGAGTCAAATCTACACCCGTCTTATACTGTCTTAATAATGTACTGTATGCATATAATGTTTTAAGACTATTTATAACCATAACTGTGAATTTCATCCCATAATTCTTGTTTGTTTTCTTATATTTTTTGGGTTTAACTAATCATCTTACCAAGTTCCAAATATAAGTTAGTATTTTTTTACTTATGCCTAAGTATAAAAATGTATCTACATATGTATGCTTTTGAAACCTTTATAAAGCTAAATCACTGTTGTACATTTCAGTTGAAACACTTGTTGTCTTTGGACAATTAAATATCTGTATTTGGTTACACAATATTTTGTTGATACTATTATTGTTTAAATCAATAATTGTTGGTTTTATTATAATGCAATTTATTTTAATGTTTTCAAAAACAGTGTTAGAGCTTTTTAGATCATCTTTTCAACTTCAACATCTGATCAACTTCAAGTCTGCATCAGAAGTCTGAAGATGAAATCTGCACACAACAGAAAGCATGTTTCTATGGACTATGTCACCCTTTGCCTCTTTTAGGTGTGGTCAATGGTGCCAAGGAGGTATTTGTAAGGCTGAAAATGATCAGACCTCTGCTTTCCTGCCCCGAAAAAACAAAGAGTAATAAAAGGGCCATTTGGTTCCTAAAGGCACAGAGGTGCTGATAGCGATCAAGGCCTTTAGGACAACGTGTATACATTAGGGGTCTGCTAAGGGTCACTTGTTTTTTACAGTGGGTGAAGCTGTAATTTGCTGATTGGTTAGTTTAAACATCTCACATTTGGTTCTTAGTCACATGGTCTAAGAAGGGATAAAAGAGGATTCTAACTAGTGCTCTTTTCCTGTTCATCTCTCTTTCTTTCTCTCTCCTTCCCTCTGTTTCTCTCTCTCTCTCTCTCTCTCTCTCTTTCTATTTCTTCATCTCTTTCCTTCTCAGGTAACATTTTACATACATACAAGGGTACAATTAATTGTTTATGTTTTAATATTCTTTGTCTATTTTGTAACAGATTCAAGTGTAACCATAGTAAACCATTATCATTAAACCATTTCAGTTATAAATTGTGTTAACAAGTCTTGACTCAACCTTAACATTGATGTGCTAACTAAAGCAATACAATATAATCACTTAATAGCAACGCTCTCCCACATATTCAGCTAATAACTGCGCTTATTTCCGTCATTGGTATAAGTGGCTTGAACCACCGTATTTGTCCAATGTACATTCTTTTTATCGTTTTTTTTTTTCAATCATTTAAAATTGTACCATTCTAACCCATCCCCAGTTAGGTAGGGCAGTCATTGGTTACCTATAGTATCCAAATTTTCTTTGTAGGGTTATTTGTTGTTTCTGATTCCCTATCCCTACCATGTTTAAACCTTGTAGCATATGTGCTCCCACACATCTTTTCATTAATTGATTATATTGCATCATGAAAAATACTACAGCTGTGTCGGACTTGTTATGATTTGCACTATAATTCCTCTTCATACAATTATAGTTTATGAAGTTTATGATCGTTTATATGTTAGGTTTCCATGTGTTAAAACTTTCCACTATGTATTCGGAGTCTGCAACAATCAAAGCTAAGGTTTCAGCTTGTTTGCCTAGCCATCTGAGCGCGTTCAGCAGTGCAGTTACTTCAGCCGCTTGAGCGTTTCCTGTCTTTAAGTCTTCAATTTCTGTGTATTGTTGAGCTATTTCTTTTTGCAATAAAAGCACTTTGTATTTTTCCTGATCTTTCTGATCCATTGGTAAATATGATTATTCCTTTCATAGACACTTTGGTTTCTTTTTCCTTCTTTGGACTCTTTTTCATTCTATAATCTGAGTATCTTGTAGAACTAGTCCTAGTTCTCCCCATGTGAATTGATGTTGATGAATTGAAGTTCTTCTTTTCAGACATAAATGTAGTTATGTAGCACAATCTCTTCTGATTCTCCTATTATCATTTTCGATTTTGCCATTGATTTAAGTTGTAGGATTACCCTAGCTATTGTCATTAGTATATCTACTGCTCCTTTAATTAGATTTTTTTTTTTTGCTTAGGTTCCTTACTGTACAATAAAAAACATACTGAAATTTTATCTTCTTTGTTATGTATTACCAATTCTGTTTCTTGTTCTGTGTTGTTAACAGCAACTACTAAGTCTCTCTCTTTATCCTTTCTGATAAGTTGTGCAGAAGTTAAAGCCATTTCTAAAAGTTTTTGTTTTAATTCTTCATCTTTTTCTGTCCATTGTAAGTTGTTTTGAGTAGTCTTTTTGTATAAGGGTTTGCATACTTTGCTATATCCTGCTATCAGTTGTCTTACATAGTTTAGTACTCCTAGTAAGCTCTGTAGGTTTTTTACTTTCTCTGGCTTCTTTTCTTTCCACCTCTCTAGTCTTTCTCTCATTGTTTGTGATATTGACTTTCCTGTTCCTGTTATAAAAAATCCTAAGAATTCTTTTTTTTTTGTCCTACTTCCATCTTTTAGTCCCTCTTTTGTTAAGTGGCTCATACTGCTCAAATTTTCATCCTCATACTGTCATGATTAATATGTCATCTATGTATACTACGGTGTTAGGTATATCTCTTAACACTTCTCACATAGCTGCCTGTTAGATGTTCGGGCTAATTAGAAATCCTTGTGGTAATCTGGTATATACGTATTGGTTTCCTGCAAATGTAAAAGCTGTTTTTCCTTGGGCTTTTTTTTTCTAACTGTAGTAACCAGAATCCATTGGCTAAGTGTATTTTAGTTAGAACTTTTCCTGTTCCTAACCGTTTGTGGTATCATGAGCATTTATGATATATCTAGTGTCTGGAACAGTTACTTTATTAAGCGCTTTGTAGTTTCTTACTAATCTATAGGTTCCATCTGGTTTTGGTACTGCCTGGATTGGGGAATTTGTTGGAGTGTGCTGTACTCTCTCTATCACTACTTGTTCTCTCTAATTGTTTTATTGTTTGTGTAATCCCTCTTTTCAATTGGGTATTGTCTTTGTGGAGGGGGTATACCTCCAAGTATTTTTGCTTCGAATCTTTTGTCCATTAGACCACAATCATTTTTTCCTTCACTATAAAACTTTTTATACTTTTTTAATATTGCTCTTAACTTGTCTTTATTTAAGATGAATTTTTAATTATTCTGTTTATTTCCTCTTTTTTATTTACCAGATTATTATTTTAATTGTAAGACATTAATTATATGTCTTAGATCTTTTATGGCTATTAAATTTTCGTTTGCTAAGATTACTTCCATGTCTTGGTATTTATAAATCTCTTTTCTAGTTTTCCATTATAGGCTTCTACTAGGCAAGTTTAATTATTTTTTTTCAAAATTTCCAGCCTCCTTTTTATTAATGACTGCTATATCAGGTCCAGTATCTATCCTAAATTCGAATTCTCCGATTTAAGCTATTAGTTGGCCACCTCCTTTGTTATTTCTTTTTGTCTAGGGCATCTCTGATACTCTAAAGAGGCTGCGTCTTCCTAGCGCCTTTTAACTACCTGTACTTTTTTAGTTGATCCACTAGGTGTCGTTTTGGACTGTTTTCTTCTTTTTATGGCCTGTTTTCTTTATTCAGGGGTCATCTTTTCCCATTTTTCAGGGTCGATGTATCCCGAAGTTTTTCCTGAGTTTTTCGATTTTATTACCTTCTTTCTATAGGCGTTTTTAGTTTGTTGTAATTAGGCCTTATTCCTGGTATTTTGTAAAATGTTTTAGCATTTCTTGGGTAATACTTACTCTTTCTTTTAGATGAAGTCCCTTGTTTTCTACTCTGTTTATTTTTTTATTTTTATCTTGTCCCCTTTTTTTTATTATTGTGTTTTTTCTGTCATAGATTATGGCTGTCTTTACCAATTCTTCTGGGGTGTGTTCTGTTCCCATTAAAAAGAAAGGTTGTACCTTTAAGTTCCCTGATTTCTTCTAGTTCTTGTAGTTGTTCTAGTATTTGTTCCACAGTTTGATTCTTATCTAGCTTTTGTTTGACCCATAGCCGCCATTCCCTGGTTCTTTATACCTATATTTTTCTTCTAGCGTGTCCTAGTTTGAATCCATTTTTAGATAACGTTTCTACGTTCCATCCTTCACCTATTTTATGATAAGAACTTGATTAATAGTTCGACCTGCATGGTTTCTCCTGCAGTTATAATCTAATTAGCTGCTTTTAAGGGTTCTGTTTCTATTTTCATAGTTGATAGAACTTGGAATTTTATAGGATCTATCTGGTTTTTGGCACTTTTAGTTTCTTTTTCTTTTTAAACCCAATCCCGTGAATATTCTGCTTAGTTCTACCGAGGTATTGTGATTGTTTCCTCCTCCTCAGATTCTGGGAGGGGTGGGTCATAACCATCTATTTGTTGTTCGTGTTCATCATCACATTTTCTTTCTCTTTGCTGACTTCTGACTGGGTTGGCCCTCATGTTATGTGGGGTAGGTGAGCGCTTTTGTTTTTGCTCCGTTAGATTTTTTCTTACACTTACTACTGTTGGATTAGTGTCATCAAATAAGTCACTTAAGACATGGCATAATATTTCTTGCTGCACCTGACATTTATGATCTATACGGTTTATCTTGGCCTTCTTATTTACATCTGTCATATCTCTTATTTCATTCATAGTTGTATTAATTCTAAGTCTAATGCGGTTCTGTCTTGGACCCCCCTAAGCTTTCTTCTTGCTCTCTCATTTATTTTTATTCGATCTCTGTTTACAGTAGATTTACCATTTACCCTCACAGTTTGTTTCCCTGATCTTTCTGAATCTCCTGAGGTAGCTCTTCCTTTTTTAGTTTTTTCTTTATGTCTAGTAGGTAGATACTCATCCTCTTCTTCAGAGTTTGATGACATTTGTTCTTCAAAATCCTCATATGCTTCATATCGAGTGTATGCTTCTACCTTTAGAGGTGGAGGACACGGTGGATACATTGAGGGTTGTTTATATGCTGCCTCTGGTGTTAATATTAATTGCTCTAAGGACTTTATTTGTTAAGTGGGATAGTAAGAGGTGGATATTTCTAGGTTCGGGTACAGTCTTTTCCTTGCTTCTGCTCCTTCTGTTCTGGTTTTTGGTTTCACCCCTAATTGAGATTGATCAGATTCACTCTCATCATCATCTAAAGTCATTTCTGTTCTGCTAGCCGATAGTTTATTTTTTACGGCCATTAGCAGTTCCGGAGTTAATGCAGGACCCATGCTTTTTAAGAGCGCGTTTAAGTTTCTGATTCTACCTTTTAGAGTTAATTTTAGATCTTTATTTTTCTGCCAAATCGAAGTTACCCAACTGCTGCCAGGATGTTACTTTAAAGAAGGTAGGTCCTTCTTGACCACTACCTTCACTTTTTCTCTGAAAGAATTGGTTACATTATTTATGCCCCTTTCTGGGGTGGCATACATTTCACCTCTAGATGTCACCACATAGTCAGTTCCATTACTCTGATATGGTCCTGGTGGTACATTCTTTACCAAGTAAATTACTTTCTCAGTAGATTTACTCATTTTCTGGGATGGGAAGGATATTTTTCAGAACAATTAACTTTCCTTTGTTTCCTCTATTCCTATTCAGATACTCTTCTGGTTCTGTGCGCGCATTAAATATTGAAACAGTTAACAGTCTGATACCGGATTTACTATTCGATGTATTAATTTAATAATATGACAAACATGAGCCTCCTGGTATTTGCACGGGCAGAAATAATTAGTTAAAGTTTAACTTACCCTCCAAGAATTCTGTAGGAGTCTTCTCCCGAAGAATCTTGAAGAATTCTTTTACTGAGGGTTTGTTAAAGGTTGTTAAATGAAGACTTATACCTTTTTGTCTTTTTAGAGGTCCTCATAATAGGAGGCTCTTGGTTTTACTCAAAAATAAAAGTGTAATACACTTAGGTGTATGTGATATATGTTGTAAAAGAAATAAAAAGAATTTACAAAGTAAAAATTCCTCAATCAAAATAATCCTCAAAAAAAACTAGGTATCAAAAATTTGGTAGCTGTGTAAAAATCTTTTTGATGCCAAAACACAAATTCCTCCTCGATGCCAATGACATGCTATTCTGTCCCACGCACATGCAAGTTAAACATACATTCTAGGCAATACTGTGATACTTGCCTGACATGAGACGCGACCTTGGTACTTCGACAGAGGCACAATCTTGGTCCCAACATCGCACGTCTGCACTTTAGATCTAACATTGCGACACTGTTCGGTGTGCGCGTTTCCCTATCTCGCTTTGGCATCTTACATCAAGTTCAAAAAGAAAATATAATGTAATTTAAGAAAGGAAACTTTTATAAATATGATTATAACATAAACATATTTGCGGAACAGCATGATTATAAGTGATTACATATTTTATGCAAAGCTTCTTTTTTTATGTTGACAGGAAATCATTTTATGCTGGCTCAGTACAGCGTCTGATCATTTGCTGATTGACAGGGCTTTGAGTGCTTCATTGGCTTCCTTTAGAGCCCTTTGTCCTTGTTTGGCCAGGTGTTTCTTTTTCTGTTGTTCTTCCTTCATTCTCTGTTTCCTCTCCTATCGCTTTAGTTTATTGTTTTGCTCAAATTTACTTATTTTAGGAGGACAGCAGACCTCAACGCCACCATCATCATTCTCTAACATACCATCTCCTACAACAACTCCCAACCAAGATTTGTTTTTTTAGGTCAACCAGTTGCTGTATTGTAATGCATTGCTGTCAAGTGCAGTCATTTGGCCCTGTATTGTTTAGGAGGTGACAATATGTTAATGTTAAAGAATAAGCACTTTGTAATCAAATTAGGTTCTATATGTATGTAATAAAGATATATTAACAAAAAAAATCTTTTAGTAGGCCCTGCATTATTAATTTTGAAATTGTTATGTCCCGCTTGGATACTACTGCACTTCTTTATACCAGCCCAGAGTTTTAACCTCAGATTCTCTTTTCTCAAGGCTTGAACTAGTATCTGTGTTTGCATCTGTGTTTTTCCTAATAAATTCACTATTTTTCTCCCAACTGCCTTTGGGTTCATTCTGTCGCCTTACACTTGCCTAACAAAATAATCCAGCTAATGATGGACACAGCAGAACTGCACCAACTTCAGCCTGCAGTGGGGCACTGCTCGACAACAGAACCTTTAACATGTCAACCAGCACTTCATTCTATCTCAGACTCCCTAGTGACACTCGGATCCGGCATTAATGGACTTCCGTCCATGCACCTCCTCTGACCTCCACTCTGGTGCCCACTAGAACTTAAGTTATGCCCTCTGAGCCTCGTCTACCTGCCCCCCCCCCCACACACACACATATGATGGTGAGCCAGGGACCTGCCGCTAGTTCTCATTTCAGTTCCTATTAGTCATAGAGCTCCAGGCTTTATTGTTTTTCACTGAGCTTTTCAATGTGGCCTCCACAATCATTCTTCTTACAGACAAGGCTCGGGAGTGGGCCATAGCATTATGGGATGCCCAAGCCACCTGCTGCATAAACTTTGGTACCTTACTAACGAGATGCGGCGAGTATTTGAACTTCATCAGGGCTTACTCTCCACTTTTGACTATGCCATCAAGTTCCACCTTGTCCGCCTCATGTGGCTGGGATGACTGTGCCTTATGTGATGCCTTTTTTAGAATAAGGAGTAATTATTGTGACCCTGTATTGATTATCGGTGACTCAACACAATCACAGTCAAGAACCGTTACCTGTTACCTATCATGTCCACCGCCTTTGAGCTTCTGCAAGGGGCTAGTATATTCACTAAACTAGATCTCTGTAATGCCAAACACCTGGTTTAAAAAACTGTTGGAAAAAATGCTGAAAATGAGGGAGGCATGAACAACACACAGGTGTAAAGGGGCAATAACTAATAATATGTTATATGTATATATATATATACATATTAGCATTAAAAGGAAAAATAAAATGTAGCTAAACCTGATGTAAATTAGGGCAGATAAGAAGAAAAAAATAGGGACAGTGTGCTATCAAAATCTACAATATAACAAAACATATGTGTGTGTGAACAACAAATTAGTATAGATAAAATACAAAAAATTACACTTAAGACACAGTGGTACTGAGAAAATCATTTTTATTGAAAGGCCCCACAACTAATCAACTGAAATAATGTCATCCTCTGCATTGGGGCTAACAGAGAAAGATAGGGGTGAAGAAAAGGGAGAAAGAATGGATGGAGAAGATTCGACAGAAGAAAACAGGGCTTGATCGTATGGGGAAAGGAGACACACTGTATATTGGTATCTGTAAACTCCACCGGAGATGTTTAACCCCAGTGGAGGTACCAGCTTTTTCAGTGGTATCTGGAAGTACCACATTGTTGGTTTAAGTTCTGACATCACAGGTTCAGGGAGTAAAAATTAGCACAGGTCTAATTATGCACAGGTGAGAACGCCACACCCGTCGTATGTATTTCCTATGTTTATCAGTTAAATGAGCTAGAGAGAAAAAGAGTTTAAAGTAATGACGTACCCCTGGTCATGATTTTTATATAATACAATCTTTTTCACAGTAGATTAGCAGACATAAACTGTGTGAACAACTGAGTGCTGAATTAAAAAAATCATTAAAGAAGACAGAATAGGTGATTCTAGAGTAAACTGACAAATCATTAAATTATTATACTAAATTAAAGTATAACTCAGAAGTCGTTTAAGCCACAACAAAAAATATACATAAAACTTATATAAAAGAGAAGAGTAAAATTAAACTCACGCACTGTTAGCAGATAAATGTTCAAAGTTTTAAATTAAAAATAAAAAAAACCACAGCAAAAGGGACTCGGGTTTGCAGGCAAGCCAAGTTGACCGTAATAGGAAATTATCTCACAATAAGAAAATTACATCACAATGCAAACCAAATCATAAGGAATAGTAACATACCAATGTAACTTACATCACAATGTACAATTACATCATTCTGAAATAACGATAACGTACATTACAATGGAAAGATTGCAAAATAATAGTAACTACATCACAATTGGAGAAATCTGGGTAAATTTGGAAATAATGGAAATTCATTGGTTAACAGAGGGGAGGGACTAAATTCCACAGGTATAAAAGGACTGGATTTTGAGAGAATCTTTGCACTTGTTTTTGGGATATACTCTGCTTGGAGGTTTTGCTTTTTGCTTGTGCCATTTATTGTTGGAAAGATTGCCTTCTGTTAAATCCTTTTGCTCTGTTGGAGATTTTTGCTCCTTTCACCTTGGACTTAAGAATTTTTTTTCTTTTTTTAAGTTTATTATTTTCTTTGATAATTTAATTAGGACATAGTGGAAATTGGCCCAGCTTAAGACACCTCTATGAATGTGTCTGCTCAGAGTTCCGACATATTTAATTGGTGACCACGAAGGGACAGTCAGCGTAACGCCATGAACCTGAGCTAGGACCTCTCACCCGTTGGGTTACAGAAGCTGGCACATCTAAAATTAAGGTAAGCAGACACCTGTTAAACTCAAAGTCTGTGTATAGTTTATCTGTGGCCTAAAGAAGGGAGAGGTGGCCCTAGAGAGGGTGAAGGCAGCCTCAGGCTAAAATAACCTGGGGCTGAAGAAAAACTAATAAATATAAGGCTTGGTGAGAGGAGTTAAAAAGGAGTTACCTAGCGTGTGTAGGTAATTGTCTAAGTGAGGGGGTCCCCGATCGGAGAGTCACTGTCTTTTAGAGACGGAGCGTCACCACAGTGAATGCAGAGTGGCAGACCGCATTTGAATGTGGGGTGTGACCCAGAAATTATTGGTTAGAATGTAATTTTTTTCTTTATGTACTAAATGGAATATTGAGAAAGATGTTAGCTCTGATTGAAGTGTTGGCTATTGCATATGCATAGATAGAACGTTTTTAAGCTATTGTGTGGATTATTAGGTGGATGATGGAGAGGTAGGCTAGGGAGGAATAGAGGTAAGTATACATGCACATACAAATACTAACAAGTACTAACCTACGTATACACACTAACTTATGCTAACAAACATACATTTATAACTACATTAAAGGATAGAAAAGGAGTGGCTAAGGCCAGGATTCAGTGACAGTGAGTGTTGGATGGCATTACTGGATTTAGAGATAGAAACCAGAGGAATAAGAAAAAATTTTTGAAAGAAAGAACTTATATAGATCGTAACGGTGTTGAGAGGTGGCAAACAGAGAAACAAATTTCTGATAAGCTGTGGGCTTTGACTAGATTTGATCAGAGTTTATTCACAAGAATAAATACATTTTCAGAAATAGAGTGGTATGAAGCAATTAGGGATATTTGGAAACTAAGTTAGTAGGTCCCATACTGAGTGTCCTGCTAGAAGCTCCTTAACCTTATAGCGGCTCAGAATCCAGAATATCAGAAGTAATAATCCTTACAACCATCCTTACCAATATTTAACAATAGTCCACAACAACGCAGAACAAAGACTAATAGGGAACACAGAAGATTGGAATTGGAATAAGGAACAAACTAAAAACACCTGAACATAATAAAGCAAAGACGTAAAAGGAAACCGGAAGTTGTTCGGCTTGGAAACATAAACAGTTGTAGCTGAACCAGTGAGAAATAGTAACCTAGGACACAGAAGTGAAGCAAGCAAAGCAAGACAGGGGTGCATTATGAGTAAAGAACAGTTCACTCCAGTGGACATTACAATAATAAAACATAATGAAACTGAAAAGACATTAAAAAATACATAAAAAGTGGAAACCCTATTCGGAACAGAATAGATAGGGAAACAGGAGAAGAAATAAGCATTGAAATATTAACAGGAAATATTGTCGGAAGAATAACACAGAGGGCAGCAGAGAGACCTGAGACCCCTCCAAATGGAAGCCTAGAAGACATGATAAGCCAGGTAGCCAGTTCAGATCCAAACAGAGTAAATAAATACTGTGACGAGGAATGGTGGAGAAAAAAAAACCCAAATACAAATCTATAAAACCAGTGATGTTGGTAAACAAAGGACAGAAAATGATAGAGCAAAGGAAGAACAGAGTACACCTCGCAACAGAGAAAATGCAGGAATTAGAAACATCACAGTGGCAGATGCTCAGGAAGCCGCTGAGAAAAAGTTAGAAAGATTTACAATATAGAACTGCAGAAAGCAGCAATAAATACTTCGGCTACAGTGCATGAGAAAATAAGAAAACTTCATGAGCAGCAAATGCAGAGAGAGAGAAGGAAGGCGTGCAAAGAGGGAAAAGGTTGGAAAAAGGACTGATAAATCTAAGAGGGGTCATAGTGTAGGCAGTAAATATCTTTCAGTTTCAGAAGAAAAGAGGTGAAGGAAATTATGGAAGTGACACAGAGGATGACTAATTTACACAGTATCCCCTAATAATAAAAGGAGAAAAACATCATTACGCTCCCTAGACATTTATGGATGTAATAGGTCTGATAAACCAACTGCCAAATGTCTGTGATGGAGCCCAGAAATGGATAACACGATTCGAGGAACATACTACTGGACATCACCTGGCTGTAGGGGATGTGAAAGCAATACTATCCCAGAATGGCTAGAATGGCTAAAATATCTGACAAAGCTGGACAAAAAGCAATGGCAAATGATTCACACCAAGACCCTTGGGGTCCTACAGAAACAGCATTTGGGATGTGCTGAGAGTCCCCAAGAAATGGAAACCCAGCACAAAAGCACAAAATCAACAAGGAGCAGGAAAATGGACTGGCCAATGGATGGGTCAACATCAACGAGAAAGAACACCAGTGCCGCCTGGGGAAGGCCTAACAGGGCCAAACCTAACTCATATGTGAAGATGCCCAGTAAAGCAATTTATGCTATTTATGTTTTTAGCCCTACCAAAAATGCCACATGGACACCGAAAGCATTGGTGTTCATGTGTACGACCGCCAGATGCTTTTAGAATATAATAATCATACAGCAACATACCTGCATCAAGATCTACAGGACAAACTTCGCGACCTCGGCTTGCTACAAGGACCAGGCCCCCAGCCCTCGGGTCACCTGATGATAACGGCCGGGAGAAGGGATGTCGGAAGCGGTGCGCAAGGAAGCGGAACTGCGGAAAGCGGGCGGGTCTCCGTGCTAGGCTAAAAACAAAACCTAGCAGGCCGGCACTCCCGTCCATACTACTGGGAAACTTCAGTTCAATTCAGTTTTATTTGTATAGCGCTTTTTACAATGGTGATTGTCACAAAGCAGCTTTACAATTAAAGAAATTATGAGACAGAATGAAACAGAAATCAGTTTGTCCCTGATGAGCAAGCCGGGGGCGACGGTGGCAAGGAAAAACTCCCTGAGATGAGATAGGAAGAAACCTTGAGAGGAACCAGACTCAACAGAGAACCCATCTTCATTCACCTGATGATTGACTCTGCTTATTATTTGTCTCTGCAGATGTAAGGTTACTGTAGAGAGCTTCGAATCAAACAGGTAGCAGGGATTATGTGGTTACATTATGTGTGTGTGAACAACTTAAATCATTAGTCCTTAGAGAGCAGCTGGAATGTCTTTATGGCGAAGTGGGTCGTCCTAGATCGCCCTGGTGATGCATCATCCGCTGGGCAGGTCACAGGGAAGGGTCCCACAGTACCGGGTTGGAGGTGGGGTCTGGATCACTGGCAGCTCCGTTGTGGCGTATGTAACTCAACAGTGAGAGAGAGAGAGAGAGAGAGAGAGAGGGAAAGGAAGACAAAAAGAAGGAAAACAATTAAGTGACAATGAATAATGTAGAGTACAAGGATGGACTCCGGCAAGACTAACTAGGTCAGCATAACTAAAAGTAGAACCAGAGGGAAACGCAGACATGAGGGCTCCCTGATATGTTAAGCAACCAGACGCTCTCCTCATCAACACCGTGATCAATAAGAGAGGGGAAGACAGCATCTAAACATATCAGATAACCATAATACTCAACACCCATGAGTCCCCCAGATCTACTCCTTTATCTAAGGGGAATCAATACAAAATGCTTGATTAAATAAATAAGTTTTTAACCTGGACTTAAACACTGAGACTATGTCTGATTCTCGAACATTCATAGGGAGGCTATTCCATTGCTTTGGGGCTCTGTAAGAAAAGGCTCTCTCGCTGCTGTGTTCTGGACTAACTGAAGTTTATTAATGCACCTAGTTGAACATCCAGACAGTAAAGTGTTACAGTAATCCAGCCTGGATGTGATAAACGCATTAACTAATTTTTCGGCATCATTAAGTGACAAGATATTTCTTATTTAAGCGATATTTCTGAGATGATAGAACGCTATCCTGGTAATATTGTCGACATGAGTTTCAAATGAGAGATTAGAGTCTAAAATCACACCCAGATCTTTTACTGTTGCACTTGGTGAAGGTTTAAGGTGTGATCAGGAAGCTTACTTTTAGCTACCTGTGGTCCTAGAACCAGAACCTCCGTCTTGTCAGGGTTAAGCAAGAGGAAATTGCATAACATCCAATCCCTTATTTCCTTCACACATTGCTCAATTTTATTAAACTGGCCTTTCGCATCAGAAAGAAATCGATTGACTCTGCTTATTATTTGTCTCTGCAGATGTAAGGTTACTGTAGAGAGCTTCGAATCAATTAAAATTTTGTCCATGTTTCTGTAGGATAGTTAGATTATTATTATAAATAACTGCGACGCCTGCTCCTCTACCATTTGGGCGAGGCTGATGTATGTAGCTGAATGCTGGAGGACTAGCTTCATTTAAAGCTACATACTCATTACGTTTAGTCTAGGTTTCTGTTAAACACAAAATGTCAAAATCCAGATCTGAGATCATTTCATTGACTTTAGAAGTAAGAGATGTAATGTTTAACAATCCTAGCTTCAGATCAGAATTACGAATATCTATATTAATTAAATTACTGAAGCGAACTTTTGGGGGTTTTCTGTATTTACATTGTTTAGCTCGGGGAACAGACACAGTCTCAATATTATAAACCCTGAGTGACGACTAGGATGGTCGGATTGGCCTGTTGGTCTGCTGCTTGGCCTGGGCTCTGGGCAGTCAACGATTAACTAGTCCAATTCTGAGACTATGAGCTATGTTGCAAGAAAGGAGAGCGGCTCCTTCCCGAGTGGGATGGACACCATCCCGTCCTAACAGGCCAGCTTTGCCCTCAAAAGTTTTCCAATTGTCAATGTAGCCCACACTGTTTTCGGAGCACCACCTGGACATCCAGCGGTTCATGCTGACATACATCTAACTACTGCCGCTGGCACCCCTAAAGGCCTAGCTAATTTCACGTGCCTTACTATGGAATCTCCAATAACCAGAGTACCTTTCGGTTTCTCAGTGGGTGCTTCACTGAGGAGGGCAAATCTATTGGGCACGTGAAGCGTAGTGGCGTGCTTCAGTGGGTTAGCCTTAGCTTTAGCCTTAGCCGAAGCCTTAGCCGTAGCTTTGGCTGCACGAGTATGCCGCCGAGTCGTCACCCATTCGCCCCGCTGTGAGGGCTCTAATGCCGGAGTCAGGGGCTGGCTAGCTACGCCTGTAGCATCCAGACTCGCCGCTACGGGAGAGCTAATCGCTTCCTTGCTAACCCTCTCTAAAGTCTGGATGCGTTCCTCTAAAACTAGGATCTTCTCCGCCAAAGTGCTAACTAACTTCTGGGCCAAATGCACCTCTGAAAAAAGAGGGGTATGCAAACCACTGACAAAGCTACCACAATGGGGAGCTGATTGGCTTACTAATGAAATAGTCAGTCTAATGAATGTCAATTCGATTAATATAGGCTATACAATGGAGAAGGTTATACAGTTCTATACTAATCTTTATAAACAATAGCTATATGATTCTGCACAACAGGTAACTCACTAGCACATGTGTAGTTTGTCACAGGCATTACCAAAGCCCACTAAGGGTAATGCCAACTCGAGGTCTTAAAGAATGTAATGGTCCACCATTTGATATTAATAACTTATGCCCAGCATTTTGCCTATTGGGATCAGCTGCCAAGTCCCATGGAGCAGAATGGATGCATAATATTTATTCATTATAGTTCTTCGTACACTTTTCATCCAGCTAGCACACAGAATAATGCAAATATCTATGTTCAAAAACAACCAGGTCAGACCTTTCCATTGTGCATTCGCTCCAGTGGAAATAGAGTGGTGGGTTTTCTTCCAAATGATGCTTTTGAAGAGATTCTGTTGTGAAAGCACCCAGCAATCCATCCAGGACTTTCTTTATCCCACACGTCTAGGTAGCATGCAATGTCTTATGGATTAATTACATATAGTATAATCAATAGCGCTTCATTAATTATATCATGGCTGCCCTAAGCCTAATCCCAGAACAGTTGCATGCTACTATGATGATTACAGTTCAAAACCGCTTTGCATTAGATATGATGCTTGGACCAGAACAAGGAGTTTGCCACATGTTTCAGCAAGAATGTTGCACCATAGTTCCACTGAATACAGGTCCGGGTGGACCTATTGACCCACTGCTGGAACGTATGACCGCCCAAAGGGATGAGATGGTTAGGAACAACGTAGACAAAGAACCAAGTTGTTTTAACTGGCTTTTCTCCTTAAGCTGGTTGGCATGACTTGCTCAAATAGGCGCAACCATTCTCATTGTACTTAAAGTGATTGTACTTATATGCTGTTGTGGAATTCCATTACTACGTTTTATAATTGCTAAGCCTGCTCAGGCAATGTTTGGTCAGTATGTCATTATGCATGTTAAACTGATAAAACCAAACATGCCTTAAGGTCTACATGATGATTTAATTATTTTGTAAATACCACAAAGAGTGCATATAACACCTAATCAAATATTAAGCAATTTCCATAATTAAGAGTTGATAAAGATATAATTATATAAGTATAGGGTATTTCTTTGTTGTTGTGTGCTGTATGTTTCTAGGCGTTCTGTGCAGTTAATAACGATGTCCCAGAGACTGCACCATCCCCAGTACATCCTGAGACATGGCTGTGTCCAAATGGAACCATGCTCAGATGGTTTCCTGTGCAGAGTGGCTGAGGACAAGGAACCTCTCACTCAAAGTTGCAAGGTCTGCCAGATGATAGCAGCTGAACCAGTACATAATAAAATTGTGCAAAATGTGTGGTACTCGTACTCTGCCTGAACAAAAGCTTTCCCAGTGGGATACCTTAGAAGTGGACCTAAGGCCTTTATCCCTACTCTTTCAACATGCGGATATAATCAGATATAATGGAATATGGATGCACCTTGAGCAGAAGGATACGTATTGGCTAGAGAAAGGAATGAGTCCTAAGGTTCAATCTCTTTATCACATGAGTATGGAACTCGAGCAGGACATGCTTTCTTGTTATCATGTTATGTTCAACAACAAACAGTTTTCAATATTGTTACGGTGTCATTTTATGGATACAAGTTATGGACAGAGGAGCATATAGTGACTTATAAAAGTGGAGGAAGGAGCACACAGGTACATCACATCTTATGTAGATGAAGCGATCTGAAAGAGATTAGTGACTGTAAAGTTGTGGTGGAAGAGATTGTAGCCAGACAGCATAGGATAGTGGTGTGTAAGATGAAAATCTTGGTCTGGAGGAAGAAGAGATCAAAAGTAGAGAAGAAAACCAAGTGGGGGAAGCTGAAAAGGTATGAATACTGTGAAGAAAATAGACAGGAGTTAAAACAACTCTGGGTGGTCAGTTAGTGTTTCTAGGTGGATGGCAAACTACAGCAGAAGTGATCAGGGAGACAGGAAGAAAGGTGCTAGGTGTGTCATATGGAAGGAGAAAGTATTGAGGAAGTTCGGGATAGTATACAGAGAGGAGGTAAGCCAAAAAAGTGTGACATGGAAAGGATTGAGGAAAGTAGACAGGAATACAAGGATTTATGGGACAGAATTAAGAGGGAAGTGGCTAAGGCCAAGCAGAAGACATATGATGAGTTGTACAATAAGTTAGACACTGGAGAAGGAGAGAAGGACAGGTTAGCAAGGCAGAGGAATCAAGATGGGAAGGATGTGTAGCAGGTTAGGGTTATTAAGGATTGAGATGGAAAGGTGCTCAAGTGTTAATTAATAAGAAAAATGAGAGGGAGAAAAGGATAGAAGAGGTAAACAATGTGGAGCTGAAAGTTTAAAAGATTAGTACAAGTTAGAATGGCTTTGAAAAGGATGAAAAGAGGAAAGGCAATTGGTTCTGATGAGAGGTAGAGTAGAGGTGTGGAAATGTCTAAGAGAGGCAGCAGTGGAATTTCTTACTAGATTGTTAAACAGGATTTTAGTGAGTGAGAAGATGTCTGAGGAATGGAAGAGGAGTGTAATAGTGCCTAACAGAGTTGCAACAACTACAGAGGCATAAAGTTAATAAGTCATACAATGACATAGGAATGAGTATTGGAAGTATTGCATTGTGATTTTGTAGATCTGGAGAAAGCATATCACAGGGTAGCAAAAGAAGAGCTGTGGTATTATATAAGGTCAGGAATAGCAGAGAAGTATGTCAGGGTGGTGCAGGATATGTATGAGGGAAGCAGGACAGCAGTGAGGTGTGCAGTAGGTCAGACAGAGGAGTTCAAAGTGGAGGTGGGACTGCATCAGGGATCAGCTCCCAGCCCCTTCTTGTTTGCTGTGGTGATAGCTCGGTTGACAAATGAGGTTAGGCAGGAATCTCCTTGGACAATGATGTTTGCAGATTGCATTGTGATCTGTATTGAGAGCAGGGAGCCGGTGGAGGAAAACCTAAAGAGGTGGAGGTTTGCTCTAGAGAGAAGAGGAATGAAAGTCAGTCCTAGCAAGACAGTGTGTTTGAATGAAGGGGAGGGAAGTGGAACAGTAAGATTACAGGGTAAAAAGGTGAAGAAGGTACAGGTGTTTAAATACTTGGGGTCGACAGTCCAGAGCAATGGAGAGTGTGTAAAAGAGGTAAAGAAGCGAGTACAGGCAGGTTGAAATAGGTGGAGAAACGTGTCAGGAGTGATGTGTGACAGGATAATATCAGCTAGAATTAAGGGAAAGGGTACAAGACAGTGGTGAGACCAGCTATCATGTTCGGTTTAGAGACAGTGACGCTGAGGAAGAGACAGGTGGCAGAGCTGGAAGTAGCAGAGCTAAAGATTTGAGGTTTAGGTTTTCTTTGGGAGTGACAAAGCTGGACAGGATAAGGAACGAGTTAATCAGGGGGACAGCTCATGTTAGATGTTTTGGGGAAAAAGTAGGGAAGCCAGATTGAGGTGGTTTGGACATGTACAGAGGAAGGATAGTGACAATATTGGTAGTATTAGTAGGATGTTAGAAAGTTAGGCAAGTGTTGACATATTGATTACTGATTAATTTTTGATTATATGCAATTCTAGAGTTCCAGACGGAGGAATAATGTTGGGAAAAATGCTTAAAATGAGGGCGGCATGAGCAAGACAACGGTGCTTTAATTAATAACTGACGATAATATATACAAATCAGGAGTAGCACTAAAAAGAAGAATAAAATTAAGCTAAACATGATGTAAATCAGGGCAGATAAGGAGAAAAAATAGGGACAGTGTGCTATCAAAATCTACAATATAACAAACAGGTGTGTGTGTGTGTAAACAAGAAATTAGTATAGATAAAATACTAAAAATTACAGTCAAGACACTCAAGTACTGAGAAAAACATTTTATTGAAAGGTCCCACAACTAATCAACTGGAATAATGTCACCATCTGTATTAGGGCTAACGGGGGAAGATAGGGGTGAAACGAAGAGAGGAAGAATGGATAGAAGAGAAGATTCGTCAGAAGAGAACAGGGGTGGTAATTGTATGGGTAGAGAAGACACACTGTTTA
Source organism: Bagarius yarrelli (assembly GCA_005784505.1). Classification (NCBI taxonomy): domain Eukaryota; kingdom Metazoa; phylum Chordata; class Actinopteri; order Siluriformes; family Sisoridae; genus Bagarius; species Bagarius yarrelli. The sequence continues at coordinate 885,995 of VCAZ01000155.1, forward strand.
TTGGTATCTGTGATAAACAGGTATCAGCTTTTTTTAGTGGTATCTGGAAGGACCACAGTGTCAGTTTAAGTTCCGACATTGCAGGTTCGAAAAAGGAAAAATTAGACCCACAGGTGAGGTGTTTTCTGCAAGAGTGCACAGATTGATGAGACGGTTTAGAAAGACACCAATCTCCCTAGTCAAACAGGCCAGTTGAGAACGCCATACCAGTCGCATGTATTTAGCAGTTTATGAGCGAGAGAAGAAGTTTAAAGTAATGACATACCATTGGTCATGATTTTTATACAATACAGTCTTTCTTACAGTAGTTTAGCAGACATAAATTGTGTGAACAACTGAGTGCTGAATTACAAGAATCATTAAAGAAAACAGAATAGGTGATTCTAGAGTGAATGGACAAATCATTAAATAATTAGACTAAATATGTAACTTCAAACTTTTTATAACAACAAAAAAAATATTACTTTTATAAAAGAGGAAAGTAAAATTAAACTTACGCATTGTCAAGTTCGAAGATTAAAAAAAAAATCCACAGTGAAAGGGTCTCAGGTTGCAGGCAAGCCAAGTGTAAGAAGATCAGGAAGAGAAAGGCTTTTATATTGACGCCATCTTTTTTTAACAAACAAGAAGTCAAACTTGACTTCAATAGGAAATTATCTCCAAATGAGAAAATTACATTACAATGCAACCAAAATCAAGGAATAGTTACCTAACAGTGTAAATTACATTACAATGTTACAATTGGTTAAGAGAATAAAGGGTCCCTGCTTAGTTAATCCTCGATCCCACTCTTATTACGGACCTTTACAGAAGCCATTTTGAGGTATCCACTAGTACGCCAGTTCATGGAAGGAGGGGTACTGTCATGTCCCAGCCGTGTCAGCACTAGGGCAGTCACGATTATCAAATTTGGGTGTTATTATTTCTCAAAGAAATAATTGCGATTATAATGATTATTGCCTGTTTCGGGGCTTTAACGATTCGACAATTAATTGTTTTTTTTAAAAAAAGCATTCAAAAAAAGCAACTTAAAGTCAAAAACAATCGACTGATATTTTATTGATTCATTTTCTATGCAGTTGCATTATGAATTATTAATATTAGAGATGGTGATGGAGCATTATTGAAGCGCACTTAAAGCATCAGAAACCCCCAATGCTCTGACTTTTAAATCACGCTGCCCCACTTACTTACTCTGGTTGAAAGTAGGGTGCTGCAAGTCCTGCAGCTCCCCCTTGTGGATAATAAAAGTGTGTAATAATTAGATTAGATTCAACGATCACGTTTAGGTAAAATAATTGCATATGATTATTTATTATAATAACCTTAATGAACATGAAGTACCAACCAACCTTTATTCGTCTGGCAAAAAATGTGAATAGCACCATTTTCAGATCCAGAGTGACCAAATCGAATTCTGCAGCAAAAATGATAATTATTTTCTAGTCTTATTTTCTAGTCTTGTATCTCCGAATTGCTAAAACTGTAAATTCTCCTTCTTGTTACAAGTATGGAAGAAGCATCACTTCCACCACAAAAGACTGCTTTGAAATCTCTTTAAATTAATCTAAATTTCTTAGCATATCCAAAGGCTTGACAATAAAATATAGAAAATATGGACTCTCTCTTTTCTAGAATTTTAGATATGGTTGCTCCTTTATGCTTAAGGAAGATTAAAAAAACAGTTGGACACACTCGTATAATGGGCACACTCTCGACTTAAATAGAGCAATCCGGAAAAAGCTTAAACAGGTTATTCCAGAAGTCATAGATTCTCTTCTGACTATTATTAATATGTCATTGTCATTATGATATGTCCCCAAAACCTTCAAACTGGCTCTTATTAAGCCACTCATTAAAAAACACAGCTGGATCTCAAACATGTAGTTAAGTACAGACTGATCAGGAATTTCCCTTTTCTGTCAGAAATACTAGAAAACATTGTATCATTGCAATTAGATTTCTTATTAGATAAACATGGTATCTGTGAGTATTTCCAGTCAGAATTTAGACCACATCATTTTACTGAGACTGCTCTCGGTAGAGGAAGAAATGACCCTTTTAGTGCTACTGGATCTTAGCGCTGTGTTCAACACTATTGACCCCAACATTCTTTTAAAACTATGTTGGCATTATTGAAAGTGTATTAGCATGGTTCAAATCATACTTATGTGACAGCCATCAATTCGTAGAAGTGAATGAAGAGGTATCATTTCAATCACAAGTGTAGTATAGAGTACCTCAAAGCTCAGTACTAGGAGCAATACTTTGCACATTTTATGTTATCCTCTGTGTTAGGATTTTACTGTAAGGCTTATGACTCTCAGCTCTATATTTATTTATAGCACAGTGAAAAATACTAATAGCATGCATAATTGATATTTTAAAAAATGGATGACGAGTAATTTCCTACTACTAAATTCAGAAAAACAAACATTAATTATCGGACCTAAAACCTCGACCCTCGGACCTTTAACAACCTAGAACACTGTCTAACAGATGATGACTGCTCTGTCAATCCTTTTTCATCAGTTAGGTGTAATGACTAAGTTTTATGGTCATGTTTATGTTCCAGTTTATGTCAGGTCAGGTCTGTTTGTGTTTAGTTTTAGTTTTATGTTATTTGTGTTATTTTTCAAGTTCTTTGTTTGTTTGTTTTTTGTTATATTGTAAATAAACTGCATTTGCTGACAAATACAACCCATAAATTGTGGCAGAAAGCAAGACTGGCCAGTGGATGCAGCAAAAAAAGTTTTTCTTTTGTCTCAACAAGTACAAAATGGACAATTTTAAGGGAGCTTAGCTACTTATGCTTAGGCAGGGAGATCGGTCGCTGAAAGACCACACCCAAGGGTTTTGGACAAGGCCAGTTACACGGATTTCCAGGGGCCAGATTAAGTATTTTTAATTTTGTGGGTCTTAATGATGCTTCAAATGCTAAGACTCCCGGTGTAGGCGCAAGAGCAGGACTTTGAGGCCTATGTGAAGCGGTGTAAAGCTAGGAATGAACAGACTTATGCTTTTCTCCCCCAAACATACTATGAGTAATAAAAGGACCATTTTAGTCACATGGTCAAGGAAGGGATAAAAGAGGATTGTAACTAGTGCCCTGGTTCTCTTTTTCTGCTCACTTTTCCCATTCTAGCTCTTTTTTCTGTTTCCTCTCTCTTTCTCTCTCTCTTTCTTCCTCTCTCTTTCTCTTCTTCTCAGGTAATATTTTACATACATACAATTAATTGTCTAGGTTTTACTATTCTTCATCTATTTTGTAACAGATTTAAGTGCAACCATAGTAAACCATTGTCATTAAACCATTTCAGTTATAAACTGTGTATAAATGTGTTAACCAGTCCTGACTCAACCTATAAAATTGATGTGTTTGCTAACTAAAGCAATACAATATACTTAATATCAATGCTCTCCCACATATTTAGCTATTATAACTGTGCTTATTTTTGTCGTTGGTATAAGTGGCAGTGGGTGGTGATAGACAAGAAATCTACAGTTTTATACCATTGTGCTGATAAAGTTTCTTCAGTCCTTTGGCAATCCTACAGCTTGAACCACCATAGGCAAGCCACCCTTACAGTGGATTCTGGTAAATAATTCTTCGTACATCCCTAAACACGTTCAAGTTCAAGGTTCAAGGTTCAAGGAGCTTTATTGTCATTTCAACCATATATACCAGATGCAGTACACAGTGAGATGAAATAACGTTTCTCCAGGACCCCCTGGTGCTACACAAAACATAGAATTTACACGTGATCTAGATGAAGTGACTAATTGCATAGGCATTACTTTTACTAGCACATTAAACACTTTTGCCCCTTATGATAAAAAAAATTTAATAAATTACCTGCACCATGGTGCAAATCACTTGCACCATAAGATGAACAAAATCACTTTGGCATAGTCACAAAGCCAAAGCTAATACTAAAATTAGTCCACAGAAGCACTGTTTTCCTCTCCACATCACATGTCGAACATGTTTGCTCTCCTCAGTGAAGCACCCGCTGAGAAACCTGAATAATCTTTGGTTATAGGTGACTCAATTCTGTGGCACGTCAAATTAGCTAGGCCTTTAGGGGCACCAGGTTAGGTGTATACCAGGAGCCAGGGTGCCAGACATAGCAAGTCAGCTTAGTTTTTTAGGAAAGCATAGGTTCTCTAAGATCGACACATGCCTTCGACAGTCCGAGGTTTACTACGAGTATATAGAGATGTGTAAGTTAACGAAGGCCAACATGCAGTAATATGCTCTAGCCCCATCCTAATGTGGCGTGGTGATGTAGCTTACAGCAGGTTATGGTCGCTAAACTGCTGGATGTTCGATTGGTGCTCCAAAAACAATGTGGGCTTTATAGATAAATGGAGCAACTTTGAGGGGGCAAGACTGGTCTTTTAGGGAGGGGCGGTATTCATCCCACTCGCAAAGGTGCTGGTCTCCTTTCTTGTAACATAGGGCATAGTCTTATAACAGGACTAGTTACATATAGAGTCATCACCCAGGATATTGAGACTGTGTCTGTCTCTTGTACAAGACTAAAAACATTAAGTAATTCTTAGAAAATCTGTAATTTAAATAACATTAAATTAAATAAGAGTAAATACACAGCCAGCACCTACGATCTAAAGATATGTTTAATAATACATTTCTAATAGCAAAAGCAATAATCATAAATGAGATTATTACAGATTGGGGGAAGGGGGCTTCACAACTATTTATGATAATAATAAAAATAATAATCTGAGCATCACACAAAAAAAACCAAACACAAACATAATACATTTGAAGTTCTCTATATCAACATAAAATATCTAGAGTTCAAAAGCCAATCCAGTCATTCAATTCCATTATTATTATTTTATAGACCTCCCAGGCCCTAATCTTAAAACCATTCTATTAGAACTAGTTATGTACCTAAATCTTTCAAACTAGTAATCAACCCTCTAAATAAAAAGCCTCACATTAAAAAGGCTTCGGTTCGATTCCTGGGTGGGGACCTTTCTGTGAGAAGTTTGAATGTTCTCTCTCCATGCTTGTGTGGGTTCACTCTGGGTACTTTGTTGGTTTCCTCCCACAGTCCAAAAACATGTATGTTGATTAGTGATTCTATAGGCAAGAGTGTGAGTGGCCCTGTGATGGACTGGCGACCTATCCAGGGTGTACCCCTTTTTTTTCCTTTCGCCCTTTCAGAAACGGGACCCTGTGACCCCAAATTAGGGAATAAGCGGAGATAAATAAATGAATCATGGCACAGCAGTTAACACCTACTTAGGAATAATATTATCGAAATGTATCAGTCAGAATTTAGGCCTTACCACAGCACAGAGACATCACTGGTTAAAGTTGTAAATAACCTGTTATTGGCCTCTGATTAGGCTTGTGTTACTTTGCTAGTGTTGCTTGATCTTAGTGCAGCTTTTCACAACAGTGATCACAATATTCTCCTTGATAGACTAGAAAGTGTTGTTGAAATAAAGGGAATAGCTTTCTCATGTGTTAGGTCCTATTTGACTGATCGTTATCAGTTTGTTTGAATTAAATGGTGAGTTTTCGGCACTCTCTGAGGTAAAGTTTGGTGTTCCACAGGGATCTGTCTTAGGCCCTCTGCTTTTTTCATTTGTATCTAAGTATAAAATAAAGACCTTTATATGAAGAAAGGTTTAGGCAAGCAACACGGAAAAAGTTTAATTGCGGCAATTGGTATCTTTTAGAGCACGCAGCAATGCTGAATGTCGTAAAGAAACACCGTTTGTTCTGACTCCGTTGCCTGTATGGCCTCATGACCTCAAAGTATAGTCTCAGAGCTCAGAGAGGGGGTCTACACCAGATGTTTCTTATCAGCAGACAAAGAACTTTCTGTTCTAAGCCCCAACATCCAAGAAAAAACAAAAAAAGAAACACATTCTTTAGGATACAAGTAAAAACTGAGCATAACCTAATCTAACTATTATTTTTACTTATACATGTTATTATAAAATTTCTTATTACATTCCATCCTTTGGGCCTTAAAGGACCACTCTATTTACTATGAATTTTATTAAACTCTCTATAATCAAGAAATAACACTATGTTTTGCTAAACATCACTGTACCTGTCAATAGACTTTAGGTACACCTATCATAACAAAAATACAAAGAAAAAGTAAACCAATAAACTGGACTTACTAGTTCTAGGGAAACAAAAATCACAGAATAAAAAAAACAGTCAGGGCAGTTTAATCGTCCGGTCTTGCAGCCTCTCCGCGTTTGATTTTGAAAAAGCATGGTTAACACAATAACTTAACATCATCTTCACATTTGCCGACATTAGATATCTGCTTTCTTGGCGACTGCGTCCCAGTGTTCGAACGACCTTTTATGCGGTACATGGACACTTTGAATAGTTTAACTACCTTTACCTACGTTATTTGTTGTACAAATTACACAACATTTAAAAAAACATTTCGGAGTAATTAATGAATCCCTTTGAGTACCATTAACTCTGCATATCATCCCTCCTTTGAACACAATCTCTACTGTGTGTCAACATACTGTAGTATGAAAAATGTGATCTGCAGGTTGCTGATTCCTGAAACAAAAGAAAACTTTTACTCATGCATTCATGTGTCAAATGGAATTTTGTCTGTTGGGGTCGTCTAGCTGCATTACAACTGTATGTGTCTTCAGTTTCCTGTGAATAAAACAATCATAGGAAATAGTATCCAAACATAATAATCTTAGAACACCACATGTCATACAACCATTTATTCATTTATTTATTGAATTTTATTTGATATTTCAACTTTAGGTTTTTGGTTGTAATACTACTTTTTAAAGATGACTTCTTCTATTGTTTAACTAAGCGCGCATTGGCCTAGTAAGCCCCTCCCTTGGGCAAGTGCATCTGGGAGCCTCTCAAGGGTTAAGTTAGTGTAAACATTCCAGAAATTAAACACATTTTTTAAAGAAGACCCAAAATGTAAATTAAAAATTATTTTTTTTGTTTGTTTTGGAATGTTCACAATTTTTTGTTTGACTCAAGTTTTTCACCTTCTGCAGAAATTAAATACCTCAAAACTCTACTACTTACAGCCAACAAATTTAAATGCATACTTTATGCACAACATTTTGGATTTTAACCAAATTAATGGATCAAATGTTAATTTCCAATTAGAATTGTAATGAATTTTCAACAATAATTCACTTGAATTTTGCCACCGACTGTAAAACTGAATAACTGAAGAAGTGAATAACTCATCCAAATGGGTGTAAGCCCCAAACATTTGCAACATAGTCAACTGTGCTTCATAAAGTTGATCATCAACTATTCTGTACTGTGTTCGATCTTTCTGGTTCAAAAGCTTTTCTGCATGTACAGCATATTGCTCAATCAAGGACAGTTTTCCTGTGTCCCATGTAATACATGTTTGTTTAACCTTATGAGCAATGTCCTCTTTCAGTCCATTCATAAAACTTTTTCTCAAGTGCGCTTCATACGCAGCCACTGGTCAATGATTTATGTCATCAGGACATTGTAATCTGTGCTGTGTGCATCATGAACTTCTGTCAATCTAACTAAGTATCGTGACACAGTCTTTCCATCTTGCTGCTTGCACATTGAAATCTTAGTCATGTCAATCTTAACTGGAAAAGCTCTCGTACCAGCCTCCCGAACAGCTGTAATCATGTCTCTATACTGCACATTGTTCGCATGACCCCAGTCAGGTTCACTCATCTGCACATTGTCTCAGGCCATGCATACTGAAGTTTAGATACTGTATGTCCAGTGACAATTTCTGCATCATCAAATGTCTCAACTCATATGAAGTTGGCTGGAACTCTCTGCAGAATCTGAGCAATTCTTCACCAAACTTTACTCCTCCAACTTCATGTGGATCAGACAGCTGTTTATGTGCATCCTTAATATTGCTCATAGACGGATATGTGAGGTTTGGATAAATCGAACGGAATTCTCTGTTGAATCCATATCAAACAGTTCAGCAGCTGCAGATTGCACCTGGGATCTTGTACATCTAGACACTCATTGTATGTGAAGCAACCTTTTCAGGAAAACCACACTCATTTACCCACATTACAAATTGTGATAATGAGCATGGGCTATAATTTGTTAACATAAATCGAACATTTGGATGACTGCATACCCTAAAAAAATAATTGTAATTTGTAATTAGTTGTTTGTTCTGACTCTGTTGCTTATATATGGCTATGAAATGACCTCTAAGTATGGTCTCAGAGCTCAGAGAGGGGGTCTACACCAGATGTTTCTTATCAGCAGACAAAGAACTTCCTGTTCTAAGCCTCAACATCCAATTAAAAAAAAGAGAAACACATTCTTTAGGATACAAGTAAAAATTTGTAATTACAGGTATTAGCTTTTACTGCTATGCTGTTGATACACAATTGTATGTTTCAGCAAAGCCAGATGACAAAATTCATCTTAGCAATGTTGGGGAGTGTGTAAAGGATATTAGACATAACTTCAATTCTGATAAGACAGTAGTTCTCTTACTACTACCAATTGCAGCTAGAGGTAAACTATCAGATTATGTATTATCACTAGATGGTCTTTCTGTCTCTGCATGTACTGCAGTCAGAGACCTTGGTGTGATTGTTTACTCTTGTATTTCCTTTAAGGTTCAGGTAAATAACATTACCAGGAGAGCCTTCTTTCGCCTTAGAAATATTGCAATTCATTCATTCATTCATTCATTTTCTATTCATTTCGTTCATTTCGTTTATTCCCTAATTCAGGGGTCATGGGCCTATCCCAGCCGTCTCTTAAAGGGCAAAAGGCAGGAGGGGTACAACCTGGACAGGACACCAGTCCATCACAGGGCCAGAAATATTGCCAAAATGAGAAATATGATTAATGCTTTTGTTAAACTCCATTTAGTCCAGAGTGCAGCAGGAAGAGTACTTAGTAGATCTAGAAAATATAACCACATTACCCCTGTTTTATCAGTCTACACCAGCTTCCCATTAAACTGAACTGAGCAAACTTTTGTACCATTGTGATCCTCCACTCCTACTTAGATCAAAAAGTGCAGGTTGTTCCCAATCTACACAATATGTCCTTAACTCTTACACAACTCTTACACAACAATGACACAGATGACACAGACAACAAGGAAATACGAAAAATTTACAGGGAAACAGGAATTGACGGAAGAACAGGTAACTAAACTGACAGAAATTCCAGAGGACTTATGGACAAAACCTAACACAGATGTAGAAAATCAGCAGGGCTAGTTAAAATCCAGATCCGACCAAATGCACACACACTGTACCAGAAGCAGTACTAATTGTCAAAACAAGCTACAGAAGCTATCCTACTCGTAATATACGGACTGGTAGAAGGGGGAGTATTAGTGCCCACCAAAAGCCCCTGCAACACCCAAATTTTTCCTGTGAAGAAACCAAACTCTGACAAAATTTTTTTTAGCATTTTCTAGCATATCGCTCCATCCAGATTCGCAACCTCTCGTGTAAAGGACAACAATACACTTACATGAGATTTCCTCAAGGGTATCGTGAAAGCCCATCTATTTTTAACCAAGTGTTAGCTCAGGACTCAGCAAATCTACAGATACATAGCAGACTTCTACAGTACATAGATGACCTACTGATTTGTAGTCCTACGAAAGAACAATGTATGGTAGATTCGTCAGAGGTGTTAAAAATGTTGGCAAAAATGGGCAAGGTAAAGGTTAGCAAAGAGAAACTACAATTTTGCAAACAAAAAGTAGTACTTAGGATGAGTAGTAGAGGGAACCATGAGGAAAACCAGCACATATAGAGGCTATTACAAAAGTACCCAAACCACAAACTGTAAAACAAATGTTGTCATTCCTGGGTATGGCAGGATTTAATAGACCATGCATATGTGACTTTGCGTTAAGAGCAAAGGCACTTGAGATATGATAAAAGCAGTAGGACAAGGTTAACCGAACACAGTCCTAGAATGGACCCCAGATGGGGAAGTGGCGTCTGAATTGTTGAAAACAACCATGGCTACAGCACCAGCACTGTCGAGTCCAAATTATGGTAAGCTATTCCATCTATTTGGACCGTAACCCAACATATGTACTGAGTGTTCTTTTTGGGATGGGCTTAATATGGCTACCAGCCAGTCAAGTTACAGTGGCTACTAACAATGGCGAAAACCAAGTGGAAAACCCAATCCTGGATTATCCAGGTAACCCAGAATAGATTGATGGTATGAGAAGGAGACAGAGACGACAATTTGGGCAAGGTGTAGCATCTATGACCATTGCAATAAACCAACCGAATAATAAGAGCCCTGTAAACAGCTTAATAAAACATACCTCTACCACAAGAAAAATTGATCCGATAGTCAGTGAACCAACAATTAGAACAAAAATTACAAACAAACATAATGTTAGTGCAGATGTTCATGTGTGGTGTGCGCTCCAGTTGTTAATGGCAGTGTTTGACAAGGGACAATTACCAGAGTGTAATGAAAATAATGTGGAAGACTGCCCTATAGCAACTATACCCGAGGACCAAACTAATAGTAACGCACGATACAAAAACACCTGACTAAATCTCGAAATTCATGTTCCTGATTCAGCATACAGCAAATTGTGCCTAATAAGCCTTGTATTGCTTGTCATAATCATACTACAAGCCCCCCGGAGGTAAGATCTACGCGAGAAGTTGAAGAATGTGCCACATTTGAATATAACGCAACACACTTGTGTCCTATAATCTGCCTTTTAGGCTCCATGGTAAGATCATATGGTCCAGCATGGATGAGACACCTTGGTGCCTCTTGCAATTCTCTACCTAAAATTACAGAAGACCGCACCGCACGTAGTGTCACTGTAAGACCAGGTCGAGAGATTCCCTTGTGCATACAAGCTAAAGGATTTAAGTCTGTAGGAGCCAAGAAAAGGTCCTTCTGAAAGCAAGTTTTGAAAGCAGGAAGTTTGCTTGCTGAGAATACAGTATAGAACGCTACCAATAGCAGAGATTTACTGGTACTGTGGAAATGGACGGGTCCCTCAAACACTGCCTCGTTTTGGCGTTGATTATGTGCCCCTGTGCTGGATAAGGTGTTTCAAGAAACAACCAACTAGGCTGCTCCATAGCACTTCCCTCCTAACAGCATTTCAAAATTTCACATATCATAGATACCTATCCCATAGGAATGTGTCACAATTACCCAGATGGGAACACAGTAGTATAACTAGTAATTGGGTCAGGGACACTAGTAGAAATCCCAGAGGATCAGAAAGCGCAGAGAGATGAATCATCACTAGTTTGGGAAGCCCTACTACCTGGGATGAAGGTGGGAAGAAATGTTCAGTGGATTAATTATGTGTGGTATAATCAGCAACGCTTCATTAATCACACTATAGCTGCATTAGGTTAAGTAGCAGAACAATTACATGCAACCACCATGATGACTGTGCAAAATAGGTTTGCCATAGATGTTATGTGAGGTCCCGAAAAAGGTGTATGTACTCTAATTGGATCTGGTTGTTCTGCAGTGATTCTCTCATGGATGCATTATTGGCAGATATGGCTAAAGCTAGAGATGAGATGGTTGGAAACAATGCGGGAGCAGACTCAGCGTGGTGGACATATTTATTCTCATCAGATTGGAAGTCTGGCTTGCTACATATAGGGTCAATGATAGCTATGGCACCAGCTGTGGCATTATGTAATCTCTGTTGTGATATTCCGTGTCTAAAGGCATTTATCAGTAAAAAGATCAGTATGGCATTTGCTTGCAGATGCACATGCAGATGCACAAGCTGGAAGATAACTGCTGGGGAGTTAAAGAGAAAGCAGGAGATACATGTTTTAGTCAGCCTAAGTCAATTTATATTCATATTTACCCAACAATGAGTATGTAACATGCAGTGACTGACAAAAATACTGTACATTTGACATGTTGACTGACATTAATAGCATACTCTCATACATTTATGTTTGTGTTTGTATTTACTGTTTAGTAAAAATATACTCTGTATTATGAGCTGTTTCAAAGCATACTAGTGAATATATGCATGAATAATAAGCATGTAACCACACTAATAACAAAAATATTGTATGAAATACAGTAGGAGAGTTTAGGTAACATTAAACGTCAAGTGCATACATGTTAACTCCAACGTGTACACTAAGCTTTAAAGAGACATTTTGGATAATATAATCTTAAAAATAAGAGAAGAGTAAAAAACTTACGCATATTGTAGAATGAAGGCAATAAAAACAGCATAGTGTTGAGTTCAACAGAAAATAACAAATGTTGTTTTGGTTTTTTTTAGGGATGACTCAGTTTGTTTGGAAATATTGGAAAAATTTGGGAAACTCCAAATTGGAAAACCCCCTGCATATATAATACATTTGGTTCTAATGGGAATTGGCAGAAGGTGGGATGAGACTGGGAGGAGACTAGGTACCGAAGTTTTAATAGGAATTGAATAAGATGGGATAGATCAGAAAAATCTAGAACTAAGGAAACAATTGAAATTGGGAAATTAATATAAAAAATATACAGGCTATTCAAACTGGGGAAATTGAAGCAGGGAATGTGTCCTCATTCGTGTACAGGACTGACTGCTCCGATGCTTTTTGGTTCTGATGCTGAAAAAAATCCTGATGATTTTTGCTAAGGATTCACATTGCTACAAGAAAAGATAAGTTATTGCCCCTTCTCATCCTGCCTAAAATCTCGATTTCTTGAGTCTATTTTCTTCTTGAAGTTTAAACATCGATTGCTGATTTTTTGCCTTAGAGGAGATAAATCTTTCATGTAAGTGTCGCCTCAGGGAGGGGCCCTGAGTTCCGACACAACCATTACCAGCTGATAGCAGCAGGTCATTTGTAACTCTAATTCGGTTCAGTACTATGACAGGATCTGAATCCTGACTGAAAATCCTCAAAAATATCATTTTTTTCTAAGAAAACATTTAATTGTGATGATACTACCTTTTCTAGTATCTAAAACAGAAATGGGAGGTTTATGATCGGTCTGTAATTAACTAGATCTTTGGGATCAAGTTGTGTTTTTTTAATGAGCGGCTTAATATCAGCCAGTTTAAATGTTTTGGGGGGGCATATTCTAATATGTACCCCCAAGTGTGGAAGTGGTGGCTCATGGTTAAGGTGTTGGACTGCCAACCCAAAGATTGTGGGTTTGCTTCACCAAGCCACCACTGATGGATCCCTGAGCAAGGCCCTTAACCCCCAATTGCTTAGTTGTATAAATGAGATAAATGTAAGTTGCTCTGGATAAGGGCGTCTGCCAAATGCTGTAAATGTAATGACATTGAAGAATTAATTGTACTCAGAAGCAGACCTATGACCTCAGGAATTACCTCTTTTAGGAGCTTAGACGGAATAGGGTCTAACATACATGTTGGTATAGATGATTTGATGAGTTTATAAAGTTCTTCCTCTCCAATAATAACAAATGGGTGGAATTGTTCCTCATGGGATCTATAGCGCACTATCTGATGTGATACTGCTGCTGTTTGCTGCATGTTCACAATTTTATCTCTGATAGTATCGATCTTGGAATTAAAGTAATTTATAAGTTCATCCTTGCTGTGCTGATGAAAAATGTCAACACATGTCGATGCTTTGTTTTTAGTTAATTTAGCCACTGTATTAAAAAAATACCTAGTGTTATGTTTGTTCTCTTTTAAAAGAGATGAAAAGTAATCAAATCTTGCAGTTTTTAATGCATTTCTGTAGGATAGGCTACTTTACCGCCATTTAATACGAAATACCTCGTAGTTTAGTTTTCCTCCAGCTGCACTCCATTTTTCACGCTGCTCTCTTTAAGGCGAGTGTGTGCTCATTATACCACGGTGCCAAACTATTTTCCTTTATTTTTTTCAAGAGTAACGGAGCAACTGTATTTAAAGTACCAGAAAAGACAGTCTCCATATTTTCAATTACATCATCAAGTTATTCCAAGCTTTTGTATATGCTGGGGAATTTGGATAGATCAGGAAGATTACTTACAAAATAGTAATGGTTCTTACATACTTGTAACGAGTTTTAGAATTTACAGTTCTAACTATATTAAGTTTACACAGGACTAGAAAATGATCTGAAATATCATCACTTTGATGATATTTCACGATTAAGACTTTATCTGCAGCCAGCACTAACTCTGTTAGAAAATCACCAAATTCTCTAATAAAGTCTGTATGGTGTCCTGGTGGCCTGTATATAGTAGCCAGTACAAACATTACAGAAGATTTATTATTAGCATCTATTTCTTAGGATAACGTAAAATGAAGCACTATTACTTTAAACGATTTATACCCGAAACCTGCTCTCTGAGAAAAACTGAAAATATTATTATGAATTGACACAACCCCTCCACCTTTAACTTTTGGACGTGGCTCATTTTTGTGACAGTAATTTTGGGGTATAGACTCATTTAAAATAATGTAATTATCTGGTTTTATCCAGGTTTCTGTCAAACAGAGCACATCTAGATTATAACTAGTGATTATATCATTTACAAAAAGTGCTTTCACAGAAAGGGACCTGATATTTAGTAAAACAAACTTTATAGTTTGCATCTCTGTGTTGCATGATTTTTTTATTTGTCATACATTAATTAAATTATTTCTATTAAGCTGGTTTGGAGAACAGATGCAGTCTCTATAATGTGATATCTTCTAACAGTCCAGGTGGCCTGTAAGGTGAGACGGCTAGCAGACGGATGGTTTAGCCAGACTGTCTGCTTCCTGACCTATGCTTCAGTTAATCAAGTGCCAACTCTAACACTATTTGCCAAATATCTAGAGAGAAGAACGGCACCACCCCAGGAGGGATTATCTCTTTTAATCAGGTCAGATCTGCCTCAAAAACTTCTCCAATTGTCCATAAAAACTATGTTTTTTTGCATGCACCATTTAGATAAACAGCTATTAAGTGATGGCAATCTGCTATGCATCTTACCACCAGAGCAGGTTACTGTGTTTGACATCGTACCTGCAAATTCACACACCTCTTAAAAATGATCTCCAACTGGCGAAGTCAAACATCATTAGCGCCTGCGTGAATAACAATCTTACTGAATTTACGCTTAGCATTAGCCAGCACTTTTAAATTTGCCAAAATGTCAGGCGCTCTGGCTCTCGGTAAACATTGGACTATGGTAGCTGGAGTCTCTATTTACACGTTCCGTACAATAGAATCACCAATAACTAAAGCTCTTTTATCAGGTTTCTCCTTGGGTGCGTCACTGAGTGGGGAGTTTAATGTTTAATGTTTTTGTCTGGACTGAAGAGACATTCTTACTATCCTTAACTAGTTTGGATGCATGTCTCTAATTCTAAAACCTTCTCTGCAGCCTGACTATTTCTCTACATTTATCGTATTTAAAGCCCTCACCACTGACAGAGAGAGATAAACTGTACATATGGCCAGTGGTGCAGACAACAATAGCAGAAGATGAAGCCTTTACTCACCATAAATAATAAATGATTCTGATGTAGCGCTGTTGTTTGATGAACTTGAAAAAAAGAAAACAGTAGAACAGAACTGGAAACACAAAATAATAATAAGGCGAACGATGCTAAAACGCTACACACACAGATTTAAATTAACAGCGAACATCAAAAAAAGTTTTCATATTAGAAAAATGTTGGGATTCAAGTTATTGTTTGTTGATATAATCAACAGAGAGTGAAACAATATTAGGATTTAACAAAAAGCAAAGCTAGTGAAACTACATGACACTATACTAGCAAACTGCTCAGCAGCACTGCAAAGTGACGTTATATAAAGTCGGTATATTATTTAGTACAGTGGCTAGATTAACAAAAAAATCAGGTATCTGAAAAGAACTCTATTGCAATTTATTAGACTTTTTTCATCCAACCTGTGGATGAACAACCTTTTATAGCATCTTTTGAGCCAGTCCCACCTAAAGCTTAGTTAAAGCTGTTACAAGTATATGACAAGAAGAGCTATATAAACTTATCACGGCCAAATCAATGTCTGTTAAATCCAATTTCAAATAAATTCTCTAAAGAAGTGATGCATACAGCTAGAGAGACTCTTTTAAACATTATTAATTCCTCACTAGATTAAGGTCATGTTCCAAAACCTCTTAAATTAGCAGTTATTAAGAGTCTTATTAGAAAACCGAATCTAGGTACTAATGAATAATTAAATTACAGACCGATTTTAAACATTTAGTTTATGTCTAAAATACTAAAGATTGTGTCTGCTCCAATACGCTCCTGCATACATGAAAACAATATCCTTCAGTCAGGTTTTAAGCCCTGTCATAGTACAGAAATTACAAATGACTTCTTCTTAGCTTTAGATCAAGGTTGTTAATCTCAATCTCCATGTTAGTTTTTCTGGATATTAGTGCTGCATTTGTCACTATAGATTATGACATCATACTAGAGCGCTTACATAATTACACAGGTATCCAGGGACAAGCATTAAAATGGTTTAAACCCTACCTGTCTGATCAATACCATTTTGTAGATTTAAAATGGAGCACTATTCAGTGTAAAGCCAGTAAAATATGAGTAAAATACGACCTCTGCTTTTCTTAGTATACATGTTTCCATTGGGTAGCATCATTAAAAGACATGTGATTTGTTTCCACTGTTATGCTGATGAATTATCGAAATTGTCCAGATTAATTTAGTGTATAAAAGACATAAAATATTGGATGACTAATAATTTACTTTTATTAAATTCTGATAAGACTAAAATATTACTTATTAGTCTGAAAAACAGAACACAGGGGCACTCACATTTCAACTTGAATTCAGAAGGATGTACTATCAACTACCAGCTTCATCAGTGAAAGACCTGGGCGTAATATTAGACAGCAACTTTTCCTTAGAGAATAATATTTCCAATATTACTAAAACAGCCTTGTTCCGCTCCGCTGGCCCCATGCGATGCGAATAATAGACACCAGGGCTGTATGTTACCGTCTGACCATGTCTGAGACGTCCACCTTCACAATAAATTCGGCATTCAGGTTAGGCAGTTGCAGGACTGGTGCAGTGGTTGAAAACCAAATTCAGATAACCATTACTTTTGTTACAGGGCATGTGTAACGGACTCCACTGAGGCGAGACGTATCTTTAGAACCCAGGGTACAGTTTATTTACAAAGTGAAACAAACAAACAAACAAACTAAACTTGGCAGACTTGACATTAACACTGGCATGATCATGACCATGACCATGACCATGACCATGACCATGACCTACGAGAACTCACCACAGTGGTACAGGGAACAACAAATGACAAAGACAGGAGGATACAAGGGGGTATATATGCACAAGACAAAATGAGGAACACCTAGGACTGAACTAACCAATGACAAGGACAAGGGGAAGCACATGACAGGAAGACATGAGGAACAAGGAAGTAAACAAACACTGCCTAGGCTAGCTAAGCTAGCTAGCATAGCATAGCTTAGCCTAGACACCAAAACAATAAACATCAAACAACATAACAAGAAAATCAGAACACGAAAACCTTACAGTATGACAAGGTATACAAAGTATGTAAAAAAAAAAAAGAATAAAATAATAACAACAATAATAATAATAATAACAACAATATTAATAAGATTTTAGATCTTATTAAACCAGTAATACGTAAAATTTCACCAAGGTGATGGTTTTTTCCCAAAACGCATCACAAATGAATTCGTTTTGCTGTGACGTGTCACAATATCAAATGTCTGAATTTTATTTATACTTCAGCGATTTTGGACTAGAGGCTGTCTGCTGTGAATCGTGGGCGCAAAAAGGGCGGAACGTATTGTATGTAGCTAGTTTTACCCTCCGGGACACACTTTGTAGCGGACTAATGTTTGACTAGTAGTAGCAACGTTAATCAGTTTTGTTTTCGTTTTCTCTTAGCTGCCAAAGCCATGGCAGGAATGGAGGTGTTGTATAATTCTGTGGCGAGTTCAATAACATCTCCTCAAGATGCGATAGTGTGTTTCATACACTGGGAAATTGTAAAGAGTGGATATAAGTGTTTAGGATCCGGAGATAAGGTAAGGGAATAAACTGTTTAAATTAAATTAAACTTCGTCGCTTTTTAAAAACTTCAAAACAAAAAATTCTTAGATGATTAATCGTTTATCTATTTAATAACAAGCGATTTTCCGCTGTTCAGCTTTACAAGTTGCTGCCGAACACAGTGACGCAGCACAATTATTCAAATTCATTATTATTTCATAAGGATGTAGGTACTACATTGCAATACTTAGTGTAGTATGACACTAAGTTTAATTAACGTCCTTAATTTCGTAGCAATGTACAATTGACGTCTTTATGCTGAAAAGTTTTAAGGGAATTATTGTAAGGTTAGTTACTAAGACAAGTATAATATCCAATAAATCAAGCAATTGTTTTAAAAAAAATCATTTAGCCTAAATCACAAGTGCACAATTCATGATCACAGTCGCTATTTTTATAAACAAATAAACAATTGATATTTTAAAAAATAATCTTATAATCTGTAACATCATTGGCAGAGATGCTCAATACATTTACAAGCGTTATGTTACTCAGGTTCAGGCAAAACAAGCTGTGGCTTAATAAAGACATGTAGTGTTTAACAAGACGTGAAGCTAGTGTGTGACACACTAACTTACAACAGGTCAGGTTAATCAGAATCAAATAGAGCCAACCATACAAAAGTAGTCAGCTCTGTGCACTTTGTAAAGAGGCTGAAGCCAGAGCGAGGAACACAGTCCAAAGGAGGGAGCCATGGATGACGAGGAAGCAGTCTTAGTGTTGTTCTTAGCCAAGCAAGGCAGCCAGAACAATGGCCAAGCAAGGACATAGACCACTGTTAATAAGAACATGTTACACTTGATTCGGCTGCTTATTAAAAATAAAACGTTATTTATTGCCTGGAATGTATAATAATGTGTTACTTTCAGATCACTTGATTAATAAGCAGTCTAACAATGTCAGAAAATTTTAGTTAAAAGGCAGTTTTTGCAAGTTTTTAACAGAACCACACTGGTCTCTCTCAATTCCACAGCCTCTTAAAAGAGAGAAGAAATCAGAGTTGCTTCCTGCATCCTGGAACTTAAACAAGGAGCTGTACACATTAAGATACAGATCAAACGACGACAAAAGTAACCTGCTCATCAAAGCCATAAAAGTTGATTCCGGTTTGATTTTCAACTTAATGGTAAATGTGGCAAATTGTATGTAAAGTCTGTGTGATCAGGAAGGTTTTTATTTAATTGACATTGTTTTCTGTGCCGTGTATGTTTTTTGACAGGATTCAGCTACAGACAAAGTCACAGACCTGACTGTTAATGTTGGTGATTATGTAAATGAAGCAAACCTTCAATCTTTTGAAAGGTTTGTAACATTAAGGCAATTTACTCTTAAATTCAGTTTACTTCTTAGTAATAAGTTTAAATATAGACATAGGTCATCTTTTATTTTAATGCAATGCAATAAGATTTACTCTTAAACATTTCTTAAACACATACTTATATGATTACAACAATGTAAACCTAGGCTTGAGTGGGAATTATAAGGTTTCTTAATGTTCATGATTACTGTTTAATAGTAGAAGTTATAGCATGATTATCTTTTTTAAAAACATACCATTTTCATAGTGTGTTCAAGAACACAGAAGATTTGTCTGTGAGGCTTAAATCATCACTGCTACCTGTAGTTAAAGAAGAAAAAAGTGTGAGAAGTGAAAGGAGAGAGAGATTTACAGACACACAGCACCAGCCAGGCCATGATCCCCTGTTTGTACCAACGAGAGGTCCCCGTGCTTCATACCCGCCAAACTGGTGAGAATATAATACTCTTTGACTGGTATACAGAAATTCTGTTACAGTATATTATGAAAATTGTGTTCAAGATGTGAACTTTTACACTATTAATTACATTTTTATTAACACTATTCATTAAAATAGCATTGGATGCAGCCAAAAGATCAGTTCAGGATCTGAAAATGCATATTAGGCACTAGTTTAGTTTTCTGAACACACCCAAGTAGAAAGCCAAAAGACTTTCTACTTGGGTGTGTTCAGAAAACTAAACGTTTACATTTATTACATTTATTACATTTATTACATTTGGCAGAGGCCCTTATTCAGAGTATTTCACTTATCTTTTATTTTATACAACTAAGAAATTGGGGGTTAAGGGGCCTACACAAGGGCCCAACAGTGGCAACTTGATGGTGCTGTAAATTGAAGCTCTGTCTTACAATTAGCAGCACAACACCTTAACCACTGCTCCCCCCCAAAAAAACACCAGCTACTTTGAGCTCTGCTAATGTTTTTTTCTCACACAAAACTAGCTGGGTTTGCTGTTGTTTCTGGTGCTTCACACTTGTTTTGTCAGCCTCCTATTTTTTGCATGTTAAAAAGCTGACTCTCTGGAGCTGTGTTTGCATGATTATTATATTGCTGCAGTCACATGTTTATTAATTATGTAATTGATGTGAGTGTATGATCCTATATTTAATTAATATTCTATATTGATATGAGTGACATCAAAAAAAGGCATCTTCTCTGCCTTTTCAGGACAAACCCAGCAAATCCGTTTGCTGCAGGAAGGGCTGATCTTGATCCCTTTTGGTCGGTATATATTTTTGGTTTTTTTACCATCCTGTTCTTTAGATTTCAAGTGTTTCTGTGTGTTTACTGGTTTGCTTAGAAGAGGTCATGTGCTAAATGTTTAGTCTAGGTCATGAAATTTTTAAGTCATTTTTTAATCATTAAACATTTTTTAAAATTAAATCAAAAAGAACTGTGCTTGAATTCTGTTTACAGTGGGACATCAGGAGGCATGATTGTGGATCCCTTAAGAGCAGGCTTTCCACGTTCTGGCTTTGACCCTTCCAGTGGCATACCTGGAGTCCTCCCTCCAGGGGCTGTGCCCCCTGGTGCCCGCTTCGACCCTTTTGGACCAGTTGGCAGACACGGAACTGGGTAAAAATCTCAAATTATTACTAATTCTAATCGTTGTGTGGCTAAATAGTATTAGTGATTTTGGTGTAATAAGGCTATTAAATTATTGAATATTATTGGAATTCATTTTGGACAATTTACTGTTAAACAGTCTTACCAAAGAAATATTTTTTCTGATTAAAAATGTACAATTTTGCCACTTAAAAACATATTAATAGCTTGATATTATACTGATCCACTTTTTCCCCCTCTTCCTACCTTAAACTACTACTGTTTCTCACCATAAAAATTGGTGATTAAAATGTGATTAAAAAGTGTTAAGTGTAACGATTCCGGTCTCCTGCCACCAGAGGTCGCCATTACCCGAATACCCGAGCAGTTGTGAAGCACTTCCGGTATCACTTCGGCTAGCAGGCTACTTAAGCCACAGCTAATGTCTAGCATGTTGCAAAGTATTATTTTGCAGATGCCTCATACTAAGTGTTTTCATGTTCTGTCTGATTTTCTGATTTTTGATCTCTGCTCGTTTTGTGGTTTTCCTCTGCCTCACGTTTTAGATTTGTTTGCCTTTTGTCTGCTGTATTCAATAAAAGCTTTACTTGCAACATGGATCTTTCTAAGAATCTCACTTTACATTAAGTCATAGAAGAATGCTGAAATGTATACTTAATTACCATTATACAGCTAAAACTGCACATAATTACAAAGTAATGAAGTTAAAGTCTTCTTAATAACTAATGTGATTTTAACTGGTGAAATTCAACAATTATTTTGCTGTACACTGCTAGGTCATCACAAATATAGATGAATAACATCCAAAAATAAAAATTACTTCAATGGACTAGCTGTAAAAATGTTTATTCATGATTTCTATGATGAACTTATTTTTGTAATGTTAATTATGTTTTGATTTTTACAGGCCAGACCCTGATCATCTGCCCCCGCCAGACTATGATGACATGTTTATGTAATTTTTATTTCATGTTCTGGTTCTCCTAGAAAGGTTCTTTCAATGTAAAACATATATATCATTTCTTGCTTTGACATAAACGAAAATCCAACAATACTTTGTCTTGCTACTGTCTTGCTGTCTATTCATGTCATAGCACATGCACCTTAAAAATTTTATGTTTTGGAGTTGAAAGGATTCCGTAAGTTTAGGATCAGTCTTAGATTGATAAATATGCTTTACTACTCTTTTATAAAAACTCTAAAGCACTGTTTTCGTATTGTATTATACATTTTTACAAATAGTAAAGGAAAAAAAGTTTGATCCCCTGTTGATTTGGTACATTTGCTCACTGACAAAGACACTATCGGTCTATAACGGTAGGTTTATTTTTACAGTAAGAAACAGAATAACAAGAAAAACATCCAGAAAAACACATTTCATAAAAGTTGATTTGAATTTTAATGAGTGAAATAAGTATTTGTACACCTTTGCCAACAGGATTTTTGGAAATCACAGAGGCCAGACTTTCCTTGTAGTTGGCCACTACAAGGTTTGCACACGTTTGCACACGTCTCAGAAAGAATTTTTTGTCCCACTTATTACAAATCATTAGGGTCTCAAAGCTAAAGATTGGCAACTCAAACCTTTAGCTCCTTCCACCGATTTTCTTTTTGAAGGAGGTTCTCACCCCAGATTTGATGGTCCCCTTAGCAGCAAAACTCCCCAAAGCATAATGTTTCCACCTTCATGTTTGACGGTGGTTATGGTGTTCTAGTTGTAGACAGCATTCCTCCTCCTTTTTTAAACACGGCGAGTTGAGTTGATGCCAAAAAGCTGAATTTTGGACTCATCTGACCAAAACACTTTCCTCCAGTTCTCCTCTGAATTATTTCAGACGGGCCTGTACATGTGCATTAAGCGGTCCGAAGAAGCCACTTTAGTAAAGGTAAGTTAATGTAACTTGCATGTGCTATGTTTGTTTAAACAAAGCTTTTCCATACTTTGTGAAGTTAAAAGCGGAGCATCACACTGCGCAGTAAGACACTTACACTTAACACTGTTGAATGGGGCGGCATTACATATATTTTAGCTCATATTCTGTGCATCGCTTTAATAAACTATTTTCATATTTAAAACACACAAAATACAAGCAACTGTAAATAAGTTACCATGCCATGGAATTGCTCTGAACTGATATGACTCTTGTTTTGTTATAATCTGTGGCTTTAATGGTGTTTCGGCAGACCTTTGCATGGTTAACATAATAAAGTAAAATAAAGAATCTTGATAAAATTATGGGGTGCAGCAAAGGTTTGTTGCTAGGTTATATAACAGAACAAAAAAGAAATGCTACTCACACGGGCAAAAACCAAACAAATGTAATTTTCTGATCTTCTTGATATTGAGGTCTTTGACACACCCACTATCAAAAAATTGTACGCCTCCATGATTTTGTACACTGGGATGTCTTGAGGGCAAGGTAGTTGCAAGGTGCTTATTTACGGCCCCAATAGCAGACAAATATTACAGTAGCGTAGAAAATTACTTCCAACATATGGGTTTGTTTGTTTTTTCAAAATAATGTCTAAGATACAATACAAAGCTTCTCTCTGTCGTCCATTCTGGCTTGTTTTTTTTTCTTTTAGCCCTCTATCTGAATTTTATATAAAGCAATTTAACAATATAAAACATTTACAGCATTTGGAAAACACCTTTACCTAAAGATACATGCTTGTAGCTGGTGGTT
Source organism: Bagarius yarrelli (assembly GCA_005784505.1). Classification (NCBI taxonomy): domain Eukaryota; kingdom Metazoa; phylum Chordata; class Actinopteri; order Siluriformes; family Sisoridae; genus Bagarius; species Bagarius yarrelli. The sequence goes on from VCAZ01000155.1 coordinate 909,641, forward strand.
AAGGTGTTGGACTGCTTACAAATGAATTAACAGGTACTGTAATTATTTAACTATGTACAATAATAATAAGTTAAATTTGATTAAGAATAAATGTGCTGTTTTAGATCTAATAATGATAAAATACTATATTATATAAGGGGTATCATCAATGTCTGCTTTACAGTAATTCAGTTTTATTGTTTTTTTTTTTTATTCTTTTTAATGTTTAAACATTCTTTTAAACTTTTTATTTGAAAGATTTTATTTTATTTATTTTGACACCACACCAGTTAATGAAAATACACCACTTTAGGTTGTACAGCCACCTCGTAGAGGGGGCTCTAGCCTGAATGATGGTGTTCACCACTGAGGGTGACAGATCTCTCAAGTCTTCCTGGTTATGTCCAGGGACCACCCATAGAGGTTCCAAAGATTTGGGTGTGGGTGCCTGATCGTGTCCCTTCCCAGGAAGAGAATGTCCCTCTGCAGGGGAATCAACCGGGAGGTGACACTGCCAACAGGACCAGTTCAGAGAACCAAGTCCTGTTGGGCCAGTACGGCAGCATAAGCAGCAGCTGCTCTTGGTCCTCCCTGACCTTGCACAGAACCTGTGCGATAAGGCTCACTGGGGGAAATGCATTTTTGCGCAACTCCCTAAACCAGCTGTGTGCCAGTGTGTCCATGACAGAGAAGAAATACCACAACTGGGTCGATTCTGTCAAGGTGAACACATCTACCTGTGTCCTGCCCAAACCGAGCCCAAATCAGCTGGACTGTCTACGGTTGGAGCCTTCACTCACCGGAGGACCTCTGTCAGGGGGCACAGCCGCCACATGGTAGAGATCGCTCAGGATACGAGTGGCATGCAAAGACTTGAGCCTGTGCTAGCCCCACAGCAGAAGATGGCGGGCAACTGCGACATGCAACGGGAGCGTACACAACCCTGATGATTGTTGTACACAATCACCGCAGTGTTGTCCAAATGGACCAACACGTGCTTACCCTAAATCATGGGCCAAAACCTCTTTAGGCCCAACCACACTGCTAACGGCTCGAGGCAATTGATATGTCACTGCAGATGGGGACCTGTCCACACCCCAGCATCTGCCTGCCCATTGCACACAGCGGCCCAGCTCATGGTAGACGCATCCGTTCGTAAGAACGAGATGTCCTCTCATGGACTGAGGGTTCGGCGACACAGCACGGTGAATTGCACCTGGTGTCAGTCGTGATGCCATGCCCATCTTGGGACCCAATCGTGAAGCCAGTGCTGAAGCAGTCTCGTACATCAGGCCAGTTGTCTGCTGAAGGGGGGCTTAGGCAGCCTCCATAAGCTTCGTAGAGACATGTGGGGACAGGGACAGCCCGAAAGGGGAGTACAAAATAAAGAAATGGCAGAATGGAGAAGATCAGACATCATCACTGGGAACCTGCCTTATTATCTCTAAGTGCTGATTCACCAACTGGCCTGATGGAAAAGGTATACAGTGTAGTATATATAATATATAAAAATAAAAATAAAGGGAACACTAAAACAATCCTCGATCTGAAGATAAATCTATTAAACTTTGTTCTTACATGTGGAATGTGATGACAACAAAACACACAAAAATTACAATGAAAACAAATTTATTAACCATGGAGGTCGGATTGGAGTACACTAAAATTGAAGTGGAAAAAACCACTACAGGCTGATCCAACTTTGACGTAATGCCTAAAACAAGTAAAATGAGGTCAGTAGTTTGTGTGGCCTCACTGCCTGTATGACCTCCTACAACGCTGGGATGCTCTGATGAGGTGGGGAGGTCTCCTAAGGGATTCCTCCCAGACCTAGAATAAAAATCCGCAACTCCGGGAAGGCTGGGTGCAAGTGGATTGGTGGATGGAGCGAGACAGATGTCCCAGATGGCTCAATTGGATTCTGGGGTCTGGGGAACAGGAGGGCCAGGGCAAGATCAAGCCTTTGTCTTGCAGGAACTGCTGACACACTCCAGCCACATGAGGTCTGCATTGTCTTGCATTAGGAGGAACCCAGGGGCAACCGCACCGGCATATTTACATTTACATTTGCAGTATTTTGGCAGACGCCCTTATCCAGAGCGACTTACAATATTCCTTATTATACAACTGAGCAGTTGGGGTTAAGGCCTTGCTCAGGGGTCCAACAGTGCTGGCTTGCCGGAGCTGGGAATCGAACCCACAACCTTCGGGTTGGTAATCCAAACCTTAACCATGAGCACATGTGCGGCCCTCCAAAGAAATGCCACCCCACACACCATTACTGACCCACTGCCAAACGGGCATGCTGGAGGAGTTGCAGGCAGCAGAAACGTTCTCCATGGCGTCTTCAGACTAGTCACGTCTGTCACAGTGCTCAGTGTGACCTGCTTTTATCGGAAGAGAGCAGGGGCCAGGGTGAATGCCATCTTGGTGTCTCTGGCAAATGCCAAAAGTCCTGCACGGTGTTGGGCTGTAAGCACAACCCCAACTGTGGACGTCGGGCCCTCATACCACCCTCATGGAGTTCTGTTTCTGACCGTTTGAGCAGACACATGCACATTGGGCGCTGGAGGTATTTTGCAGGGCTTCGGCAGTGCTCCTCCTTTTCCTCCTTGCACAAAGGTGGAGGTAGTGGTCCTGCTGTTGGGTTGTAGTGGTCCTGCTGCTGGGTTGTTGCCCTCCTACGGCCTCCTCCACGTCTCCTGATGTACTGGCCTGTCTCCTGGTAGCGCCTCCATGCTCTGGACACTACGCTGACAGACACAGTAAACCTTGCCACAGCTCGCATTGATGTGCCATCCTGGATGAGCTGCACTACCTGAGCCACTTGTGTGGGTTGTGAGACTCCGTCTCACACACTAGAGTGAAGCACTGCCAGCATTCAAAAAGTGACCAAAACACAGCCAGGAAAGCATAGGAACTGAGAAGTGGTCTGTGGTCACCACCTGCAGAACCACTCCTTTATTGGGGGTGTCTTGCTAATTGCCTATAATTTCCACCTGTTGTCTATTCCATTTGCACAACAGCATGTGAAATTGATGATCAGTGTTCCTAAGTGGGCAGTTTGATTTCACAGAAGTGTGCTTGACTTGGAGTACATTGTGTTGTTTAAGTGTTCCCTTTATTTTTTGAGTAGTGTATATAGATATAGATATATAAATATATAGATATAGATATATTTGCCAATTGTATGTAAATAATTGTATAAAGATATAATATTTATACAATAATTTACACACACAATTGCATATATATATATATATATGCTTATTTCCCTTGTATGAGACCAGACAGTGAGTGAGTGAAAGTGAGTGTTTTAAATAGGGTGTGTGTGTAATTAGGGGAATGTGCTGCAGTTGTGTGTGTGATCAGTATTCAGTATAAACAATATGCAAGATTTTATTTGTTTAACGATTATTTTGTGTTAGGGTTAGGGTTAGGGAGCTCAACTGACTAAAAGGACTGAGTTTGGTGACCCCTGTTGCAGACTATATATTTGGTCAAGATAGTGACATTAAGGAGTACATGTCTGAGGATATGGGTGATATAGAGTATGATCCTGAACAAGAAGACATATTTGATAAAGTGGACAGTCAAATGACTTCAAAATTAAAAAAGGTTCAATTTCATGGTCGCTTATGACAACTAAGGCACAGCACCAACTGAAAACCCCATCAAATGACCCTGGGGCCAACTAGATATGTCGCATGTTCAAAACATCCAAACAGCATTTGAGTTTTTTATACCACCATCTGTTCAGACAAACACTGAGGGGAGAAGGGTAAGAGTTGACTGGAGATCAACAAACCACCTGGATGCTTAAATAGAGCTGTTGCTCCTTGCTTGGGTATACAGATCCTAATGAGGCTACAGACTGTTTTGGGGATGGTGAGACAGGCTGTTGATTTTTTTGACTACCATGTCACTTTATACCTCATGTGTTATTACAAGTTATTCGATTTGACAATTTAAGATACAAGAACTGCTTGCTGTGTGATTGATAAGCTTGCTATCATAAGGGATGTTTGGGACAAATGGGTAGAGCACTTGACAATTTTGAGCAAAATAAACTTTGATTACATGAAAAAGTAATGAGTTTTCGGCCAGGAATTTGCAGGGTTTCTGTTTCCTGTGTGGAAGTAGCAGCGTATTTTGGTTTCTGCATATCGCTTTACACCATACAATGATACAATTTGCAGAAAAAGAAAAATGTGAACAAAACCAAAAAGAATGATTATATGAAGTCGGATGACATGTAGCGTCATGCGTTAAGGAACATTCTTCTGTTCATGAACTGTTATACATGTATACCTATATAATGACAAGACTTTTCCAAGCAATAGCCCATCCAATCCTTTGGCATCATACCTGAGAGAGAAAAAAAAAAAAATAAATTTAGGCCTTGCTTATCCCATGCAAATGCAGCACACAAAATTTAGATAATTCTAAATCACAAGGTTCTCGTGTAATACTAATATTGTGTGAATAGTACTAAAAGCCAGAGCAATACACAGATATATATATATATATATATATATATATAATATATATAATATTATAATATATATATATATATATATATATATATATATTATATATATATATATTATGCACACAACGAAATGAGCATGAGAATTAAATCATCTGAACAAAAACCCATCAGACGACATGGGTGACAATCACACAAAACAAAAGATCACATGTGATTGTCATGTGTTGGACATACATGATTAAAACCGCTGTATAAACACGAGTCATCGTGCCTTGTTAGCTCGCATTTAGCACGTCTGGGATGCTGGGGGTATGGCATGCCAACACAGTGTTCTCGTTGTCTCTGGAAACCATGGTTACATTCCTTAAAAAGAGACTTTCCTTTGGAAACTCGAGCTGATTTGAAAAGCTTTCGGAATAAGATACCCATGATGCCATAACACCAAAGTTACTCCCCCAGTGTTTTGTGTGGGACTGTGTGATGCAAGTTTGTGGTTAATATCATCCTGAGTTTGTGGTTGAGGCCACATCCAGATTGTAGAACCAAACAAATGTATGCAGGGTAGCCCAACCGGCCCCTACAAATATCCAGTAGTGGTGCCAAGGCACTAAAAAGCCGCCATACCTGTTGTAAAGGTGCGCCCTGGGCCCTTCCAGAACCACCCCATCGGGTATATCTGTCCATGGCTGCCACCACAGCCAAAACAGACAAAACAGCTGATTGACCTACTCTACGGGGCAGCTCTGTGGATGTATGCACCCAGTGCTTGCACTGGGCATAGAAGTGTCAGCCTTCCTAGTCTAAGTCCTGGAAGGGAGACAAAAGGCTTGCAGCTCGATGGGACCAGGTGCACTGACGGGTACCTTGGGCACTTACCCTTGCCGTGGGTGGAGGAAGGAAGCTTTTACCATGCCTAGTGCAAAGTCCAAGCGTGATGGTTCGGTAGAAAGTGCTTGAATGTTGTCCATCCTCTTGATGGAGAAAATGGCCAGTAGAAACACAGTTTTTCATGGGTACGTTTGTAGAGAGTTGCAGAGAGCCTCCCTAAAAAACATAGCCAGGTCTTACAGTGAAAACAGTTGCATTTATCTTCAGGGATTAAATAACCTCACACCTGTTTAAAACAGCATTTTCTCATACTTTTAATATTTTTTGTACTTTAACTGTCATGACATTTCTATATTTAAAATTTACTTGAAAAAGGATTCTTATGATTTGATAAACTTGGCTATGTTGTAGTTTTCACTGGCTTAATGCAGCAAAAAAGCAAACTAAGTCTCATAAAAAATCAAACAAAAAACAAGCAATTAAATTTGCTAAATTCCATCTACATTTCACATAGGAATATTTTTCTGCATATTGGTTAGGAAACTTGTAAGACCATGCTGCAATCAAAAAGCAAGTAGACAAAAACAGTAGAAACAATAAGTAAAAACTTAAAGACCATATGAAATATTCAGTCCTATTTAATAATTACAAAGGCTGAGATACCATCGGTCAGTGTAAAATCCTCAACTCATTAGATAATATTAAATAAATTAAATCAGTTAAAAGATACTAATGCTATAAATAAATAAAAGAATTAAGCAGCAATTGTGGACACTTCAGCATAATAACCTGATGGATATCCAATTGTTCTTAGCACTTGTACATACATTCTTTGTGTATAGTTACAATCACACAAACCCTGACACTGTTTACATGCACAAATGTATTTGGTAGGTTTGGTGATTGCAGATAGTATTAAATGGACTTTAGTGGTGCAGTTGGTATCTCTGGTTAAACCGTTGAAATACTCAAGTCAGTCGTCACCGAAAATGTCACAGTCATATATTTTCGCATTTTAATGTTGATGATATAAACAAATGATAAGAGTCTTGGGTATTTGCATTCTTCTTCTTATTATTATTATTATTATTATTATATAAGTTTTGTTTATGGTTTATTACTTTGTAAATGAAATGAGACTGCATGAACCAATTCCTTTTTTTTCAATTTTATTTATTACAGACATGATGTGGGGAGATGGCCACTGCTTCACAGGCAAGCTCCAAAATGGCCGCTGCTCCACAGCCTTCAGCTGCCAGGAAAATGCAGCCATGGTCTTCAGCTACCACAGATGCTGCCATAAGACTACAGAGCATAATGGGTGTAACATCAAGGCACCCTACAGGCACTGGAGGTTGGTGTCCATTGTGGCGGACCCACAGATGGGGTTGAATAGAGCCGCAGGAATCCCAAGGCTCTCAGCCCTGACCCCTAAATAGGCTATGCCTATCTGTGGCTCTCCCGGTAATAGATTAGCCATTCTGTGTTTCTGGGCCCACATACTGCTCAGTCTGCGACCTCAAGCCTGCCCGAGCCTGATCTTAAGCCGGCCCAATTCTACAAGCCTGTTCCAAAGCCAGCCCAAGATCACAATCCTCACGCCAAGCCTGCCACGCCACCTCCGCTCCACCACCCTCCGGTAGGTGTTAGTTGGGTTGAAGCATGGGCGGCTTCTGATACTGAGGTTATGTAAGGTTTTGGTTATGCCATTGTTTTACGACTGTTTGTTTATGTTTAATATTAATATTAACGTTACCACGTTTGTTTCATGCTTTATGTTTTTAGTTCTTGTTCTTTGTTTATACCTTTTTTACTTCCTGTTTTGTCCTTGTCATGTGATCCCTGTTCCTTATGTGTTCCTGTTTTGTGATCTCCTTGTCAACATGTCTTGTTTTTAATCGTTTGGTCATGTGTTGTTTATTGTGGTCAGGTGTCTCTCATCTAGTTAACGTGTTTCCTGTTAGTCTAGTGTGTATATATAGCCCCATTGTAGCCTTGTGTCTTGGTGAATGATTGTGTAAAATTTCTTTAAAATAATGATTTAAAAAATTTTATTTTTCCATCTGGTTCAATAGTTTTACAAATGTTACTACACTATATATAAAATTTATTATCTATACATTTAAATATTTATATTGAGTCTGTTATAAATGCCCAGTGTTATATTTAGCCCAGTGACATATGCAAGAAATACAATAATAATACTACATTTTATTTAAATTGTATTTTATGGTGCCTTTTTACACACTCAAGGTCACCGAACAAATTCAATAAAAGAAAATAATAGAAAAAAAAGAAATATAAGTAGACAAAAATGGAATAATAGCAATTTAAATGAAATTTTTTAATGACACATCACAAAATTAAAGTGCATTCACGTACATTCACGTTTTGAATGTGCAAGAGCCTGTTTTAAATGTTTTCTGGTAGTGAGTTCTGTGGACAAGGAGCGGTGCGGTGCAACTGGCGAGGGGTAAAATGCGTAGTCTAGATGAGAAAGAGTGAAAATTACAGCAGGAAGTGTAGAACTGTATGGGATCCAAAAGGTATGGTGAGGCAAGGTTATAAAGATGGTAAGAAATTTGGTACGGTAATAAAACTGTAACATATAATGATGTATTGCTTTTAAATATAACTAAAACTAAATAAAAGATAAAAGAAATCCTTTTTTAGACCAACATAATATATATTAGGTTGATATATTCTGATATAATACCCTTTAACTCCTGTGCTCCTTAAACCTTTACTATAAATATAAACTTCAACTTGGACTTGCTGCCTGATGGAATTTATTTAACAGCTATAAAGTCCCCTTTAATAAATACTACCTATCTTGGTTGTATAATTTTGTGCTATCTTTAGCACCATATTTTAATTGTAATTATACTTTTAATTTGATCAAATCACTTCTCAAATTATCATAAAACGGTCTGTATACATAGCATTATTGTAAGAAGGTCTCCTTTTGCTGTTTTGCGTATACCTAAATGTGACCTTGATGTTAGCTTTAACAAATATAAATCATCTTGGCCAGATGCATTTTTAATATTTAGAGTATGCATGATGACCAGTGTCTAAATAGTGATATAGTAACTACTTGACATTTTTTATCATGGCTATATGTATATTAAATTGTATAATAAGTGTGACTTTTGTGGTAATAATTGATTTATATACTACGGTATGTTTTTAAATTATTTTTACTAACAGATAATTCAGTGTATTATGTGTGCACTGCTGTTATATGTTAAAAGATTTAAAACAAAATAATGAAACCCCACAATTTGCCTTAATTGCTTAAATAACTCCTACCCTAATTCATCAGTCTAATAATAATAATACAATGATGTAAGTGAGGGGTTTAGATTTAGGACCACCAATTGCAATGGCAATGTTATAAGCTGTTCTTGTGAAATTTAGGGTGATCTCCCAATTATAATCCAATTCCAAGTCCAATTATATAATTTCAGCTTATATACAAATATTTGGTACATTTATATCATTTAAATGCTTCTTCATAATGTACATACAGTCTATATAAAATAAGCAACCATTTAACAATCAGCTATTTAAATGGCAGGTTATTTTCTGTTTGTGCTACCGAGTTTGCCTTAGATGTAGCATTACTTTAGTACTTAGTCAATCCTAAATGTCTGTGATTGAATTACACTCCATGGTAGATTCGCTTCCATTTCCAGATGCTAACTGTCCCATCCTCATGTTTATGGAGCCATACGATTTCATAGGTCTCCTTAAGATGCCAAAATGTCTGTGATGATAAAGCTCACCTTTGCATAAAGAAACCATTAACAAAATAGACAAAAGCATCCCACCCAGAGTGAGTAAGCCAAGCCCAGCAATAATACACTTATCAAGGTGAGAGCTGAGCTTAGCATAGTACATTTCCAGCTTTTCCATCTGGCGTGCTGTAACCTGGTCTGGATTTATTCGAGCCTCCCGTGGTATAGCGTAGGCAATGACAACTAAAGCAATTCCACTGATGAGGAATACCAGTGCCAACATGAAGCTGTAATCCACAGAATGTTTTTCATACACTTTTTCTTGTACTTCATCCGGGCAAACATCTCCTTGAAGAAGCTGGGGACTTTCTCCACCTCCACAATGAGAGGTAAAATGTTGACTAGTTCTGGAATTAACAACACATACCCTGGCTTCCTCTTCCTCATCACAGAAGGAAGTGTTTTCAATGCCATGTCCAGAAGGCCTCAGCTCACGGAGCTCTACACAATTCACATCCATCCACACTCAGATTTTATGTTCATGATGAGTTAAATGGGATGACCGGTGTGGCTGAAACAAAAAGTTAAACTAATTAAAATCAACATAAGAGTGTACAGGGTATCAGTATTAGAAAAATATATCAAATCATATACAATGGAAACACTTTAGTTGTCTACTGGACATGTAGTTTAAACAACTGAAAATAAAATATATACTTCTTTATTGAATTTTGTACTAATATAAACTACCACTGATGCCATTGTAAAAGTAATGTTATAACAAAACTAAATTGTGCTGTATTCTCAAAGGAAGCCATTTTGTTTTAGTTTTTTCTAAAATGAAAGTACCGCTATTGTAAAGCAAACGTCTTTGGCTTAAAAAATATTTTTTTGTATTAAACACAAAATTAAGATATTTTGCAGTTTTGATGCCTTTTATTATTTTATTAAACATCCAGCAAAGCTGTGCATTTGTAAAAATAAGTATCTGTCTTGCTCGGAAATATGGGCAATACAAAAAGACCAAAAAAATTTATATTTACATTTAAAATAAATTCGGATTCACATTTTAGAAATTTACTAAACAGCATTATGCAGGGAAACATGGGATAGATGTAAACAATATTATTACAGACTATATCAGTCACTACTTCAATGTCACTACTAAAATGCTAGGCAATACTTAATAAAACTGGAGATATACTGTGCAACACACAAGACAAAACAAGTTCAAATACATTGATAAATCAGTAAGTGACAAAAACAGTTGTGAATAACAAATGTGGGTAACAGCTAGAGAGATTTTTTTTAATAAACACATGTTAATGTACAGGTACAAAGTAAATGCAGGAAAACGTATGCAAATCGCATGCAAATATAGACAACCTTGAGGCAGTATATAATGCATTGTGCCTGACAATTTTTCAAAATATGACAAGACTTGTATGACAACAAGAATGTTTGGCACCCTGCTGGAGAGCAAATGGCAACCCTTTTGCAACAGAAGGGTCACCGCCTGCTTGAAGAGGGCTCTGGTCTTCATGTATGACAGACATGTCGCAGTTCCATACTCACTGGGACTCTGGATTTTAGCCACAGCTGTATAGTCACATATTAGCAGATCTATGTGACATTCTGGACTGACATGTTGCAGGGCAGACAAAATGTGTGCTCTGCGCACCTGAGAGAGGCGGTTTCGCATCTCTACTAAGCTAGAAAATACTCCTATAATGTCATTGACTGACTAAATGAGATTGCTCTAATGATAGAGAAGTGCGCATACACAGGTGCATCTCAATAAATTAGAATGTCATGGTAAAGTTCATTTATTTCAGTAATTTAACTCTTGTGAAACTCGTATATTAAATACATTCAATGCATACAGACTGAAGTAGTTTAAGTCTTTGGTTCTTTTACTTATAATGATTATGGCTCACGTTTAACAAAACCCCACAAACATTTTAAGTAAATTGTTGGCCTTCTGGAAAGTATGTTAATTTACTTTATATGTACTCAATACTTGGTACGGGCTCCTTTTGCTTTAATTACTGCCTCAATTTCGTGGTTTTTGGTCTCTTGTGTCTCATTTTCCTCTTCACAATATCCAAGAGATTTTCTATGGGGTTCAGACTTGGTGAGTTTGCTGGCCAGTCAAGCACACCAACACCATGGTCATTTAACCAAGTTTTGGTGCCAAATTTTGCTGGAAAATAAAATCAGCATCTTTAAAAAGCTGGTCAGCAGAAGGAAGCATGAAGTGATCTAAAAATGTCTGGTAATCACCAGCAGATGACATTGCACCCCAAATCATCACAGACTGGGAAAACTTAACACTGGACTTCAAGCAACTTGGACTATGAGCTTCTCCACCCTTCCTTCAGACTTTAGGACCTTGGTTTCCAAATGAAATACAAAACTTGCTCTCATCTGAAATAAGGGCTTTGGACCACTGGCCAAGGGTCCAGTTCCTCTTCTCCTTAGTCCAGGTAAGATGCCTCTGACATTGTCTGTGGTTCAGGAGTGGCTTATCAAGAGGAATATGACAACTGTAGCAAAATTCCTTGACACATCCGTGTGTGGTGGCTCTTGATGCCTTGACCCCAGGCTCGATTCCTTGTAGTTCACCCAAATTCTTGAATTGATTTTGCTTGACAAGCCTCTCAAGGGTGTCAATGATTGTTTTCTGGACAACTGTCAGAATAGCAAAATAATTTTGAAGGCTCAGGAAACCTTTGCAGGTATTTTGAGTTGACTAGCTGATTGGCATGTCACCATATTCTAATTTATTAAGATAGTGAATTGGTGGGTTTTTGTTAAATGTGTGCCAAAATCATCATAATTAAAAGAATCAAAGACTTAGTCTACTTCAGTTTGTGTGCATTAAATTAAATTAATACACAAATTATACAATTTGAGTTAAATTACTGAAATAAATGAACTTTTGCACCTGTATATATACCCACCAGAGGCTGCACTGCAATAGGGCAGACGTAACAGAGAAAATATATCTATATATGTATCTAGATACCCATGAGAGGCTGCACTTTTGCACCTGTAGGGCAGATGTAACAGAGAAAATATATCTATATATGTATCTAGATACCCACGAGAGGCTGCACTTTTGCACCTGTATATATACCCACCAGAGGCTGCACTGCAATAGGGCAGACGTAACAGAGAAATATATCTATATATGTATCTAGATACCCACGAGAGGCTGCACTGCAGTAGGGAAGAGACAACAAATATTGTTAAAATATAAAATATTATGAGCTGCGCTGGAACAGTACATAACACATCTATATAAGCACACACGAGAGGCTACACCACAATAGGGCAGACACAAGAACTGAGAAAACAAAGATATGGATATAGTGGGCTTCAAAGGAACACAGCAGACACAATAGCAGCGTAGACTGGTTTTAACAAATAGCAACACACTACAGTCAGTTGCCCTTGACTGTAGCTTGAGGCTGGCGAGCGGCACCACATCGAATGAGTGAGAAGTTAAAAGCAGGTTTGTGAGAATGTGCACACATTTGCTGGGCATACACACTCATTCTGTCATGTTCACCAAATTATATACTGCCTCAAGGGTGTTAATATTTGCATGCGATTGGCATTAGTCGCGAGAATTGGCCAGATGGTTAAAGTGGTGTTAGACTATAAACTTTAGGAGGACTTTGAAGAAGGTTTCCGAGCTTAAAAGGGAACAGATAAAAATGTCTTTGTTAAAATAAGACACGTTAAAATAAGACACACGTTATGGTAAATGCATGAGTGTTAATTTGGATTAAACCTTGTTCGACTGTAATGTTCAATCCAAATTGAAAAGACTAAATAATTTTTTTTAAAAAGAAATACATTTTTATAATTCTCTTATTTTTAATTACAGCTCTGAAAAATTAAGATACCTAAATATTTTTTAAGTACATTTAATTAAACGAACACACAAAGCTAAAGACCAGCATAGGGTAAAAAATAACTTTCCACCCACTGGAATAACCAATAATTTAATTATATCGCTCAACAACCACAGTTCGAAAAAAAAAATTACAAACAAAAGCTGTGGATAAGTGCGCAATGAGGGCATTTCGAAACAGCCTTCTAGGGGCAGGACAGAGCTCGTTTGAAGCAAGACAAAAGGCCCCATATTAAAAAAAGGAAATAAGTGACAAGCTGATGTTTTTAAAAGACTAGAAAGATTAGGTGTTGGTTCTGTGATGGTCTTGGGTGGTGATCTTGGGTTGTTCAGAAAGGCTGGAATCAATGCATGGCCAGCCCAAACTCCAGACATTAACCCTATTAAAATCCTCTGAACGGTGATTAAGATAAAGACGGATGGTCACAAACTATTAAACAAAACTAAATTAAACTGCCAAATTTTTGTGCCAGAAATGGATTAAAGTCATATAATAGCAAAGCAAACGTCTGGTGGATAGCATACCAAGTTGCATAAAATTAGGGTTATTCCACCAAATATTAACGTCCATACTATTTCTAAGTAAAACATTAGTATTGTATTGTTTAAACATACACTAATTTTACCACTTGTAATTTTCTTCAAATAAATGGTCTAAAACAAAAAAAATTATTTGGAATTTGGGGAAAATGTTGTTAGTAGTTTACAGAATTCAACAAAAATGTTTCTTTTACTCAAGCATGTATAGTAAAACCAGGTACTAAAAACTAATCATTGCTAATATACTAATACTAATAAACTAAAACTAGTAATTTTGCAGCTGTCTATTTTATTATTTTTTCCAATGCTGTACAGACTTGACAAGGCTTAACACATTTTGAGTTTGTCCTTTCAAATGACAAAATAAAAAAAAAATCCCCACCAGTATGAGTAGAAAATTTATTCCTCTTTTTAAAATATAGATATATTATTTTATATATCTTATAGAAGCCCAGAAAAAAAATATTCTATAAAACATTTATCAACAACATCAGTCTTTCATCATTTCCATCTATACAATATTATTTCTGGTCAGTGTTTATGGGTGTATATTACTATATACTAATATATAATAATATATAAATCATGCCCATGATACTGCTTCTAGTACGTCAAAGGTTGCTGAATGTAGTTGTTTAGTTGTTAAGAATGAATTACACTAATCCACCCTTCATCACCTCCCAGAATTCCAGTTCACCAGCGCACCGGGATCCTTTGCTGTAATTAAAAAATATAGTACGGAAATGCTAGTGCATCTTACACTTACTACTTTATTAAATAACAAACGTTTAACGTGTAAAAAGACACGTGGTCAATAGTATTTATCTGCTCATTTACATCTGATGTACTGAGACGCTTGTAAGTTTATTCCTAAAGGGTTTGTAAGGCACATGACCTTGTTCTGGGTAATAACCTTCCCTTTGCGCTTTTGTGCACGATGACAGTTCATATCTCATCGTATTATCTTAGTATCTGTTTAAACCTTGCAATCTATACTCAGCCCTGGGGAATGCTAATTACTACTCGAGAACTCCTTTTAACTCGGAAGCCCTTCGACTAACCTCGTGTCCCAGAGGATAGAATTTTGGGTCAGGCAGCAGTGGAGAAAATTTTCCAGGTGACATTTTTGTTCCTGGTACAATATCGACTACTGACGGGGAAAGGCAGCATCATTGCAGCTGACATTTGGCATTAGCTGGGAAATAAATGTGTTGGCAGCTGATACAGAGAGCTGTAGTGGACATGCACTTTTAAAATGGTGTTGTAATGCAGCAGCAAAACCTGAGCAGCTTTCTTATTAGTCGGTTGTATATGTGGTAATATATATCAAGTCGTCAGTGGACCAGGGAGTGCTTTATTGTAAAATAATGGAATGTGGTGTTATTCAAAAAAAGGTGGAAAGTCTAAGAATTTTAAATTGATTAAGTAATTAAAAACCTTTTCTATTTTATAGATTTGTGTACGAAATTAAAGCCTGGTTGATTAAAATTGACCATAGCATATTTGTCTACATAAACAATTTTATTTAATTTTATTTTATTTTATTTTATTTGTTTAGAGCGTTTACCAATATTTATGGCATTTGGCACCCTTATTCAGAGCGACTTACATCATTTTCATTCCATTTATACAACTGAGCAATTGGGGGTTTAGAGCTTTGCTCGGGGACCCAGCAGTGACAACTTGGTGGTGCTAGGAATCGAACCCCAAATCTTCCAATCAACATCATTAAAGTGGCTTTCCATAGAAAGAGAATTTAATTTTAAAAAATTACAGTTTTTACAATTTAATTCACATTTACCTCCAGTGAGTAAACCTGCAGCATCAATAGCAAGAAAAAACTGAAACTGATTCTGACTAAAAACTGAAAATCTGATCACATCACACCGGTCCTCAGCTCCGTACACTGACCGCCAGTTACATTTAGGATTGATTTTAAGGTACTGCTTCTCGTTTATAAATTACTAAATGGCCTATAGGACCTAAATACATTTCATGCTCACTGAATATAAACCAATGAGAACACTCAGATCATTAGGATCAAGTCAGTTAGACATACCAAGGGTTCAGACTAAACAAGGAGAATCTGATTTTAGAGAATTCTGATTTCTTGCTACCAGAAAAGATGAGATGTGTTAAATCAGTAACGTCTTTAGATCCAGACTCAAAACGCATTTATTTAGTTTTGCAATACCGATAGGAAGTGGTAGCGCAGTGGTTAAGGTGTCGGACTGGCAATCGAAAGATCGCCCCTGCTGAGCCCCTGGGCAAGACCCTTAACCCCTGATTGCTCAGCCAAATGTGAATGTAAATGTCTTACATATCATCTTATCTTGGATATCTATTAAAGAAATCAGCCATATTTCCTTGAAGTGTCTATAAGCGACCCTTTACATAAAGCGCTGTTTGTCAAAAATTATTTTCTGTGGTGGAGAAGGTCTTTACACTAGAGACTCATTCTTCCAAAGAATAACAACAAACCACAAAGATAGGAGGATAGAAGGAGGTATATATGCACAAGACAAAACGATGAACACCTGTAAACACTTAGGACCAAACTAACCAATGACAAGGACAAGCATGACAGGAAGACATGAGGAACAGGGAAGTAAACAAAACACTGCCTAGGCTAGCTAAGCTAGCTAGCTAGCATAGCTTAGCCTAGACACAAAACAAACAAAGAACATGAAACAACATAGAACAAGAAAACCATTAGACAAGAACATGAAAACCTTACAGTTGGACTGGTGTATGGAAGATTGGTCCAATACCCAGTACCACCAAGCTACCCCTGCTGCTCCTTTGAGTAAGGGCAGAAATCCTCAAAAACACAATTAGATAAAAAATGAGGTAAATGTAAGTCGCTCTGGATAAGAGCATCTGCCAAATGCCACAAGAAATGGCAGACGCCCTTATTCAGAGCGACTCATATTTATATTTATCTCTAGTTTATGGTTAAGGGCCTTGCTCAGGGGCCCAGTATTAGCAGATGCTGTGAATTAAACGCCCATCATCCAATCAGCGGTCCAACTGCCCACAGAAACAAATCATAAAAATTGTCCAGAGTTTGCTTTTCAGATCTCTGGACATACTGTCCCATTTCAAGAAATGACTCTGGGCTTTTTCTGATTTCACACACCCCGTCACAGCCGTGTTTGTCATTACACACACTCCCTCAGTGTAACTCCCTCTTTCCTTTTGCCTTCCGATCGTTTTGATTTCGAATACATTTATGATTGCTGTAAACATTCCAACCCTTTTTTTTTTATACGTCCCATTTCAGACCATTACATATTTAAATAAGCAGAAAATGGCTTTCTATTCATGTCTGATAAATACAGATTTGGGGAAATAGTTCAGTTTTCATTGCATAATTTTAGAAGGAATCAACTGCTTTGAATACATTGAATGGACCCCCACGGAGATGTGATTTTGAGAACTACAGAAGATTATCATGAAAACTAAAAAAAAAAAGGACTTTTATAGCAGGAAAGTGGTTTTAGTCACTGGGTGACAATATTGATGTTTGGATATAAGCTTTAAAAAAAAAAAAAGTCTGGAAATCTCAGTATGGCCTCATTTCACTTTGGAAAGATCGGGAAAGGACCGGATTGTTAGCAGGAAAAGTGCCGTTGTGTGTTAGTGGTTTAGAATAGAAATTATTTGCATGCCTGTGTTTTTCTGTCTTTTTCTGTTTAAAGTGTCACTTCACATTCATTTAAGTGCAGACACCCAGGAACAAAACACTCAAACAGGATGTTGTTTCACTTGTCATTCTTTTTATTTAATTGCTCTCTTTCTCTCTCTCTCTTCCTCTCTCTCTATCATTCTCTGTTTCTCTCTCTCTCTCGCTCTCTCTTTCTCTGTCTTTTTATCTTTCTCTTGTCTCTCTGTCTCTCTATCTTTCTATCTCTCTCTGTCTCTCTCTCCCTCTCTCTGTCTCTCTCTCTCTCTATCATTTTCTGTTTTTCTCTCTCTCCCTCTGTCTCTCTATCTTTCTCTCTCTGTCTCTCTATCTTTCTATCTCTTTGTCTCTCTCTCCCTCTCTCTTCTCTCTGTCTCTCTATCTTTCTTTTTCTGTCTCTTTGTCTCTCTCCCTCTCTCCCTCTCTCTCATTCTCTCTCTCCCTTTCTCTCTATATCTCTCTCTCTCTACCTCGCTCTCTCTCTCTCTCTTTCTGCTCTATCTGTCTCATTCTCTCCTCCTCTCTCTATCTATCTCTCTCTACCTCGCTCTCTACCTCGCTCTCTTCTTTCTCTCTCTCTCTCTCGCTC
>VCAZ01000151.1:0-225000 GCA_005784505.1 Bagarius yarrelli
AAAAAACTCACTATAAAATATATATGAGAGAGAGAAACGAGTCTTTTTAATATTATTTCAAGGAGTTTATAAATAGTAGCTAAAAGAAACTCAGTAAGTAGGTCACGAAAATAATTGTAAGGCGTTCGAGTGCTTTTGTGGCGAATGCGACAGGAAGGAAGTGCTTACGGAAAACAACATGTTCTTCTTGTCTTGGTTCACTGCTCGCGGATCAGGCACAGGGTCAGTGTGTTTGATCACAGATACAGACTCGCCTGGTAAAACAAAAACAACACAGACCAACATTAAACACGGCTGCGTGTATCTTTAAATTAAACTAGAAAAAATGTCGTCATTTTTTTTTTTTTTTAAGCAGAGTACCTGTGAGGATGGACTGGTCGACTCGGAGAGTAGTGGATTTGATAGAGACGATTCGGATATCGGCAGGCACCTTGTCTCCAACTGAAAAAAAGAACAAAATATTTCATATACACACACACACACACACTAAGGAGTAAGGACTATCGTAAGAGTTAGGAAAAACTACACATGGTGTTATAGGAGAATAATTGGTGTTTGTGTGGTAAAATGCATGCAAGATATTATATTAATATTAAGATTAATCATTTCTCATATACTATAGACATGCAAATGTTTACAAGTTTATTCATGATTTAGTCATTTTTTTAAGGAAAAATGGATATTGCAATATTTAAAAAGCTGTTTGTTCCTGCAAGATCTGCAATGACACTAAAGTGTCTACAAAATGACAGGAAGTGGTAGCTCAATGGTTAAAGTATTTAACTGCTGTTTGGAAGACTGTAGGTTTAAGGGTGGGTGCAGTGGTGGCTCATATGGTTAAGGTGCTGAGTTGTTAATCTGATGACCAGAAACACGTGGGTTCAAGCCCCACCTCCGGCAAGTCAACCACTGTTGGGTCCTTGAGCAAGACCCTTAACCCCTCCTGCTCCAGGGGCGCTGTTTCATAGCTGACCCTGCGCTCTGACCCCAACTTACTAAGATGGGATATGTGAAAAATGCATTTCATTGGCTCTGTACACGTACCTTGCACAATGACAATATATATATATAATATTTTAAACTCTTACTTAGCACCAAAAAGCTAAAACTTCCTAGCACCTTAAACCTTATGTGTATAACTAAAATCACTATTAGTCAAATAAAATAATAGTAAATGAACTGTAAATTTCATCAATAAATCAGCACTTAATTTTATTAAAAACATTTTCGACATACATTTCTTGGATTTGTAATAAAATAAGCTCACGTGCTAAAAAAGGACAGAAATGCTATTAACTGTAATGTATTGTAGATGCCAGCACAGTGAAATCCTTCCTTCACATATCCCATCTTAGGAAATTAGGGTCAGAGGGGCAGGATCAGCCATGATACAGTGCCCCTGCAATCCTACCTTACCAGAAGAGAAGAAGTTTAAGATGAAACCTAAAAGCACACTAATGCTAAGCTTATTACACCATCAATATATATCCACAATCCCTGTGGATTAAGGGTTTTGCTCAAGGACCCAACAGTGGCGAACTTGGCGGTGGTGGGGCTTGAACTCAGGTCTTCCAATTACCAAATCGGCGCCTTAACCATTGAGCCACAATTGCTATAACGTGTGTTCTAATCAGACGAATCAGATTCAACAGTGAATCAACAATGCTGTGGTATAAAGGTAACAAATCACCAGCGAAATATTAGAATGTGGGAAGTGGTGGCTCATGGTTAAGATGTTGGACTACCAACCCGAAGACTGTGGGTTCGATTCTCAGCTTTACCAAGCTACCACTGTTGGGCCCCTAAGCAAGGCCCTTAACCCTTAATTGCTCAGTTGTATAAAAGAGATAAATGTAAGTTGATCTGGATAAGGACGTCCGCCAAATGCTGTAAATGTACAGAATGTTTTTTTTTTTTTTAGAATAAAGCTTATTTTAGGCATTACGTTCTTTACATTTACAGCATTCGGCAGACGCCGTTTTATACAACGGAGCAATTAAGGGGGTTAAGAGCGGTTGCTCAAAGGCCCAGCAGTGGTAATTAGCAGCCCAACACCTTAACCACTGTGCTACCACTTTCTGCTTTAGAAACAAACCAAGTAACTGCGAAGCAAAACGGTGACTAATGTGAAAAGTAAACAATAATTCAGAGACAAAACATCACTGCAGACATGTCACAAATTTGTAGACGGCCCTCAGACACTTTATCAATACCAAGATTAAGTGTGACAAACTAGAGATATTCAACATCTGCTATCTGGAAACACAGTCAACATCTCGTCGAATGTTTTTCAATTTAAAAGTCATTTTATCAGCTTTGAAAAAAAAACAAAAAAAAAACGAACAGACTTCCTTGGTCAATATCTACAAAACGTGTGTCCTACTACAAGCGTCGACTAGGGCTAGGTTACCTTCGCGGAGAATTCTATCCGTCAAGATAAGCCCTCTTATCTCACATCCTGCTTTGGCACCCTTCCGGTAATGTTTTCTACATATAATCCCTCTTGCTGAAAATATCTCAGAACCCATAAGCAGCAAATTAACCTCGCACTAACCTTCTTTTAGAAGACTGACAGTCAAGCTTGCTGAAAGGTTTTTGTTTTTTTTTTTGGATATATATGGAAACATACTAATGATGTGTAGCCGTGTAACTAGGCGTGTCAAATGCATGCTCGTTAAGAGCCGTCCAAGCTTGTGCTGCCTAGTGATGCTTCGCATGTTTCATTACAGAGTCTTACAGATATCTCAATACCTGAATGGTGACATGTACAGGTGCAGGTCTGGGCAGGTTTTTTTTTTTTTTTTTTTTTTTTTACATTTGGTAAACTGTACACACTAGCAAAGGTGATGGCTTGAGGACTCATGAATCAGTGATGCGAAGAGAAGAGCTGGAATTTCTTGGAAACACTAGGTTTGTGCCAGGCAAGGTGATGTTCTGTATACTCGGTGGAGGATGAGGAACCCTGATTGCTCCTGAAGCTACAGCAGAGTAAGAATAAAAACGTTTGGATGAAAGAACTGGCATGAAAGCCATCTTTCTACTGAGATACAGACTCGACCTCCACTACTGCTCGATACATCTCACTCCTACTCGTAATACTCCATGGCAAAGTCTTGTGTAATGCCACCGTTACACAAACCGCCTCTTCTCCTCAAATGATACCCTTCCACCCCACTTACTTTATCTACATCCTCACCTACATACATTCATCAACCGCCTCAGTCCTGCTACAACATGTAGTCGGAGGCTGGCCTGGGTGGGTGCAATGAGCAGAACAGAAGAATGGGAACCCAGGCCTTCTCCAGCCCATTCAGGCCAGTCTCTGCAAATGTCTTCTTCGATTCATCTTATGTCATCTTTCTACGCTTTCGTTTTCAACTGCCCCGGCCTTCCAAGCACCAGTCGACCAGATATCACGATTGACTTCCAACCCCATTTAAATGCTAATGTGGCAGGCTCCAGTTAGACGATTTTTGCTTCCAGTCAACTTCCCGCCAATTTAACACTGTTGTACATCATCTACTTTGATATAAGAAATATTCTGCATTCTCAGATGGTACAGAGTGATTGTTTGTGTTATTGTGTCATATTCCTGTCTTCCTAAACCAGTGTGGCCTTTCTTTGAACTGCCAGTAACTGAATGAAATGTAATGTACAGTAACAATAAAATCAATCAATCGATCAATCTAATCCATTTATCTATTTATTCATGTACATATCTATTTTAACTTATTGATCCATCAATCATCTATTTATTTATTTTTTTGCCATTTATTCATCCATCTAATCCTTGAATCTATCTATAGACATATGCATTCAGGGCATTACTAATTTATCACAAACCTGACGCTGTCACCAGCCAGTCTGGTTCCTGTCAAGGTTTTCTGCTAATATCATATCCGGGACTTTTCCTTGCCAATGTTGCCACAGCCTTTGGCAGATATGAATATGTATTTAATTTTAAATTTGTATGTATGTATCAATCAATCACTCACATCTATCTATCCATCCATCCATCCACCCACCCATCCATCCAGAAAAAAAAGCTTTCCATATTCCAATTATTTTATTTAAAAAGTTGATTTAAGGATTTAGTGGAACATAAACAAAATAGTTCTAATAGCTTTTCTGCATGACAGTAGGTTGTTTTTGCTCACACAGTGACAAAAACCCCTGATGGTCGGTCACCGTTAGTGTCACTCAAATCGGGTAGCTTATTTATTTTCCTGTGAAATCGTCCAACTTAAAGAAGAATCATTTAAACTCTGCAACAGTACTAACATGGCCAAACAACAGCTTGGAAGAAGTAGGGAAAAAAAAGGAAAAGACATTCTAGCTTTCTGTGTCTGCCAGACATACAGAAATCCCCTACAGCTTTTTGGGGCCTTTAATGGACAAGTTTTCCATGAGTAAAAGAGCCAGGGGAAAGTTCCACTCTGGACTTCCACTGTTACCCCAAAGCAAAGGCCCTACTGGAAACGAAGGTGCCAATTGATTTATAGGTTTGCTAACTTGCGCTTTTTAAAAATAGCCATGGCAGTTTCCAGCACCCCCCTGCCTAGACGAGCGTGCCAAAGGTTCTGTCGAAAATGGTGCACGCCTGCAAATGATCTAAAGAGAAAACGCAGGAGATGGGCTGAGGGACAAATCAGACAAACCCATGTGCATGTCTAGCCTCATTTTTCCACCCAGCTGCCATTTGTTTTGTCCACAGATTCCAGTTTTTTGTTGTAGTAACCAAATTGGATGTTCCGCCTGTGGAAAAGCCAAACTTTCTTTTCAATCAATTCTTTATTCCAAATTTTTGGTTTGTATTCCATGCCATGGGATGTGGTATTTTTTACTTTTGCATTTGATCTGGGTTAGTGACTATATATATATATTTTTTATCAGTGCTTAGCAACAGATTATGTCAGGAATTAATAAAGATACAAGGCTTTGAGATGAGTGTGTTTAACATCCACTTTACCCCCCCCCCATCTACCCCCGAACCCCCCCCCCCCCACTGCAATGCTTGTTTTACTAGTCGTTATGAGCCTAACTCAGTTTTTAAATGCAATTTAAATGCAGCTACTCCATTTTCATGTTCCCACAAGATTAAAACCTTTCCAATCCAAATTATTATTGACTTTTATTTTATTTATTTGGTCCACACGAAGATTAAAAAACATTCCCAAGCACTCGTTTTATTTATTTATTTTATTTCGTCATTTTATTTGTAACTAATACATATCGGTCTGGTAGAGTGCATGAATTTATGTACACCATTTGTGCTGGGGTGGATGATGAACGAGTGGGTATCGAGAAGTTTTCACAGATGGCAGCATTATTTCTTCCACTATGAAAGGAAATTCAACCCACAGATGACTTGGGGTTTTAACCCCTGCAACAGGGGTAATTAAGAAGCATGAAACTAACCAAAGACATGATGTCAAAAACATGTCAGATTTTAAGACAAATATATTTAAAATATATCTGGATGTTTGTTTCCCAATATTTCATTAACTTTTTTTTGGTTTAACCCCCCACCCCCACTCTGTGTGTCTCTGCCCAGGAGTCATGGCATGGATGGAATAAGGCAGCTTTTAGTGTTAATTGGAGTGAAGAGGTTAGGGGCTTAATCAAGCACCCTGCAATGATGTAACATTCATTGCTTACTAGACTTCTTAAAAACAAAACAAAAACTGGACGTGGATTTCTCGACAAAAACCATCTGTGTCCAACGTGACACAACCTTTGGGAACAGTAACAGAACCAGTAAGAATGGTGTGATAAGCCTGTGTGGCAACAATAATAAGGGTGAGGCACAGTCTTCGGAATGCAGACTTGTATCAGCAGGGTCCTTAGCACAAAGAACCGCGTGTTTTAGCTCCACCAGGACAGGTAATACAATCTGTTTTCACTGTCCCCTCCTTTACCACTCAACCCCCATCACTGCTTCTCTACCTTTCTAGCCTGCTGTCTCGCTCTCTCTCCGTTTTCCCTCTCTCCTTTCTCACCAGTCTGGCTCAGATGTCACATTAGTATCCTAACTCACCCTCTCTCCGTCTTTTAACACACTCATTTATTTCACATATATCTCATTTGGTGCTCTTGTGTTATCTCTGATTTTCCATCACAAGGAGAGCAGTAAGCTGTGACATTGAATATTGTTTCGGTGCAGGCATTAGTGGCAGCTTTATAACCCACGCATTATGTTAAAAATACATATACATGTAAAGTTCTGGCATTTACCAGACAACTGGGCAATTAGGGGGTTAAGGCCTGGGCTCAGAGGCCCAGAAGTGGTAACTTGGCGGTGTTCGGGGGATCGAACCCACATCTTCCAATGAGCAGTTCGTGCCTTAACTAATCTGTCCATGCAATGATAGCTAATGTGTACTCAACCAATTACGTTGCTGCGATCTGATTGGCTGAGCGGTTACACCTATAACACGTCACAAGTTATTGAGTAGGTGATGAAAAAATGAGTGAAACAAGCTGGACAGTTGAGGGTTAAGGCTCTTGTTTGGCTTTGCTGGTACTGGGGAATTAAAAGCACCACCTTCCGATCAGTAGTCCAATAGGAAGAAATGGTAGCTCTCTGAGGTCAAGGTGTTGGATTGTTGATCGAAAGATTGTGGGTTCTGATTCCAGGACCACCAAGCTACCACTGCTGGGCCCTTGAGCAAGGTTCTTAAGTGTCAACTGCTCAGTTAGGTTAGAAATATGAAATAAATGTAAGTCTCATATTAAAATAAGGACAAATATAAACGTAACACCTTAGTACTTTAGAGTAAGTCAGAAAGAACACAGTGCAAAATAGTTTTTTTGTCTAACTGGTGCTAGATGAGGCACCCGGGCATCCTATTGTGTAACATAACGGTACTGTACATGATGTCCATTCACTGAAAGGAACCCATTTTTTCCCCTCTGCATTATTTGTCAGTTCCATTCAGGAGGAGATTTTTGCTGGTATGAATGAGAGCCAGAAACCCTGTATGATCTCTCTCCCTCTCTCCCCTCCTCTCTCTCCTCTCTCTCTCTCTCGATGTTGGATTCATTCCGTCTCCCCTGTTCTCTCACTCCTCTTCCCGCCCACACAACCCGAACATCATTAGCAAGTTATTAGCAACACACACTGCTAATTTTAATAATAAGACATGATGTACAGGATTTGGAGTGTGTTACTGGAGTGTGTTTCGTGTGCAGTAACAAATTTAACAACGGGTCTATTTTTACTCTAAGCATTCTCTCGGGGTTTGAACCGTAAGAAGTGTGTGTATGTGTGTGTACGTGAATAGGTGGAACCTGAGGGGCAAAACAGCTTGTGGCATTCAGGTGATGCCACTGTGGTGTTTATTAGGAAGCGACCATATGGAATTGTAGCAGCTGCAGGCTGGACATGCTCTTTTTTTCATCACTCTCTCTCTTTTTTTTTTCTTTCTTTTTCTCAGACACACAAACTTAAACACGTCACTATCGTTTCAAAAGACATTCCACGCCCAGAAGAAAGGAACTAAACTAATTACTGCTCTGTATTACGTGAATTTTACTAATCGCTTTTTAAACTATAATTTGATGGCTTTGTAACAAAAGCTAATTTTCCAGGCAAAAGATGAAATAAAAAAAGCTAAATGCTTTCCTATGAACTCATTTTAGGGAAACGACCTCAAAAACAAAGAAACAAACAAGAACAAAAAAAAAATGCCAGAATGTCATTCATCTATTAGTTGTCTATTCCCACTTAGTCCTAACCAGGTTCACAGGGTTCTGCTGGAGTCTGGCTGGGGTACACCCTGGACAGGTCGCCAGTCCATCACAGGTCCACGCACACACACTCACTCACTTCTGTGGGCAATTTAGAATCACCAGTTAACCTTACATACAAACCTGGGACCTTCTTGCTGTGAGACAACCGTGCTAACCACTAAGCCACCATTTCGCCTCCTTTGAAAATCATTAGCTCGAAAATAAAGGTAATTTAAATAAACATTGGTTCGAAAACATAGGAAAACCTTGACTCAATGTTACTCTGTTTGTTTCTGACATAAATTGGTATAAACCTGGAGTCCTCAGTTTTTCCCCTACTTAAACACATTTATTAAAAAAAATCGGAGAACTCGATACGTACCTGCGATCTCCACGATGTCTCCTGGCACGATATCCCTGGCCTTGATTCTCTGCACGGCTTTGCGGTTCATGCGGTACACTTTACCCATCTCTGGCTCGTACTCTTTCAGAGCTTCGATGGCATTTTCGGCATTACGCTCCTGCAACGACACATACAGCAAC
Source organism: Bagarius yarrelli (assembly GCA_005784505.1). Taxonomy (NCBI): domain Eukaryota; kingdom Metazoa; phylum Chordata; class Actinopteri; order Siluriformes; family Sisoridae; genus Bagarius; species Bagarius yarrelli. Next base: position 8,275 of record VCAZ01000151.1, read on the forward strand.
ACACACACACACACACACACACACACACTCAACCTCAGCACGCGGATCTACTTCATCCACACATTTAGCAGTTGTGTTGTAACAGGTACGTTTAGCTCCACATCTCATGTCGTGACTCATCAGCTGCACACAGCCGAAAACATTGTGTGGATAAACAAGGCACCGATTCCAAAATCACGGAAGTTTATACAGGGTATAAGTGTGTTTTACCAGCCTAATGTAATATTACATATTAATTTAGTGTATGTGAATAAGTCATAAAATATAAATGAAAAAGAAGGATATACTGAGTAACTGCTCTAATGTAAAGTTTACCTGCTTTAAATCACACCATTAAACAGCTCAATACTGGTACATTACATCATTAATCAAAGTGTAACGACCCACAAAAACTGTAGAAAAGAGCAGCATAGATACTTCTCTACATGGGTATTGAAAAAAGTGGTGGGTCTTTAATCATCTCTTGAAAACAGTCAGTGTCTCCTCTGTTCTGACACTGATGGGAGGTTCATTCCACCATCTTGGTACCAGAACAGAGAAAAGTCTCAAGGCGGGTCTACCTTGGTGACACTAGTCGAGCGGTACTGGTGGATCTGAGGGAGTACGGTGTTACTGTAAGGAGTGATAAGTGCTTAGAGGTAGGAGGTTGCTGCTATGTTTTAACTGATGCTTGCCTACAGCCTACGCTTTGCCGTGCAGCTACCGGGAGCTAGTGGAGGAAGCGCAGCAACAATAAGGAGGACAATAAGTGATGCGCGCTGGAAAAAACTGTCACGCTGGGAAGTTTTCAGGAAAAAAAAAAAACAATTTTTGTCGGCAAAATTGAGTTTCTATTACATATTCAACTGCAAAAGTAAATGTATACAACTGATTAATTAGGGGTTAAGGGCCTTGACGGACAGGGGCCCAACAGTGGTAGCTTGGTAGAGCTGGGAAAAATCTGATGGCAGCACAAGGCTGCACACACGACTTTACTCTCTCTGACTGTGTGTCTTGCAACCTTTGGATACTTCCTAATGTATTTATATTAATTTACAATGATGGCATGGAAGACACCCGACACCTGAGCTGTTGAGGGTGAAGGGCTTTGCTCAGGGGCCCAGCAGAAGCAGCGCTGTGGTCCTTAACAACTAATCTACCACTTGAATAGCGGGTTATAGTAAACTCCTCTAAACAAGAGTCCATTTGTTTTATTTAATACAAGTTAAGCCAGACTTTTGGGACTAATTAAATGTTGAATTGTGTTTAAACTAATTAGTCTGTGTAGAAGTTTGACTTAAGATAGCGGTTACATCCTGCTGGTGCAACACACTGCAAATCCACATCTATGGTACCGCCATTATCAAACTTGTGAAAAGCAAAAGTGTCCCTGTGCTGCATGATTTCTTTCTACGCTGACATTTAGACCTACAGAACAGGGAAACAGACCTTTAGTAGGTCAGCTTCTTTTGTGCTGGAGTTTGTCACAAACACACACACACACACACACTCTTATTCAGTCTCAAACACACACCTGCCAAACTCCGATGACCGCGTTGGCAACCAGGATGAGCAGAATGACTACAGGCTCAACAAAAGCCGTAGTGGACTCCTCGCCTTCCTCAAACAGTGCCAGCACCTGCGGAAAGACACACAGCACAATCCGTTCATCACACACATTCGTCTGACAGTGTTTAAACTCCCGTGTCTGACTATTTATTCTGCAGTTCACACTGCCGATCTCCTCTTATGGTGGAAACGTGAATGTTCATATTCAGTAATCTATTTAAAAGCTATTTAAGAATAAATCTATGAATGCTAATAGGCTTAAGCATTAGAGAAGACATTTAAGACTATGGAGAATTAAAGCTTACCTTTACTAATACAATGTAGGGGTTAATCTTTTAATACACGATTAAATGTTCAGTAAAAGTTAAACTTGATATCTTTAACAAGAAACTTTAAAGTATATTTCTAGGATTAAACAAATTAAGATTTTATTATTATCAATATATAATATTATTATTATTATATAACAAAAAGATCCAATTTCAATTATACATAAGAGACAAATTTTTTATAAACATGAACAGTGGATTACTTCCCCTTCAGGGCACTGGGGCTGAAATGTTCATTAACGTCCAATAGAAAAATTGTGAACTAATATTTTTGTCTTAGAACAGTCAGAGTTTATATGACCTAAAATAAAATAAGCGGCTGCGATAGCATGGTATAATCTTGTATTTTCTTTCAACCATTTTGACACGCAAGACTCCTGATTTAACCGTCTATCCTCCTAAATTTACTGTTAATAACGCTGGAAAATAAAAAATTGATTTACAAAAGTTTGGAGCCAAATTACATACAAATAAGAGCATATTGCCAGTATAAAAAAAAAAACTCTTACAAAAGGTCAAATTTGCCCAGAGGACATTAGAAAGGTTAACCCAGGTGGCGCTGTAGTGCAAGACAGTCCAGCATCGAGAAGACAGACACTTATATAAATATGCAGACATGAACACAAACGTGTCAGTGTTTCTTTTATGAATTATAACTTCATTTTCTGCAATAATTCACTGTAGCAGTAGCTGATATTGGATCTTGGTATTACCTTATATAATATAACAGCTCTTATTATTAGTGAATACCAAAAAAAAAGGATTAAACTAATCCTAAAATAAATTAATAATAATTGCGTGACATATTTAAAAGTTGAAGTGATTCCCATTGGGGGTTTTTTTTAATTAGTTAGATTAATATCTGTGACTAATCTTAAAACTAACTGCAAAAGCTGAATAATTGATCAACACATACTGATTAATCGAATAATTGCAGCTGAATTTCAAGCACATTTTTTAAGCTGAAATGAGTTCCTTGATTAATTTTCCAGGTGCGATATGCATACCTTAAAATCATTCACCTAAATGCCTAAACTGCAAAAATGGCAGATTAATTAATTAATCGGTCTAATAAAAATAATGGCTTGTTGCAGGCCAACTAGTATAAACACCTTTAAGTAACCCTGCTAATCTATAAGTATATTTGAACTAAATAAATGCATATGTTACAGCTGCCCTAAAGAATTGAAATGTCCACACACTTACAACCAATAAGCTTTCACATCCTAGGGGCTACAATCAACCCTAGGTATTAGGGACAGTGTACTCAGGTGCTTAGGGAGGCAACAAAAGCCTGTTCATTTCACACCTCTACATATACAGCGCAGCTCCCGGGCACAGGAAACGGGAAAAGCTGCCGTCGGCGAAAACCCAGCTACAGTACATCCCGATTGACTGGTGGAGGGTAAAAGTGAGGATATGCTCTAATGGGGGAAATATGTAAGAGGCTGAATTGCCACTTTGTTATTCTGTTCGGACCTGTTTAGCTGTAGACTGAAGTTTAAAGAAAGCTGTTTTGAGTTTGGGTCGGTTCTTTAACCCATGTACCCTCATCCCGTCCTTTAGATTTAACCACCAGAAGGCATGAAATGGAGAATTTGACCAGATTCTGCTTTACACCATGTTAATTTTAAGCAATCATATAAAAATAAAACCATAGTTCTAATATAAAAACCATGACCCTAATCAAATTTGTTCCAAGGACAGTGCACATACTTACACTACTATGAATGGAACCAAAGGGATTTTTTTCCCCTTTAACTGATGAATCTGATCTGCTTAAACAAACCACCCGGTCAGGTTAGGTGTCATGTACCTTTTGTAATCCGCTAACGGAGCAACACATTTCAACAACTGTTCATTTACTGGTTAAGCTCCTTAAAAGGACATACTCTACAAAACGAAAATAGAAAAAAACAATGCGAGGGGAACACAAGGGCTCTTATTCAATAAGCAGGAAATGATTTAAAAATAATTTAAGCCAGTTTAATTAAAAAAAAATATATAGTTAAAATATAGAATAAAACTTTTGTTGTTCAATTCTATGTTTAAATTCACTAAATCAGGATTAAATCAGTTTTGGATATTAAGTATTATGTCAAAGCTGCAGTGGGACATTTTGCAAAATGCTAACTGTAGCTTGATAGAGTTTTTGTCCCAACATCGATCAAATCCGCGCCCTCTGAACGCATGAATGTTCAAACGAAATACTGTAGCCATGACATCATCCTTCAGACACTTTGACTTCAGACAAAAATGCTTTGAACGAAATCACCTACCCTGTCTTTAAATATTTTCAAAAGCATGTGATTTAAGGACGAGCTCGAATTGGCCTGTTCCGAATTCCCACCGGGACACGCCTTGAACCCTCCCACTTTTGTTGTAAGCAAATCAATATTGTTTTTATGTTTTGGCCCTATATGATTATACCGTTGCAATGCCTTTTACTGTTTTCCCTTGTGGACAACATCAGTATTGCAGTCTTCATACCTAAATCTGACTGATATCAGATCGTCATATGGGGAAATTATTTAAACAATGACCTTGATTACTTTTTACAGATACTAAACCTACATTTACAGATTGACGGTACATTTATTGCACTTTTTAACACTTGATCTTAACATTAATACGTTTAATATTTACATAAATAAACATTTACATCATTATTTTATTCAGTTACATCATCGCTATTGACCATTTACAGTCCTGCATTAGTAACAATTTAAGTTCTCAGCTTTTTAGGACCAACCACCACTGATCCAAATATCTGTAAAGTTCTTTAAGGCTTCGTAGAGAAGATATAAATAACTTCCACTACTTATAACCCTCCTGCCAGCTCACCTGCTGAACGAGCATCTGTAGCAAACAGCCTCGGGCTATCCATCGTTTTGTTGGCTAGGTTTCTCATCCCTCTAACTCGAGTGTTTATCTACGGTAGTTTCGGAGCTCAGCCTCCCTTCATCATTTTATTACACGCTGCCTCGAAAGGTTTTAGAGATTTAAGGTGAGTGTGAGATACGATGAGCAGTGAAGGGCACGATAAACTAAACCGAACACAGGAAGGAGGCAGAAATCCCAAACGTAGACAGTTTAAACTAATAGTGGTGCGGAACAAACTCGAGAAGGAGACAACGAGACTGAAAAAGAAGGGAAGTGCTAGCGCAGTGGTTAGGGGGTTGGACTAAAGAAAGAAAGAAAAGGGATGATCATCACCATTTCTGGGGAAGTGGTAATGCAGGGGTTAAGCTGTTGAACTACCACCTTGAGGACCCGTGTTCGATTTCCAGCTCCACCAAGCCACCAGTGCTGGGCCCCTGAGCAAGGCCCTTAACCCCCAATTGCTCAGTTGTATAACAGGGAATATTGTAAGTCGCTCTGGATAAGGGCGTCTACCAAATGCTGCTAATGGAATGTGAAAAGCAAAGACAAAGAGATATTGACAAACTGCTCAAAAGAATGTTTTAGGTGGGGAAAAAAGCAGCTAAAATGAGGAATGGCTCGTCCCTGAATGTAGTGAATCATTCAGAAATATGACCAACTCAAATATGACTGTGAAGGATTGTCCTGTATTAGAAAACCGATGCACGGAGACTATCATAGTCTCGAAATAACATTACACCAATTAGCAAAGCTTTATACAAAGCCGAAAACGCTCTCCTTTTTCTCTTTCCATAATTATTGATGTAAATCTCCAGATTCGCATCTGCACTCTTGCGTCAGGCTGATGGTTATGTTCTGAAATGTTTCCCCATCACACTATTATATATTCATCCAAAATCCTCTTTAAAAAGTCTTGAAATTTCACCCCAACTTAAAGGAGTCCTTCTGGTAGGCCTGTGCCTGGTGAGGGCAATTACCGCAGTAACTGGGGCTTGTGAGTACCACCCCAGCCTGAAAGTTGTTTTAATGCATGAAACAAATGCAAAATATTAACAGACTATTTCTGTTAGGCTGTTTGCACAAAAAAGTACTTTGGCTGTGGTATCAAGAACCTGTCCTATTTTAGAACACGTGGCTTGCAAATTAAAATTTCTGGTAGCTGCTGGAAAGGGGACTGTAGGTGAGTTCAATTAGCCTGAATTAAAAAAAAAGGAGAATATTGTAAAGGAGACAAAATGTTAATCAAAAATATCTTCAAAACACAATAACATTTGTATGCTATGAAGTCAGTAAATTACAGTTATCAATACAAATATTTGGTTCTAACTGAACATCTTATTCCAGATGTCAGCGATTTTTGCAATGTTTTTCTACTGCGTGCATTAGAGTTGAGATTTCATGTTGTATGTATGTAAGAATAAGTATTGACTGACAGAACAATGGCAGAGGAATTGGTACATAACACAGATCTGGAGCATCACTAACAAATATCTTGTAAAATCAGTACCGGCGCTCCACACACACAATTTGCGCAAATCGATAATTAAAAGTGAAAATAAAAGATTTGAACATATTCAAACACGATTTTAATACTCCACATGTTGATACATACAACATAATTCTTTAATTATCTTTAATTATATATCTGTCTGTGAGACAATACAAAAGCATTTAAAAATATATGTTTCCTATTCGGTAGCCTGCCGGGCAGGGTAAGGATAAATTGTGGTAGCCCCGACTCAAAGACACAATAACCTTGGGACATTGCACCATAAAACTAATATTAGCAGTAGCAGCGTCTCAAATTTAGCTGCAAAGAGATGCATTATTCTTCATAAACTTATTTACATGTTAGTTCCAAAATAGTGGATTAAATTGGTTAAATTGGTTAAATTCGTTTTTAAAACCATCACGAATAAATTGCGTACATTTAAAATAAATATATTAACGTGAACCCTACAATCGACTTTTTATTTCATTAGTTATTGTCATATTTAACAGTAACAGCCTGCTGGTTTGATGAGCAAATCCGGACTCGCTAAAATTAAAAGGATATACAACCCTATTAAAAAAAAAACCCACCATCAACGTTGCAAGAGAACTGCCAATAAACAGCCTTTAACTATCTACAGACTGTAATGCTGGAAATATCTTTAGAGAATCTGAAGAGAACCCAACCGTTCGAGTGCTCGGACGGCATCGTGTAGGAAGATTTTTATAAACATAGGGAATACCGGGAATACTTTGGGAAACCCGTCCCCATATAACCCGGTCCACTACTGCATCAGTAAATGCAACCTGAAACCCTATTGACAGAGGAGAAAACCTATACATCTATCCACTGATTTCTCCGGGTTCTCCGGCCGTAGAAACCTTTGCCGTGGTTTGACCATTTGATTTATTCAGTTCAGCTCGGTGTCCAGGATGTTTAGACACCAACTACGTGTGTGTCAGGAGCGTTTTTCAGTAAAAGCTGTAAAAGCCAGCATCTGTTATAGTACGGTGTGCATCAATTTGCATTTGCATTTTGTGTGAAGGGAACACCGAGAGGTGAAGCGTGTATGGGGATTTTATGGAGACATACTGTAAGCTGCCATTAAAGTGACATCTTTGGTGCTCTCGGAAGTCCATGGCTTATTTAGCAGACGGTTCATGATTGACTGACCTGCCGGCAGTCCGAATGTGCAGTCCTCTTGGTTCCCAACCAATTAATTAAAAAGACAGGGCAAAGTAACAGTGGAGGAAGTGGTAGCACATTGGTCATGGTGTTGCACAGCTGATTTAATTCCCAGCACCACCAAGCTCGGGATTTGGCAATTGTTATATTCACTATGGCAATCTTTGTTCTTTTTGTTAGTAAAATTCAATTACAAGAGAATCGCATTTTGTTTTTTATTGCATTTCGGAAAATATGCAAGTGAAAAGTCTAAACATCAAAACTGCAATTTTAGCCACCAACACTACAGTTTTTTTTTTGTTTTTTTTACAGACTTTCTGTTTTCAGGGCTCAGGGGGCATAAAAGCTAGAAGTGTCATCGAGCAAAAGAGAAGATTTTCTCCTTTTTACACTACAGTGTAGTTTGTCTTGCAAAATGATTTTCCTCGAATGTAAGTATCTATACTGCGATGAATATCACTGTAATAATACTTGATACGCATGAGTTCAGACCTTGAAAAAGGTATAAATTGTGGTATTTTTGCCTATTATATGCCATTTTTATTGACTCTAAGCTGCCTTGGGTTATTTGGGGATTTACAGCAAAATTCTTATAGCCCAGTTCAGGTTTGTGAAATAGTTAAAAAATTTGCCCTATGGTCGGATGTTAAATTCTGTAAACTGCTGTCAAACTTACGAGTAAAAACATCCAAAGAACCCCCCATACTATTCACAGCGTGTAATGCTGTAGACGTTTTACAGAATCCAGATAGATCCTGAAGGTTTGAGTGCTCGGACAGCTACCTGAGCTCTGGGAGCACTTAACCCGGCCCACTACTGCATCAAAAAATGCAACTTGCAACACTATTGACAGTCAAACATCATAAAGAGTTCATAAAGCATTATATGCATTTATAATACACAGTTGATCTGTGATGTACTTCTAGTTACTAAATACTGTACTAGAAACGTTCCTCTAAAGACCAGGTTACTCGCACCTCCAGCCAGATTTCCAACTCAGTGGAAAAAAAGTAATGAAAAAGAAGAAGAAAAAAGAAGAAAAAAAAAAAACAACCCACCACCACATCGTTTAAGCCACCACTTTGCATGTCAAATGCAGGAAGTGAAGCTATTGTTCAGGTGACCTTTAATTCTAAGACACAGGCTTGGCCCAAAACAAACCAGAATGCATTGTGGGGTGATGTCATCAACATACCATACCATTTCAGTGGCGGTGTTACTGGCAAGAAAAAACTCCCTGAGATTATGTTAGAAAGAGAAACTAGACTAGAGGTGGAACTCATTCTCATGTGGGTGACGCCGGAGTATGTGCATATAGACGGTGGCGTACTGTGGGGTTCCTGTCAGGGTCTTCAGTAAGCATATTATGCACCATTGGTGTTTAAGAGCTGCCCAAGTTTAGCTATTAGAAGCTAAAGAGCCAAAACCATTCCATGTCCCTTTACTTGTATTTTTTTCTTATTTTTTTAATGTCTTTGTTGTGCTCTGTGTTAGCTGTTAGCCGTTAGCTGTTAGCCGTTAGCCACTCATAGCACTTATAGTCGCAAGCGCACGTCTTTCTTTCAACTATTTTTCTTTTGTCTGCATAAATAGACCTTGAAGATGTGGCAGTCATTTAATTGTCACTGAGTTGCATTTTTTTATACCCAGAAAAATTCCAGACAAAAACGCTGAGGGTAGCACTGGGCACGTCAGTGGACCCAGAGGACAGGCTATCGCTGAACATTAAAATAGATTTTCTGATGATTCGGGCACTAACACTTGTTACAAATCAGATGTGACACATTTCAACTGCTTAATGTAGGATATTCTAGCTCAACCATACCAAAACGAATCATAGGCAGTTCTGTAGGAATTACAGGAAAAAAAAAAACAAAAAAACATTTTTTTTCCACCATAATTTTATGCGATTAATTATTTTTATAGGGCCAGCAGACTGACTGTCCAGCACTAACTGTAGACACTGTCCTGTCCAAGAAAATTCAACATCCAAATATTCTAACCTCTACAGTGAGGAGAAAAAATAATTTAATGATCAGAAATGATCAGTCTATGATTTTAATATTAGGGTTATTCTGTTTATAGCAGTGAAAGACAGGTGTCTTTTATAGGGGTAACTATCTGAGATTAGGAGCAGTTCCTTTAAGTGATACTCTAAGCCAGAGATCTTGCTGGCTGATAGAGAATAAAATAATTACATTCATCTCTTTTATAAAACTAAGCAATCAGGGGTTAGGGGCCGTGCTCAGGGACCCAAGCAGTGGTGGCTTGGTGGTGCTAGAAATCGAACCTACAATCTTCTAATTAGTAGCCCAACACCTTAAGCACTGCGTTATCATTTTAGTTGTTTAATGCATTTTTCTGGGTGTTATTAAAATTATAGACCGATCATTTCTTCATCAATGGGCAAAATGAACAGATGATCAAATCTCCCCAAATGGGGGAGTGGTTAAGTTGTTGGACTACCAACTTAAGGACCCGGGTTCGATTCCCAGCCCCACCAAGCCACCACTGGTAGGCCCTTGAGCAAGGCGCTTAACCCCCAATTGCTCAGTTGTATAACAAGGAATATTGTAAGTCGCAGTGGATAAGGGCGTCTACCAAATGCTGCAAATGTAATGTAAAATCATTTCCCCCCCAATTGTGTATAAGGACATTAGATTAGTTATGTGTGGGACAAATAACGCTTCCTTCTTCCAAACATAAACAGATCAATCAGCTGCTGTTGAACGTCACACATTTTGCCGTCTAAGACCTCTAATCTCAACTCGCCTCTGAAGAATATTCTGTGATCGTCAGGTGGGATTCAGATAATCTTCGTGCTTAAACATAAATCAGGAAGGAACCTCCTCAGGTTATTAAAGAAAAATTAAACAGAAAGCTAATTTTCCAGGCACTTGATTTTTTTTGGAATGCTCCTGGCTGCTTAGTCACATCCAGCCATGACTATTTTCTGAGAGGATAATCAACACTGTGGTGCTGCTTATAGAAACATGTTTCCACTGGCACAATATGCAAAAAAAAAAAAAATGGACTGCAAATGCTGAAGATTTTAATATATTCAAAATCAAAATCAAACGAGTTGAGCGCGTGGGCCAAAGACTCTTTCCATCACGTGTGAGTTTTTGTAGAACGTTTTGCAAGCAAAAAAAACATGCAAATGCACACACACACACACACACACACAGGATTCTTTTATGAAGCGCTTGAACGCGCTCTGTTGAAAGCCCAGCAGCGGCCGCCTTTGGACACGTTTACTTCAGTGCAGAAAGACTGATAAAAGTCTTGTTGTCTGTAGCCCCCCTCCAAAAAAGGCTAAGATAATGACAATAAAAAGTTCCGTGACATGACCAGGACTTGTCGAGCAGTGTCGTGGTGCGATAATGCCAGGAACAACAGGACAAATATATCCAAGATGAAAAAAAAGGTAGGTTCGTAAACATGGAACTCGCTGTTTTTGAGTTTAACAAGCTTGTGCTTTGGGGAAAAAAAAAGTAGTAGCTGTGTTGGAGAGCAGCAGTGTACCAAAATGTAACTAAACTGATCATGAGACCCAGGAAATCCAATTATTTCTGAATAAGGAGCCGCAACTATACAAAATGCAATGTAGCCACTAACACTACAGTTTCACTGTTTAATTAGTTCCAACCCCAAACTCTGAATTTGATTTTAAAATATTAGTGGTTTTACAGAATCCAGCTGTCCTCCTGAAGCCTGATTTTAATGGACAGTTCAAGACTGAGTGATATAAAACGGAAAAATTTCTCCTCCATCATTCTATATCCATGTTGTGAAGCCTCCACGTTAAACCGCACAAATATCTTCTTTTCGGTGTAGCGGTGTATCCCGTGGAATGGCTACATTATTTTCCTTTAAAGTAAAGATCTATATTGTTCACTATTTCCATCATCATCATCATCATTATTTATGTAATGACATGTAATGCAGGGGTTAAGTGGTGTAGCTAGGGTGGGCAAGGAAGGACATCTGTCCACGGAGGCAGCATCTGGAGGTGCCAAACTGATGTTATATAATTACGAATGAATTGCATTTTTCCCCATTTATATCTTCAAAGCATCATTGCTGTCTTAATTATTTTGCTTTTTTTTTTTTTATTCTTTCATACTCTAAAAATATGCCACCGAATGCAGATTTTTATGATCTAATAACAATAACTTCTAAGAAAGCATGATGGACCCCCTTATGCCTCTATCTTGGTATGACGGGGACGGCGGGCGGGGGCTCAAAAACTGCCCCTGGGTGCTTAAAACCCTAGCTATGCCTCTGCATAGGTTCACCCGCTCTCTCAAGTTGCCTTGGGTTGTTCGGGACTTGAAAGGAAAAGGGGTATTTACAGCAAAACTAGAAAGATGGGAAATATAAATGTTCTCCTTGTTGTTGCTTTAAGAGACCTGGAATCTGGAAAGTTACCTGCTAAACTATGCGTAAATGCATCGAGGGCCAAAGCTGCTTTAAAACGCAAAGCATTTTCACACCAAATGTTGATTTAATTAACTGATAACACAAATCAATACATAACATTATTATTTTGACCGCGTCCGCTTTTTTACAGCATTTGTACAAAAGGACGCAAGTATAACCTGAACAGTACAGCTACTTTTTCTGGATTTAGTCTCTCTTTGTTCAGTTTTTACATGTTAGTCTTGACAGACTGGATGATGATGATGATGATGATGATGGGATCTTTGTCTGTTGTCCGAGTCATTGTGCAAACAAAAATGTCATATATGAACTAATATCTGCTACTGAGACACTATAGCTAAAGATAGAAATAACTACACGTTGTTTAGTTAAGGAAAGAAATTGGCCATCACAGGAGAACTACTGTAAAGATTTTGTGGAAAAACATGAAAAAAACATAAAAAAAAAAAAAAATCAGTATTATATTAAGTGTATGAAAGTTCGTTCGTTTAGAATATCAAGGAAAGTGTAAATATTGTGACATCAGCAAGACCCGTGGACTTGACCGACCACCCGTGGACTTGACCGACCACCCGTGGACTTGACCGACCACCCGTGGACTTGACCGACCACCCGTGGACTTGACCGATATTACAATAACTGGAGGAACAGGCAACGGTTGCCAGAAGGTTCTTTAGAACATCTAAGCGATCGAGTACCATGAAATAATAATGTTGTGAGGTGACTTTACAGCACTGTACTGGATCGTGTCAATGCGTCCTTAAGCTCGATGCAGCAAATTTTTTTTTTTTTTATCTGATTAGACCTTTCTTAATCCATACATAACTCTGGATCTTCCAGCAAACAAAGTTTATACCAAAGACACTGAATAGAAAAGGACTTACGAAAGACACGCAGGCAGCCAGCAGCAGAATCCGGACGAGAAGATCCTCGAACTGCTCCACCACCAGCTCCCAGAGGGACTTCCCTGAGGAAAAGCCATGCACGTTCACTCGACTGCCTCTTCAGCGAGGCTTAATAAACATCTCGCTTATACTTTAATATCTCAGTCAACGCACAGCATTAGGATTCAGACAACACTCTAAATCTGGACCACATGCATAACAAACTAATTAAAGACTGATGAGAGATTAAGCTGGAGGATGGACAAGGAAGTAATGCTGTGGTAACCTTGGGGAAACAGACAGAGTCAAAAAGTAAAGGGAAAAAATAAATACAAGAAAAAAGTGAAAGAGAAAGAAAGTGAAAGAAAAAGAGATGGGCAGAGAGAAAGAGAGAGCAAAAGAGAGAGACAGACTAAGCGAAAGAGATAAAAAAAAAAGAGAAATACAGAGAGAGGGAAAAAAAGACAGAGTGAAAGAGAATGAGAAAGACAGCAAGGCAGACAAAGGAAGCAAAAGAGAAAGACACTGAGCAAAAGAGATGAGACAGGGAAATACAGAGCGAACGAGCGAGAGAGAGAGAGAGAGAGAGAGAGAGAGAGAGAGAGAGGGGAAAGATAAAAAATGTGAAAAAGATTAGGAAAAGATACTTGATGATAAGTAGATCCTAGTTGACACACACACTATTGTTGAAACACACCTGCACACAGTGGTGTGTGTGTGTGTGTGTGTGTGTTTCTGGTGAAACAGATAGACAGCTTGTACTCGAATGAACAGTGGCTCTCATAAAGACAGTGCAGTAATACTGGGATGGAAAGATCAATATTTACCTTCCTCTGCTGGGAGTTCTGTCCATCCAACCGCCCAGAGTGATCCGTAGAGGAGACCATGAAAAAGAGAGAGAGAGAGAGAGAGAGAGAGGAAGACAGAGAGAGATAGAGAGACAGAGAAAGAGGGACAGAGAGACAGAGAGAGAGAGACACAGAGAGGGTCAGAGAGAAAGAGAGAGAGAGAGAGAGAGAGAGAGAGAGAGAGGGAGAGAGAGAGAGAGAGAGAGAGAGAGAGAGACACAGAGAGAGAGAGAGAGAGAGAGAGAGAGAGAGAGAGAGAGAGAGAGAGAGAGAGAGAGAGGTGTTAGCCAAAGGCACGTTACAAGCACATTGTCCGGCTCTTTATCCCTCAGACATAAAGTTAAACACACAGATACACAGTGTGCTGATTGGCTGTAGGGTCACCATGTTCTCCAAAATAACATCAATAAACATTATCAGCTAAAAACACGTCCGATTAGAATCTTAAAGATTAAAGCGCTGGATTTGAGAGAGAAAAATAAACAGAATCCCAAATCAACCTTCAAACCAAACAGTGTGTGTGGAACCTTCCTCCTAAGCAGAGTCAAGATTTATTAAAGCTCAACAAAAGACAGTTTCATAGATCATGATGGTGTGGGTAAGACACTAATATTATGTGGAAAGCTGTAACAGAGAGAGGGAGGGGAGAGAAAGAAAAAAAAGAAAGAAAGAGAGACAGAGAAAAAAGGGAAAAAGAAAGAGAGAGAGAGCGAGAAAGAGTGAAAGAAGGAGAAAGAAAGAAAGAAAGAGAGAAAGAAAGAAAAAAAAGAAAGAAAGAAAGAAAGAAAAGAAAGAAAGACAAAAAAAAAAAAAGAAAGAGGAAAGAAAGAAAAGAAAGTAAGAAGGAACGAACAAAGAGAAACAAAGACAAGTAAGAAAGAAAAAATGTCGTAGAGAAAAAAAAAAAAGAGAAACAAGGATAAGGAAAGAAAAAAGAAAAAGAATGAATGAAAGGAAGAAAGAAAAAGCAAAGAGAGAGAAAAAAAGAGAAATAAGGATAAGGAAAGAAAAAAGAAAGAAAGAAAGAATCAAAAAAGAGGAGAAAAAGAAAAGAGAGAGAAATAAGGATAAGGAAAGGATAAGGAAAGAAAAAAAAGACAGAAAGAAAGAAAGTCAAAGAGAGAGAAAAAAAGAGAAATAAGGATAAGAAAAGAAAAAAAAGAAAGAAGGAAAAAGGGAGAGAGAGAAAGAAAGAAATTGACAAACAGAAAAGAACTAATAGCAGAACTAACAGAATATACCTAATAATAAAAAAAGAGGAGTACATGCACTAATGTACATTTGATTTTTTTATATTTAAAACTTTAACTTAAAAAAAAAAAAAAAAGTCATCTGCTTTGTTTCTTGCCCCTGTGTGTGTGTGTGTGTGTGTGTGTGTGTGACAGGAAGTGAGCGATACTCTGACAGCGCGGAGTGTGTAGATGAGAGAGAGCGTCGAGGAGGCTCTGATCACTGCCGAGCCTACACACTGCTGTTGAGTCATTTCTACAAGCTTCTCACTCCAGAGTGTGTAGGAGCAGTGGAGCAGGTGGAGAGTGGGAGGGAGGGAGCAGTGAGGAGTATGACACACACACACACACACACACACACACACACACACACATACATTATAAAACCCGGCAGTCACTTTCCATGAATTAGTTCATTCACATTTTGCCATTAAATGTTATATTATTATTGCTCAGCAGCTTCAGTGCAGTTTAACAGGCTGTACCGGCATGACCGTATATACAGTAGATACAGTGCAGCCTGAACATTACAGCAAAAAGAAACAAAATATTAATAAACAGACAAAAACATGGCAATAACAACCAAACACATGGAGGACAAACCGGTCCGAGTGTATGTTTGCGTTTAGGTGTGCACGTTTGTGTGTGCTACTGGCCATACTTTAGTGTGCTAATAATAGGGCTGTATGATATTGCGGCATGCGATAACATGCTAAATTATGCGATAATAATAAAAAAAAAAAAATTAAATAAAAATAAAATTCTCCTGCGTTTAAAGATTTTTCGGCAGAGCAAAGCTTGTTTTGCGGTCACTGTAAAGATTTGTAGTGGCACTAAATCATTAACTTATCAAGATTAGCGCGCTATAAAAGCTTTATGACTTGTTTATTGTCTAACGTCAAAGCATGTGTACCCATATCCAAAATAACATCCCCATTTGACATATTTTGACTATTCAAATCGACCTAAAACTATGATCACAAATTTATATTTGAAGTATTGAATCGCAAAACTTTGCGATATGCAATGTCTGCGATATTCTGATCATGGCGATATATTGTGCAGCCTTCGCTAAAACACAACTTTGCTTCCTTTCCCTCTAGCAGGATAGGCAGTGAGGTTGCAAGAATGTTGAAAATATTCAGTGACTAAAATGGCCGCAATGGTCCCGCAGTGCTGTGTGCATGCGATTAAGGAGTTTGCAGGCAAGAAATTTAACTAACACACTGAATTAAATCAAGTTTCTTCTTTTTGTCACCCAGTAAAATAACCCACAGTCAATGTTTTCCTTGTGTTTCCGTGTCGTTATCTGAATGGAAAACATTGTCAAGTGTTCGATGATAAAATGGGAGGCTTCCCTTTAAATAAGTATGTCTTTTGGTCAAAATTTTGAATACATAAATTATTTTTTAGTTTTATGCCAAAAAAAATCAAAAGCATACTCGTGTAAACGACGGTGAGGTCGCCAGGCAGAACGACATGTGTAGTGGAAACCGAACCAGACAAGAAAACCTGTAGCAGCTGGCTGAAGATCAAACATGCCGCCTTGAGAACATGGAAAACCCATGATGGATGAGGGGTGAACTGGCTCTAATGAGGTTTTACTTTCAACGTATTTATCCCGCTTTGATTTGGTTGGAGCACTGAAATTGTCTGGCAGTGACAAGACAGGAAGGGTGAACAAACTGCAAAGGAGTCTCACGGCATGAAAGGGAGAAAGCTGAGAGCTCGGCTTTGAACAACAAAAAAGAGCCTCCTTTTCATCTGCGAGACAGGAGACGTCTGAATGGAGGTGTGTGTATGAACTACAGGGACAGACTATGCACGGTTGGATAAACATTAGAAGGTAGTTTTTTTGTTATGCGACATTCCAATAAAAAAAAATCTGCCCTGCTTGGCCTAGTTTTGCTCGGCAAGTCGATTGAGTGAATGAAGTCTGAGGACTTGTTTGCAAGTAAAAATGTGATCGTTTTGTTTGGCAGCCTCACATATACAATTATGTAACTGGCCTGTGGAAAGAAACTGCACAACTAATGCTGCCACTCTGAGACGTGTGGAAAAATCTTGGGAAACCAAAGAATTGTCTCCAACAATCCTGTTACCCAGAGGCATGTTTGCATCTCCAAATGCATGCAAAGACAAATTTTGTCTTGTCCTTTTACTGCACCTCTCTGGCACTAAGTGCTTCTTTTCCCAATGCTAGCTTGAACCATCTGATATTCATTGGAAGACAGGCTGACTTCAGAACTAGGCTGTGAGACAAAGAAAGCCTTGGTGTAAAAAAAAAAAAAAAAAAAAACAGAGCAGGAAATGGGAGGGCTGAATGGGGTTTCCCCAGACATGCTGTGCCAAGGATTCCCTCCGTGTCATCTGGGCCTCACCGGCCTCGATCTGCCCAGGAACATTCCAACATACTGACTTCAGCAAGCCAGCCAACGCACTCTCTCTGTTTTTCTCTCTCTCTCTCTCTTGCCCTCTTGCTCATAAAAACATGTGCCAGCCTGTTTACACGCCACCAGGCAAAGGCAAGGGGGGAAACACTTCCTGGAAACGGTTGCCAACAACATGGAGCTCAAAGCGAATGTGTCGAGGGAAGCCGAAGGAAATCTGCTGGGTTTCAAGAAGAGCCAAACCATAATACACAAAACTAGCATCCCAATATAGGAGTTCAGACATCCCGTCTTCCCACAACAATCGCAGTCATACTCCTCCCTCCTACACGGCGAAGCTGACGCACAGCATAACATAACACTAGAATGAAAACCCTATTGAAGACTGCACTACACAAGCCATTGTTCAAAACAGAAATATGCGACGTTTTTAAAACCAGTCGCCATAGCACCGAGGCTTGTGGGCGCTTCCCATAACCAACTTCTGGCTTGCTTTGCTCGCTAGCTGGAAATATAACTTGTGCAACACAAATACAAACGTCACTTACAACAGCCTCATTACACGGTCACTTACGTTGCATCATTTTAGGACAGAATAATTGCAGCAGACGACGTACAGCTAAATACGCTCTGTCCAAGTGATGCTTGTCCACACGAGCCAGACCCTAAAAATATCTCCCGGGGTATCTTAGAATAACATGGAACACACTGGAAACAGTCATAAGAGTCATGTTTTTCCAGCGTGCAGTGGAAGGCAGGAGTTCAAAAACCAGCATGTCCATAGGAGTACTAAAATATCTGATGCCTTTTCTGAATGTTCCAGGCTTACACTTGGTTAGTCTGCGTTCACTTCTTTCACACACATATTCTGCTTCCTAAATCGCATACTTTACTACTATATAGTATGCAAATAAGCAGTACGCAAGGTAAATGGTATGCCAGAAACCGTAATAAGCGAAAAGTTCCCGGATGATCTACTACTACTTAGTGTCACTAAGCCCACCTGGTACTGTCACATGAGTGACCAAAGGTCACGACCATTCACTGCCGCTTACATGCAAAGATTTCTCCGGATTCTCTAAATCGTCTGATAATATATATGAGATGGGCTGTAGATTAGGAAATACCTAAATTTCTTGCAATTCTACGCTGAGGAACTACTTGCTCACAAAGTGGTGAACCGCACCTCGTCCTTGATTGTGAATAACTAAGGCTTTTATACCAAATCAAGATGCTCTCCGGCGTCCGATTAACTTGTTCCCTTGTGAAATATTCAAAACAAGGTGTTTTTTGGAAGCATTTCCCAACTTTTCCTTTCCCAATCTTTTGTTGCCCCTGTCCCAACTCTTTTGAATGCAGGCATCAAATTCGAAATGAGTGAATATTTGCAAAACACAAACGTTTTGTAAGATATCTTTCCGGTGTTTTTTAACTAAATATAGGTTAACAAGGATTCGCAGGTCATTGTATTCTGTATTGATTTACATTTTACACCACGTCCCCCCTTCATTGGAATTAGGGTTAGTATGAAGAGGATGATTACAACTTTCTGCACATGATCACAAAGTAAATGAATAAAATAAACATTAATCTGGTATAAGTTAACTAAACTACTTTACTACTTTTATAACTCGATTAAACTACGTTACTATTACTTGAGTTTAACTCCTCAGCAGTGCCAACAGGTTAAAAAAAACAACAACAACAAAATACACAAGAATGGATCGATGGGTCGGGTTAGGGGCAAAAACAGCCAGTTCTTATCCTATGATAGAAACTGTAGGATGGATAAAAGCTAGAGAGTAAAGTTTAGGGGGGGGTCAAGCTGTCTCTAAGAACTGTTTAAAGCAGGAAAAGAGACACATTGGACATTTTGTTTTCTATTCAGGAAGATGTACAGGAGTGAATAAAAAAATAAATAAATAAAAGGTGTGCATGTGAAACATTCTTCTTTTCCCTTAGCGGTAACCTGTATGTACACATTCCTGTTCCACCACAATGTTAGTATTGACTTTATTCCCGTTAGAATTACCATCAAATCTAAGTCTACAGCGTCAGCCCTAACCCTTTATTGTGGGCCTGATATAAAGCTTAACAAGTGTCTATAATTATATTTCAGCTCAGTCAAACATACACTATGATACTGTAGTCGAAACGATACGAACAGAGGCAAAGGGCGGGGCCTCCTCAACTGTCATTCATTTGTTCTTTTCTTTATAACTAAGTACTCGGTGCGGTGTTAGTGGCTGTGCTTAAACATTGCTAGGTTACATGACATAATTACCGACAATAATAACAACAATTGCTCATTTGTACAGCGCCTGCAAATAACCAATCAATCAAACACATATCCGCCTCGATTGCCTTTTTTATACGAGCAAATAATTCCTATTATTGTCAGATAGTCACGCAAGCCAATCAGCTGAAAGCTTATTGACACATCTATTGTATCAGACAATGGAGAAAAGCATTATGGTATTATCTGCAGGCCCACCAAATTTTGCACAACGTGAAAAACATCCTGTGTGTGGTTTGGAGCAAGTGACATAACGCGCATATTCACTTTGCTTTGATGTGAACTAGGCATTATTAACACCACCAACAACCAAATGTCCAGGATGCAGGATTTTATGGACCAAGCTAAGATAGGACAGCAAATTTAATAATTATATATACACAGATAAATATAGGAAAAAAGGAAGGGGAAAAAAGTCTAGGCGTGTTTCGGGGCCTTCTGATGAGTTCTAATCAAAAAAGGTTGGATGACGGATATTGTGGCATGATGTGTGTTCTGTAAAAAGGTGAGTGCATGTATTAGGATTCACCTTTTTCCTCTGCTCTCAGACATGCTAGTACCTGACACCCTCTTGGAGATTAAGTCGCTTAACAAACAGGAACACGGATACACACTCGAGCGCTAAAGCCTGGCTTATGCGCTGATTCTTTCTGATTGTTGCTAGTCAAATGGCATGAACATGATCCTCATGTCACACTAAAGGATCTCCATTGTCATAATGTCCAACTGTTGGACCGTCATAATGCATCACAAACGGGTGCAGACAAGAAGTCTTGTCTGGTCATCAATCAATGATACGTTCAGTGACGCATGCTGTCTTGGTTAAATGGTAGCTAGCAGCAAATCAAAACAGCATCTGTAGCAGTAATTTTGCAAATGACATGCCTTAAGTTTTATTTCCTGTTTTTCTGTCTACCGGACTAGTTAGGACGTTTTCCAAAGGTGGTTTGCAGTTGTGGCAATTGCGGCAAGATGTTCAGCGCTCCTACTGGTTCATGGATTGACGGCCATTGTGGGAAAAGTTACAATGCAGGAAAGTGTCAGAAGTCTTCCTCTGAATTTTATTGGAGGAAAAAAACTGATCACAACGGTCGCTTATTGTCTTTCAGTGAACATGATCAAAAACAACGGATTTTAGCATAGGATTATTGGACTTTTTGGGGAGTTTGTCAACATTTGTCTCAGACGAACAAACCATGGCCAGAATCACACAGTTTGAGCTTGGATTCAGATGGTCAGCGATGTTATTAGTCCTTTTATGAGTGTAAACAAATGAATTGTGTAAGAAATTCAACAACCAATGTCTTTCTTTTCTCAAACTTGTACTATCAATTATGTTGTTGGGCCGCCCGGAATGACGGTAGTGAGCTGCTGCTTATCAGACGCGATATAATGCAGTTGGGAGAATTTTTCTTTTCTCACCGGCAAGCAAGATTACTGAAGAAAATGAGACACATTTATTGTTCCTCTGCAAAGGGAACACACTCGATCACCTCAGCCGCAGAGAGTTATCACTTCGGCTGTACAACCCGAGTGCACCATTAGACATCCCGTAGTTCTCTGAAAGTGATGGAATCTAATGAATTAATCCTAAACTTGAAGAATAAAGACGTTTTCTATAAACAGAAGGAGGTAGAAATGTGTGTACACCACTTTCTTGATCTCCTTAGTGGGTTCTGTATGCAGGTCCTTCCTTAACTATTCGAATCTTAGTTAACTAGAGTTGACTAGGTGATTGACTGCGTATTGGAGGGTCCCAGGATCACCAAGTTGCCACTATGGGCGTTTAAGCAGGACCCAAAACTCTCAACTGGTCAGTTATATATAAAGACAAATGTACATTTCCTTGGTCAAGGGTGTGTGCTACAGCTAGGCCCTATTAGCAGCTCTGCTGGATAAAAAAAAATAAAAAAAGTCTCTCAGGATAAAGTACCACAAAAAGTACCAAAACTGAGACCTCCCTGATTAGCAGCTTTGGAGTTATTGAGCTAACCAGGTCCCCCTGTCTGTTAATCCATTGATAAACTACGCTACTATCCATTTCCACACTTTGTTAGCTATTTTGGGCTCCACCTTTTGTTAATATGTTGTAACATCATCCATGTTTAAATAAAACACAGTGATCCATATCAGGCATGTAAAAAACATCTTTCAGTATCCCAACACATTATTTCTGCACCATCACAATCCATTACGCACAACTTTTTTTCTGCAGTGAAAGTCGCGATGAATCACTTCACAAACTCTCGCGCACACTCCATGCGGCAGCCTTGCTTTTCGTCGGCTGCAGAAACGCATGCAGAGTAAGTTAACAGTCTGCCAGGGGGAGGTGTTGATGACTGCCATGGTAGGAGGTGAGAAGCAAAAAATGAGTGATGCGTTCGCACACATACAACTCTAAATTAGACAAAAAAAAAAAAAAAAAAAAGGTTAAAAAAAAAATTAACACCCCCCCCCCCCAAAAACAAAAAAAACCAAAAAAAAAAAACCCTGTAAAAGCAGCCAGTTCCTCTTTGAGCTTCGTGAAGCAGAAAGAAGAGAAAAAGCTTGGTGGGTTGTTTAACGTAGCTCTAATAAAGAGCCGGAACTGAAATAAGCTGCGACCACGAAGACAACACAGAGCGCCACACGCCTCCGCACAACTTCCCTCCTCTTCCACTTCTTATCGCTGAGCAGCAGCTACGCACATGTGCACGCTCGAGTCACTGCGGAGAACCGCCACTAATAAAGACCGATGATGCCTGGTAGCAGATCTGCAGTGTTTTTTATAACAAAATTCTTTCAAAATCAGAGGAGGCGTGACCCACATGCAAGATCTTCACACTACCTTCAAACACATCTGCATGCAAGGAGAAGTAGTTCTCCGACGCAGTCACTTCACTTCACACTGTGGGTCTCAGCAGCACATCAGATTTTAATCTCTGTAGCAGCATAAGACTTGTGTCTTTCTGCAAAAGCTTCACTTTAACAGGAGAAGCAGAGAAAGAAGGAGGAATGAAGCGTAACACAAAGGTTTAGGGAATGTTTAAGATCAAACATCTTACAAATAAAACAAAAACACAAAGAATACAACACACACACACACACACACACACACATTATTGCATAAACCATAAACCATAATAACTAGGGATGCACCATTTTTTTTTTTAAAACAAAGTACCTGTATATTTGTGGGCTGTAGAATTATTTGTATAGCTTCTGGGTTCCCTCTTTCTCACATCTTGCAGGGGTTTGCCGCAGGGCCGGTTGATGAGTGCTAACGTTACTGCTAGCGGCAAATTTTCTGTGCTTACTTTTGTGGGGTTTTTTTATTTCAGATGTTTTTTACTTGTATTATATAATCCCTCGTTTTTGTACCTCTAGATACTTTTGCGGAACCATGCGTAGGTTGTCATCTGCTACTGCTGTTAAAAGTTCTAAACTAGTAATAATTTCAATGTCTATTTTTGATATCAGGAATTTTGCACTGGTACAAACAGGAATTCTTGACTTTTATTTTATCTTGGTATTTATTAGCATTTACATTTACAGCATTTGGCAGACGCCATTATTCAGAGCGACTTACACTTATCTCTTTTACACACTTGAGCACTTGGTGGATTATGGCCTTGCTCAGGGTCCCCAGCCGTGGCAACTTGGCAGTGTAGGAATTAAACTCTGATTCTTCAATTAGCGGGCCAACATCTTAACCACTGTGTGATTATTTCCTCTATTTATATTTCAAAAAAAATACATAGAAGGTCATCTGAGGGAGCCAGTGTGAAAGGGTCTGGTGCAGATTATTAAAAATAATAGTTGTTATCTTTTAATTACAAGTGCTATGCCAAAGTTGGCCAGTAGAGGAGATGCAGGATAATCAGCCAGTAGTAGCACAGACCAACAGCTATCGTTAGCAAGTAGACAGGTTTCTTCTCTGTATTGCTTTACTTCAGATGGAGGAAACGGTTTTGTTTAAAGGAGGAAAGATTGTAGCAAAAGCACTGGGTTGTCAGGTGTGACGACGCGGCAATGGCAAATGGTTTACACGGCTCACGCGTCCGTTAGCATAACTGATCTTAAAAGGGGTCCAGATGAGCGCCGTTAACAGGAGTGACCAAGCAGGAAGTGATGAGGTATCTCGGCAAGGTCTTCACTATGCTAGACACTCGTTGTGGTGTGTGTTGTTGTTACTAAACTAGCTTTGAATTTATCTGCAGGGGTAGGAGTGAATCAGAAACAGGAAGTGAGGCGATATCTTAGCAAGGGCTTGATATCATATTTCTTTAGATTAATGCATCAAGGAGGAGGTAGTTCTCCAACACAGTCATTTCACACTGTGGGTCTCAGCAGCACATCAGATCTTAATCTCTGTAGCAGCATAAGACTTGTGTCTTAAGCTTTACCTCAGTAGGAGAAGCAGAGAAAGATGTCGCATCGGTCAGGGAATGTTTAAAATCAAACATCTTAGAATTGAAACAGAAAACATAGGAGACAACACACACACACACACACACACACAACGATTTCTACTGCATTAACCATAAACCATAATAACTAGGGAAGCACCAGGGATGATTTTATCTGCAAAGTGAGAGGGAATCAAAAACAGGAAGTGAGGCGATATGTCAGCAAGAGCTTGAGGAATTTCCTTTAAAATTAATACATCAAGGAGAAGAAGTTCTTGTGATATATTGTATAATGACCCATGTATTGTTATATTTATTGTATGGTGAGGCCCTTGTCAATAGACAGCCCTACTATAAAATATACCATATAATATTGTTATTCAACTGAAAAGGGGCATGGTTTAAACTACACCATCTTCTGTGTATATTTTCAAAAACATAATAATTAGATACCAACAAAAATCCATAATCCTTCACCCCAAATTTACATCCTGTGGTAAAAAGTGTTGATCTGCTGCTTTAATTTAATTTCTAGGACCACCAAGCTGTAACCATTGGGCCATTGAGCAAGTTCACATTTCTGGCATTTGGCATCAGGCGCCTTTATCTAGACTGACTTACATTTTATCTCTTTTTTTCTCCAATTGTGCATTCAAAGCATAAGTGCTTTGCTCAGGACCCCATTGGCGGAATGGCGGCTCAGTGAATTGAAGCCATAGCAATGTAAAATTGCTCTTGCATTTGGAGAGAGGGTGATGGCGTTCTCTTTCTCGCCTATCAATCACAGCGGCATTAGCCAATCAGGGGTGTCTGTGGAACTTCATAACTCAATAAGTTGTTATCAAGGTTCAAATTTTTTGTGACCATCAGGTTGGCAAAACCAGGAGACTATAAATGGCTGCCAGGATCACCAAAAAAATGATTAATATAAAACAGTCCTGCTTTTAATGACACATTAAACGGTAAAAACTTAAATGACTAAATGGTTTTGGGGACGGAAATGCTTTCAATACCCCCAACCCCCACCCCACCCACACACCCTCGCGTCTCTCTCTATTTTGCTTTCTAGCCCCGAGCACTCAGGAAATCAAACCACATGCATACAAACATGACCTAACAGCAACAAAAAACAAACAAACAGGCTAATTATTAAAACACGACCGTAATCAAAATTTTTTTTTTAGTTTTCTCTATCGTAACCGGTGAGAAGTTACACCTCGTACATAAGTGCCAGGGTTGTTAGTTATAGCGTTAAAAAAAAAAAAAAAAAAAAAAAAAAACTCAGGCGGTAGTTTCTTGAGTGAGCTGGGGTTGAGGGTATTCCCTGTGGCTTTGAGTTGCAACACACCAGGCAGGAAGTTGACAGCTCAGAGTGAAAGCGACAGTAGCGGCTACAAGATGTTGTTTTTCCATGAAGTCATCAGAGTCTGATTGGCCGGAGAGACGCTCAGTGAAAGGCATATAAAAGAACGCCGCCATTCTTTCACACTCAGCTAGCTGCCTTATCGGCTTTGAAATAGTCTTTTGTGATTGTTGCTTGTCAAACCATATCAACATGATCCCGGTGTCACATTGTAGGATCTTAGCTGTCAGACTGTACGAAAGTCAAAGAGAACTTGTCTGAAGTATTACGTCATCAATTCGTGACATGTTCAGTCACCCACGTTCTCTTGCTAATCGATAGCTAGCGGCAAACTAAAATGGTGGACCAGATTGTACAGTGCCCTTGATGAACTCTTACCCCGCCCTAAATGATCTCTAACCCTGTAACATGGGCCAAATAGAAGAATTGGTAGCTGGCGGAGAGGTCGATAGCAGTGCCTTCATCAACAACCACCTCGCCTCCTCAAAACACCCTGAAGCGCCACTTGTAATTCTCACTATATAACACGTATTATTTCTAGCTGCAAATTCACACCCACAGCTGTGCGCACACACACACACGTTCTTAAAACTTTGACACTATTCGCCATCCTCCACATGCCTTTACTACTCCTTCTAATCAAACACACACCACTGCCTGAGACTATTACTTGTCATGCTGCAGGACATGATCTTGGTAAAATCTTACATAATCCTTATGTAATCTAATATTTTATAATAAGTGTTTGCTGTGTTAGATTACACGACGTAGCTGCTCTGCTAATTCTGCTAATGTCACTGATCTTTGAGCTCAGAGAGCGGTGTGAACGCAAACATTCTTCCAGGTAAGCCTCAGGACCAAATTAGACTAAAATTTTCACTTTGGTTTTGCTGGAAATTGATTCTGCATACTAGCCCTTTGACCCCGAAGGACTGATTCATGATGTGTTAATTCCATCAACAAAGGCGACAGACTCGAAAAGCCACTTTTACACCTAAACTTAGTTTTCATCCGTGTCCAGGTCCACACCAAGTGTGAGGCAGAAGTTCACCGGCGATTAGAGTAAAAGTGCAGATGTAAAGCTGAATGACTGTGTTGGATAAGTGTGAGTATGTATCAGGGCCGCGCGTGTAACCCGAAACGAGTTTTTCAGTAGCGTGTGTCCTTTTATGTCTCTTTTAAGGAAGTGGAAAACGGGTTGCTCGAGTTTTACACCCACGGCACCGATTGCAGGTGCGTTATACAGTCTTTCATCGCTTGTTGAAACACCTCTGCTTTAAGTCTCTTGGTCTGGTGGTCGTCTAAGGTCTTTTTGTTCTCCGGCGCGTCCGCTTGTCCGCTTCTGGTAGTTATGGTGTGCTTTAGCTGCCTTCCTAAAGCAAGAAAGCTGTACTCGTGTTGCGACAGGGACACTTTCCACTGAATCACCCGCCGTTCTGCTCAAGTCTGCTGCTTATTGTACAACAGGAAAACCACTAGCCATGCGGTCCAACTATTACACACTTACATTTGCATTACATTAGCAGCGTTTGGCAGACGCCCTTATACAGAGCGACTTTTATTTATCTCATTTATACAACTGAGCAATTGGGGGTTAAGGGCCTTGCCCAGTGGCCAAGCAGTGGTGGCTTGGTGGAGCTGGGAATCGAGCCCCCACAATCTTTGGGTTGGCAGTCCAACACCTTAACCATGAGCCACAACTTCCCCACACTTCCTAAGGACTTTCTGCCTCCAGCTGCAAAGGTTATTTTAAAAAGGTGGCAATGTGTAATTTAGGCTAAAGTAAAAGATTTGAAGCAGGTTCGATTAATAATGCAGGGAATTCTTATCTTAATCCTGCCTTCAGTCTCGGTGGCAGTCAGATGGATTGAGTGGTTAGCACACACTCCAGACACACAGGAATTGGCGACATCATAGATTAAAGCAATCTTTTTTAATATATACACCTCATTCTGTTCGAAAGGTTGAGAGTAAATTGTGTGACATTTCTATGCTACAAAAGCTCCTTATTTACACAGTGTTTTCTGGCTTATACCGCTGATGGAAAGGAAATCGAGGGAAATCGTCTGCTTTACGGATTCATACTCAGTATTGTTAGGTGTAAAGACATCAATTACTTACAGCAAGATCCCCAGGCAGGGGCCTTTCTGTGTATATTCTCCCTGTGCTTGCGTGCTGGGTTTCCTCCGGGTACTCCGGTTTCCTCCCACAGTCCAAAAACATGTTAGGTTGATTGGTGAGTCTAAATTACCCATAGGAGTGATTGTGAGTGGCCCTGTGATAGACTGGCGACCTTTCCAGGGTGTTACCCCTCCTGCCTTTTGCCCTTTCAGAAACGGCTGGGATGGACTCCAACAGATCCCCGTGACACCGAATTAGGGAAGGGAGTAAATAAATGAATGGATTACTCATCGCTTGGACCATAACTTTAGATGTAATATTTTATTCAAAAGGGCGTTTATGTAAAAGTAATTCGGGGAAGTGGTATCACAGTGGTTAAGGTGTTGGACCTCTAATTAAAAGAATAAATTAAGGCCCTCTGTTGGGCCCTTAAGCAAGGCCCTTAACCCCTGATTTCTCAGTTGTATAAAAGAGATAAATGTAAGGGTGTCTGAATAAGGGTGTCTGCCCAATGCCCTAAATGTAAATGCATTTGCAGGAAAATATTTGATTATCCCTCCCTATCCCTTAAAGTGAACAGTTTGGAAAATGTAGCTCTACTTTTTTTGCATAGTTATATATACAAATTTAAAAAAAACATTTAACATGTAAATCCGACGTAAAAAATGTCTTCAGATTTTGTGGATTGGAAAGTATTTGGGATTGCAGCTAGTTCGATTATTTCTATATTGGAGTTCTGGTCAAGGTCACAGAAGAACTGGGGGATTCTTTCTTCAAGGATTTGGCCCCGAAAAAGGAATATGTTTTCTGACAGAACATCATGCATGCACAAACAAACACACACACACACACACACACACACACACACACACACACACACACACACACACACACACACACACACACACACACACACACCCCAGACTAGGAGGGCTTCTGGGGATGTTGTAGATTGAAACCCAGGAACCAGGAACCCAGAAAAACACCTGATCGGATGTAATGTAATGCAAAAACAGAGATTTTTAAGATTCTGTCAGGTCACAAGGACAAATTAAATATTTGTGATTGTCATTAAATTAAACTAATTTTAGACACAGTTTCATAAATTATAAGTATAATATAAAGTACAGGTTAAAATTCGACATGTCATAAGTGATGCAAATACTGAATTTGCAAGTGTAAAAATGGTCGTGAGATACAAAAAGGGGCGTGGCTTACGCAAATAGGTCTCTAAAAACAGGTAAAATAGTTCCCTGGATAAAAAAAATAAAAACAAGATAAAAAAAAACTTATTAAAAAATAATTTAAAATAGTAAATTTTAAAAAATCTGGGATTTCCGTAGTTTAAACAGTTTAAATAATAATAAATAAATACTTTTCGGACGTAAATAAACTTCATACCTGCACAGCCTCCTCAAGTCTCTTCTAACCGCGTAGTAAAACATACATCACACGCGCGTTAACACTTCCTGTATCAGGAAGCGCTCAGTATGTCGCGCCAGAAGATATATAATAATAATAATAAACTAAACTGGGGTATTTTGTTTTTATCTCGTTAAATTAAACGAGGGTAAATTAATGTAATTTAATAATAAAGGTAATGCCGGCAGGTTGGGAAGGAAGGTAAAACTTACCGTTCGGTCCATATTTCTCCAAACTGAGTTTGACTTGGTCCGTCGTCAAGCCGGTGTTTTCGTTCACGTCGAAGTGTTTTAAAACTTCGGACGCGGATTTCGTGTGAGCGTCTTCCATTTCTGAGCGCTGCGTGAAGGAGGGTGACTTCCTGCGATCACACCAATTACATCTAGTTTTATTTCTCTAAAATTTCAATTGAGCTCAAAACCGGGTTTCCACCGAGGTCCGTTCGAGAGAGCGCCAAGTGGAGGTGGGTCGGCGCTGACTTCCACCTGCCCCCTTCTGCGAGCCGTTCGCGTTCAAAGCGTCCTCCTCTCTCCTCTCTCTCCTCCTCCTCCGGTCTCGTCCTCTTTCTTTCGTCGCTTCGAGCTTCTGCTCTCCGAAGGTGTGTTTAGGCACCGGGTTCCGCCCCCTCTCTCTCTCTCTCTCTCTCTCTCTCTCTCTCTCTCTCTCTCTCTCTCTCTCTCTCTCTCTCTCTCTCTCTCTTCCTTTTTTGCCCTCTATCTCTTTTTTGTGGTCGCTTTCTCTTTGCTCTCCCCTCTCTCTCTCCCTCCCTCTCTCTCTCTCTTACTGTCTCCTTCACTCTTTTTTGTGCTCTTTCGTTTTGCTATCTCTCCCTCTTTTTTTTTTTGCTATCTCTCCCTCTCTGTCTGCTCTCTACCTTTTTCCTCTTTCTTTGCACATTCTCTCTCTCTCGCTGTCTCTCTCTCTCTTCCCTTCCTTTTGCTCTCTCTCTCTCTTTTCTTCCTGTCTCTCTCTTTCTCTCTTACACACCCTGTGTTTCTCTCTCTATCTCTCTCCTTCTCTCTCTCTTCCTGTCTCTCTCTTTCTCTCCATCTCTCTCTTACACACCCTGTGTTTCTCTCTCTCTCTCTCTTACTCTCTCTCTCCCTCTGTCACTCTCTCTCTCTTTCAATTCAATTCAAAAAGGCTTTATTAGCATGATACTGTATAGTTACAGTTTTGCCAATAAGCAAAATCATATTAAGACAAATAAAGAAACCAAAACAACATAATCTCTCTCTCTCTCTCTCTCTCTCTCTCTCTCTCTCTCTCCCTCTCTCTATCGTAGACGCTTATTTTTCTGAGGAACGGATATGTTAAAAACCACATACTACTGCACTAATGTAGTAGGTTTTCTTTAGCCTGAACATCTAAGTGCTCCTATTGGCTGGCGCTGATGTTACTTAAATAAAAGCTGAACAATATTTCTCGACAAAGCTATCACACACAAGAATACTGTCTATCTGAACAATACCAGAGACACATGTTAACATGGCCATTTTAAAGATATGTTCTGTAAAGGTTGGCTTTTAAACTCAGTAAAGTCGGAGGGGGAGGGGGGGTGAATAATTAGGTGACTTTAATAACTAAGGTTCTATTGCACAATAAAATTCGAAGAGACAACAAGTCGAAAGTTGATTCCTTATGCAGGAGTAATAATCATTTTTGTTTTAATGTAAAGAAACGGCTGTCTGTCTCACCTGCCATCTCTCATCTTTCAATATTCTATATATCTCCCGAGACGTCCTGAGCTCATGCCATTTTCTGTTACAGACCGACCCACGACCCCATTAAAGACAGGAAGAACGACGTGGCCCTGAGGGAATCCCGGGTGTGTCGTATAAACAGAAAATTAAAATTTAACTATATTTTCCTCTCTTTAAATAATCATTTTTTCCCACTTTGGAGCCATTAATATGACGAGGCTCGCTCGCTAAATGCGTTCCAGAAACATGGCGTTCTACAGCCTGAAATCTCTCACATTCAATTTATTGAAAGGTTTCAGAACGATAATAAACAAGATTAAGATTTTTATGCCTTTTTTAAAATCATTTTTTCAATGCTAAATGTTTTATATTTAAAGAGAAATATGACCCGTCAATCCTTTGCACACAGGAAATTCCAGTAGAAACCAAGCAAGTTGAGCAAGTTTAAAAAAGTGTGTTTTGAGAGAGGATTTAAACACCTTAAACGATTCGGCGTGTCTAATATTATATAGTAGAAAGAGTTCCAGAGTATTGGAGCACGACCAGAAAAAGCCCGGTCACCCAAAGAGTTTAGACGAGGAAACAGTCGCCAGTGATGCGTAAAGCGAACCTGAACGTTAGCGTTCTATAGAAACCCATTCATGTACAATAGCCCTTAAAATACAATAAAGTAAATCGACGATGTTAGAACTTATCTTAAACTCATCACATTCTCTTGTTTAATATGTCTTCCTGTCTTTAGTATTTCCTCCTGGAACCAAGAGTCTCCAACATTGTTCCATTATAACAATGCCCCTGTGCACAAAGCCCCCGACCTTCATTAAACATGCTATTTTACAGTTGGTTTAAAAGACTTCCTTTGACCCAACACCACCGAACACCTTTGGGATGAACTGGAACACCGACTGCACCCCATACACCCCCCCCACCCCCACCCAATATTAGTGTCTGATCTCACTAATAGTATTGTGGACGAATGAGCCAAACCCTCATAGACCCTATTTAAATTTTGTTAGAAATGTTAGAAAGAGGTTATAATAGTAGTAAGAGTGAGACTAAATCTAGAATAGGATGTTTGAAACTTATATAGATGTAATAGTCGAGTGTCCCAATACATTTGTTTATATAGTCTATGTTAAAATGTGGGAAAAAAAAAAACCCATCCTACTTTCTTAGCTTTGACCGAAGATGTTTTTGACTTTACTCGTACAGGATATTTTAACATGTACATACTGTGTATGGCAGTTAGCACTAACCTTTTTTTTTACAGTATAAACTATAATCATAACTATCAGCTCTATTATGCCATTTTCACTATAACACAAATTCCAGAATATTTTGAAAGGGAGGTTTTCTAAAATGTAAATAAAATGAAAACTAAACGATTTTTTTAATTACATGGGCCGATATTTTATTTACAATAGAATATTTTATTCACAACTAAAAGCGTGAAGTGTAAAATTTATATTATATGTTACACTTTTAAACACAATCCGCTGTGCAACTAAAACTCTTATCATACAAAAAGGAAGCCATATATAAACATGGTCTAAAAGCACCGTCATGTCCTGTGGGCCAAAACCCATTTAAAATGGACTGATTCAAAGTGGAAGTGTTCTGTGGTTAGACGAGTCCAAATTTGACATTCTTGTTGGACGCCGTGTCCTCTGGGCTGATTTAGTTTAAAAGCCAGCATCTCTGATGGCATAAGGGTACATAAGTGCATAGGGTTTGGGCAGCTTGCATGTTTTGGAAGGAACTATGAATGCTGAAAGGTATGTAAAGATTTTAGAGCAACATATGCTCTCGTCCGGTTGACATTTATTTTGGATCTATTTAGCAGGACAATGTAAAACCACATACTGCAGCTATTACAACAGCATGGCTTCGTAGTAAAACATTTGTGTAAAAGCCCAACCGTGATGGCTTCACTGTGGTGCAGCTTGAACCCTGATCAACTCTAATCAGCAACACGGAGCGTTAACCGTTTAAGTCCCCACTACCTGGTAGGTACTGTTACCTGCTATATCTGATTAGTACTACATCTGTTTTAGTGATGTTTGTCTAATATATATATATTGACAGGAAGTCCTGAACAATACGATTGATAAATAACAGCATGAAGTTTTAGTATAGCAAAGTTTGGCCTACACCTGCCTCATCTTGACAGCTGGATCGTCTTATTATGCTTTGTGCATATACAGTTTCTTCAAATGGACCATACAGACATATTTACCCTTTTTATACCAGTCGATGTGAAAGTGTTCGTTGTAATCCAAATATAGATAAAGGAACAGAAAGTATCCCATTTGCCATAAACGTTCTTGAATCTTTATGATTAACTCTTAGGGTTCCTTTTACTAAAGCAGGGATGTCATCAAAAATTTTCAGGAAATGATCTTTTCGCCTTTGAAGAACTAAATGGCAAAATTAGACTAAACTAAAGTTCTGCAGTAAAGTAGCCAAGTTCCAGGGAACTGCATAGCTGCCCACTGTAGAGAGGGGAAAAAAGTAGATTAGGAACAGGGTGCTCTAGTTTTCTTCTTCATCACAGTTTGTCCTCTTATTCTCTGCAACGTCTATAAATAGACAAAATACTTTAACTTATGGCTAATATACAAAAGGTATAAAGTTCATTCAATATGAGGGGAAAACGATATTACTGCAAGTGCATCTCTAATGATATATCTCTTGCAAAGCAACCCAACGAAGCCTCTTTGCAAGAACTGTTCAGGAGGAAACTGTGTGCAAGAACATGTGCATCAGACCTAAATTGGTTTCATTAAATAATGCATTAGTATGTTTAAGTTTTTGATCAACTTCGGCTCAAACTCAGGTGTTTTACATGCCCCGTATACCTGAATTTTATCCTACTTTTACTTTTCCCCACTGACTATTGTGCTTCCTCACACTTTGCATGCTATATTTATCCCAGAAAGTCAGAACAGTGAACAGGTTCTGCCTCTCCTATTCAGGTCATTGAAGAATTCCACTCGGTGTAAGTCACCCCTCTCTAACGTTGAGTTTTTCCGTACTTTAACCTGCCAAATAAAGCAAACAAAAAGATGTAGTCTTTCTGTATTTGGGGTCGACTTGCTTCACAGGCAAATGACCTCCCTAAATGCAGTGCCTACCTGATGTCAGCCTACTCCTTTTCACGCAGGTTACATTCAAATTACTTTTTGAGGACAAGCAAATGAAGATGCCTCAAGCCTATCCCAGGTCTCGAACGACTGAGATTTCATCATAGCGTTCATTAGACTTCCTAGTTGATTCGCTCTTATAATTAAAGATTTCAATTTTTGTAGCCAGGGCAAACCACAATCATGTTTGCCCTCACCTTACACAATTTTAATAGTGTATGTGAACAAATCAAGATTTTACCCTCATGTTCTTCAAAGAATCTTTAAAAAAGAAAAAATTGCTAAATTTACACATTGTTGCACGAAAGTCCCACAACATATTTTTATGCCTAATAACATGACAGAATACCCTGTCGGGTATAAAAGTCTAGTGGCAGGAAATTAGCTTTTTATACTGTACTGTACTGGTGTAGTAGTGGTGCCCCAGTTCTTAGAGCAGGGGTGTCCAAACTCTGTCCTGGAGGGCTGGTGTCCTGCAGAGTTTAGCTCCAACCCTAATCAGACACACTTGAACCAACTAATCAAGATGTTGCTAGGTACACTTAAAACTTACAGGTAGGTGTGTTGAGGCAAGTTGGAGCCAAATTCTGCAGGACACCGGCCCTCCAGAAAAGAATTTGGACACCGGCCCTCCAGAAAAAGAATTTGGACACCAGTGCCTGTGGAATATAAAGTAAAATTGGGACTTGGCCCTTACTCATCTATCTTACTCTGATAAAAGCGGTCTTTTTTATTTATAGCCTGATATTTTTTATCGTTTGTACATTTGTGAATATTCATTGAAGTATTTTGCTTGTAGATTAACCGTTGCTGCTTTAAGTGATGTGGTGGAGGCAGGGCATTGCAAGGAAGGCCGGGAGTGACACTACTATTACTCGTCTTCTAGATGGCCATCTGGACAAGACCACGGAAACTTTGCTGCAGCATGGAATAACCTGCTGGTTCGTCTGGTCAGAGGAGAACTGGTCCCCTGACTAAGCCTGGTTTCTCCAAAGGTTTTGTTTTTCTTCAGTTTTGGTTCTCACCTCTGTCTTGCTTAGTTGGGGACTCTTAATTAACAGATACTAGTTTAGTTAAGTGTTTTTAGTATTGTTTTCTGTAAAACTGCTTTGACACGATCTCTATTGTTTAAAAGCGCTATATAGGTAAAGGTGACTTGACCTGACTAATAGATGCCATGAATGTAAAGTACAGTATATTCAGATCTAGAATAAGTCATGGCGCAGACACTTTTTGATGAATGTCGAAAAATCAATCAATCTATATACGCCCTGGTCCCGGTTCTAGCATTCCATTATACCTTCACTTGGACTAAGAAACGCATACACAGTTCAATGACCATGCCCCTGTGCAGAAAGCCTCTGAGATACTTGAGGAATAGTTTGCCAAATTTGCTGTAAAAATACTTCATCCCTGACTCAACCCCAGTGAACCCCTTTTGGAATGAATTGGAACATTGATCACACTCCAGATCTTTTCACCCAACATAACTTGGTAAACTCCCTAAAGTCACACTCCAAAGCCTAAAAAGTAAAAAGTAAAAAGTGTTTCCGAAACTTTCTAGGTTATTATAGAAATAAGAGTGAAACTAGGTTTGAGCTAAGATGCTTAAAAATACACGTTTAAAAGAAATATTTCGCAATGATGATTGTTCTTGGTTGACCTTCTTCCAGGTTAATTTACCCAGAACAAGATTTTTGCATGATTAAAAAAAACCCTACATGATGATCCTCTGTAATGTACGCAAGCCTGTGTGTGTTTTTGTACCACACAGGAACACAATTTCGGCCTGTCTAAATTCAGACACAGAGTTTCCATTCTGTCTTGAGTGCATCCTGGCCACATTTGCCTTTACCTCACCTCAGGTCGCTCTCTTACTTTGCATTATGGAAATCAGGCCTGGTCCTTTGAAAGTATAATAGTGCATCTACTATCTGTATATTCTGCCATTTGGATTCAGTGCAAATAGGGAACGGAGGTTAAACTGGGGTTTCTCTCTCTCTCTCTCTCTCTCTCTTTGTTTATTTCTCTCTCCCTTTTTCTTGTTTTTAAAGATCATGCAACAAATTAGTGCCTGTCTCTTTTCACTGTTTGTTCTGTTAATCATGGTTTGCGTACAGATGTTTGTCTGGAAAAGACTGTATTTTTGCTCACAACTTTGTTTACTGCAAATATTTCTCATTCTGTTCATGTCTCAAAGCCCCCCTCTCTCTCTCTCTCTCTCTCTCTCTCTCTCTCTCTCTCTCTCTCTCTCTCTCTCTCTCTCTCTGTTCCAATCGCCTGTCATCTAAAGGTTCTATGCTGCATTTCTGCCATTGACTTTGACTCAAGGAGATCTGAAGTGCTGCCTTCAGACAGCAACAGCTGAACCTGACAAATTCGAATTAGAAAGAAAGACAGAAGAGAGAGAGAGAGAGAGAGAGAGAGAGAGAGAGAGAGAGAGAGAGAGAGAGAGAGAGAGAGACAGAGAAATGGTCCATAATGAGTGATTAGAGGTATAGAGAAGTAGGGATTCAAATAAATTATGTGCTTAAAGGGTGTTAGAACAAAGGCAGCGTTTTTGTCTCGTCTCTCTCTCTCTCTCTCTCTCTCTCTCTCTCTCTCTCTCTCTCTCTCTCTCTCGCTCTCTCTCACGCTTCCTCTTTCCAAACTGTATCAGTGACGCAGCAATTTCACTGGATGGTACGCAGAGATGCCTGCTAGTCTACCTGACGAGAATAAAAAATGAGGGGAGAACGAACGAGAGACAGCATAAAAGGGAGGGGAGGCCTGGGGAATTTGGGATCCAATCATCTACGGGTGTCAGGTTCTCAATCAGTTCTCACAGAACCGACTCCTTTATATTGATGAAACACCACATCATCTTTATTCTAATACCACAAAATGAAAACGCCAGGGCCAAACGAGAAAAACAGAGCAGACCCATAATGCACCAGAAAATGATAAATGGAAATTGATTATTGTAGATAGAGTATGTTTTGATGCAATTTTGCCTCTCATTCAGCCAATGCATACACCTGTCTGGCAGCTGCTTGTTCTTCTACAGTGAAGGAATATCCCAAGCATTTCACATAGCTGAACGGAGAAACACACTCGAGCCTGAAACGTGACTGAAATCTGAATTCAGAAGGATGAGTCACTCATTTATCACCAGCGCTCTTCTGCTTAATGGAATTAAACAGTAATGGAGTGAAACAATTATCATGCTCGAAAACATGTTGTCTTTAAAAAGGCTGATGGACTCAGTGTTGAGTTATATTTCAGGCATGTTGCCTACAGTTATTAACTTCTCCCGTATCTCTGAGCAATAAAACTAGGTCTATAAATCATCTTCTTGTTACTGGCAAAATCAAACCTCACACTGCTGTCGTAGTTTAAGGTATTTCCCGTATTCTCTGGGAAGTTCTCAAACCGACCTTAATAATATGACTTTATCTGTCAGGATAATAAGAGGTAAAGAGGCTTATTGATCACATATAGAAAGTATACAGCGCCCCTGGAGCAGAAAGGGTTAAGGGTCTTGCTTTTAAGGACCAAAAAGTGACAGTCTGGCAGCAGTGGGACTTGAACCCAGGTCTTCCAATCAACCACAAAAATATGGACTGGTGCAGTATCTGTGCTTTCTAGTTACATTAACATTTACATTATTTGGCAGACGCCCTCATTCATAGCGCCTTACATTTATCTCTTTTCTACAACTGAGCAATTGGGGGTTAAGGGCCTTGCTCAGGGGCCCAACAGTGACAACTTGCTAGCGCTGGGAATCAAACACCAGTCTTCCAATTAGCAGTCCAACACCTTAACCAGTGCACTACCACTTGTCATGGTGTATCATGACAGTCACATATGTTCCTGTAAAAATTACAACATTTCACCTCAATAATTTCTGTTCAAAAGTTTACATCCCCCCAGACTGTTAGTCCGCACTT
The DNA here is from genome assembly GCA_005784505.1 of Bagarius yarrelli. NCBI lineage: Eukaryota > Metazoa > Chordata > Actinopteri > Siluriformes > Sisoridae > Bagarius > Bagarius yarrelli. The sequence goes on from VCAZ01000151.1 coordinate 45,871, forward strand.
ACAATGCATGAATCGAGTTACCCAATTTAGATGGGGATATCACCCACAATCATTCAAACAGTGTGTTCATCCTATGTCGCTGAGGGTTTCCTCCCATTCCCAGTTATGCCTGTTGATGGGTTTTCTTCTTTTGTGTTCTATGATAGAACTGTTATGACACCCAGGGTCTCCAATATAAGCTCAGGATCCACCGTAACCCTGAGCGGGATAAACTTACCGAAGATAAACTAATACATAATACATAAAGCTTGTTTATAAGCAGTCAGTTTAACAGGTCTGTGTTAATCCTAGCAGTCTACCAAAAAAGCGAAACCATTTAATAATTAACCGAACTAGCATACAACGAGAAGCGACAGATGCAAAACATCTGTGCACCTGTAAAGAATGAATCATATTTGCTCAGCACATTTTCTCCTCAGACTGCAATTTCATTAGGTGTCTAAAGGAATTACCCGGCAGGCAGAAAAGCCCGGAAAAACTGACACAACATTGTGGTGCTGCACAGTACCACCTTGAACGGTGTAATTTTCTAGTCATCTTTATTCAGCGTGAAAGCAAGAAGGACGATCTATTACTGTCAAGTATGAATCGGAGACCTGTCTCCTTACTTAATTATTCTCACAATTACATATCTGTTTTGTTCATTCCTTATCCAGTGTAACTTACATCCCATATTATCCCATTTATTATCCCATATAAGGGTTCTTAGGGCAATTCTTGGGCATAGATAAGCACCGAAAGCTGGGTTAATAAAATATATATCTTTTTCCATAATAAAAGTCTCTGCAACATTAGATTTTTAAGCAGTGTTAAATGATTTTATATGCCTGTGGTACATTTAACAAAATTTTTATAATTTCCAATTAAAAAAAAATCCCAATGTGCTGCTAAAAATGTATTTAGTTTTTAGTTTCTTATTTAAAGAAACATTATATAAAGCCATTTAGTTTCTTATTTAAGGCACATTCACTTTTGAATTCTGTTTCTGACTGACCGTGAAACTGAGAAGGTCTGAATCAACGCGGCTCTAATGCAGCTGAACTCGGGCATCGATTTGAAATGAAGTTCTTCTTTAAGTGCAGCTGAACCAAATCAAAGTAAATTAAGCAAAAAAAAAAAAAAATCAGATACTGAACAAAACCCCCCCCAGAAAAAGTCTCGTATTGAGAGAGAGAAAGAGAGATAGTATAGGAAAAACTCTGGAAGCTGAATGAGATCGGGAACATTGGCCAGAGCAGTGGAAGATAAACAAAGCGATGATGGTGTCAGGGTGAAAAAAAAAAATATGCAGGCAATGAATTGGACTCGGAGAGAGAGAGAGAGATGGAGAGAATAAAAAATGTGAATGAAATAAAGTGTGAAGGATTGAAGGATAGCAGGTGTCATTGATAGCTAAAAGATGTGTGTTAAGATAAAAATAAGGTGATTATCCAGCTTGGAAGTCAGTCAGTCTTGTTGTATAAAGTCAGCCAGTCATGATAAATGTTTATACCTTTATTCAATTATACTTTTATTAAATTAAAATTAGCTAAAAAGTAGTTTGGACCCGAGAGCTTATTGAGTAGGCTGGCTGGAAAAACTTTTCTATTTCAGCACAGCATATCTTTTATACACACACACACACACACAACTATAAACATAAAGAATTAGCTATTAAAGACTTAGATTACCTCTTAAACTATGGGTCACTTTATGTGTTTTTTTTCAGATCGGATAGTGAGCTGATTTTTTCGGGACGGTTCCAATTACACTTGGCCAAATAATCGCATTTGAGCAAAACAGATAGGAATCTGATCCTCTATTTCCCGCGCAAAATGCTCTGAAATGCTCCTTCTTGGCTTTGCAAATTCAGTCGGGAAAAAAAACGCTAAACGACGAGAAAGTGATTATTAAAGTATGTGCCGTCATTTTTACTGTTGGTAGTACTAACTGGCTGTTTTGTTTCCGAATGGGGTGCCGGACCTTCGACTATCTTTGTGTGAACCAGCAAATCAATGTAATGAAGAGGCTCCGTCAGGGATATACCGGTCAACAAACCTGCTAAACTGAGCAACGTACTACTGTGTGGGTGGAGACAAGCGCTGATGTATGTGGTTTAACAGACGGATGTATATTGTATTCGAAATGCACCCCAGACCACCAAAGTGGTTCGAGCGATCGGATTCATATCCATCTCGGATTTAAACGAGCCCTAACATTACTGCAGGACATTTTGCCAAATCATAGAAGCATTCTGTTACAATCTTGTTCAAAGAAAAGTCGTTTGTTTTTTGACTGCATGTTTCTCATTGGATAAAATAATTCAACAGCAAACAAACAAACAAAAAAAAAACAACTCAAAGGTCAAAAAGCCACCATTTTACAGAACCGGACAACAATAAAACCTGCACTTCTGCTGTTTTCCTTTGGCTTTATGAGATTCAGAAGACCATACGAAGAAGTTTGTTGAAAGGAAATGAAACATTGAGTGTGGTGGATAGTAAAAGACAAAAGAACCTGCTTGGTATGTTAGGGTTCTATGCCGATAGCAATATAGCCACTTCCATGAACATACTGAGCAAATAATGTCTATCCCACCAAGTGCACAGGTTTACCCACCATTCCCATTTCATTGAGATTGTATCAGGTCGACTTATTAGCTTTTATTTAATACCCAACATATGCAGCAATTTCACAAGTCTGCAGTCGCTGTCCTATAAATTAGTCAGTTAGCATTCCTGGTACTGGTCCTAGCAACAACGTGGATCAGTAAGTGATGCAGCTAACTTTTTAAAAATATGTTTTCTTCACACCTAAATAAAATGTTCTGCAGGTGGACTTTACCCATGTCTCATGTTTGTTCTTCTGTCTTGGTTGTTGCTGTGATATTTCAAGTTACTCTACATTTGCATGACGGTAAACAATTTTCTTAGCTTTGTTGCACTGGTTGACACACCCGTGTCTAGTGGACAACAATCAGTGTCACTTATGTCAGCAGAGGATGATTTACGACGTAAAAGTCGTCCCAGGTCGTCAAATATTTCAGGTGACGCCAGAGAGTCTGGTTTCTATAGCAACTTTTATAGGTATTACCTAAAAAGTCATTTTATTAAGTAAACTCAAGTGCAGTTGTGGTATAAAGTTGAGGTTTTGTAACTAAGATCAATGCACTAGTGGTGTACGAGTACTATTTTAATACAGTACTTCGTCAAACTACCCTAAAATAAGCCACTTTGCTGTTTATAATAGTAAACTTTCAGGTCCACTACACTTAGATACTACAAGTAGATTGAGAACTTTTCTGTATGTAAACAGAAATATACTTCTGTACATATAATTCCATACCTCCAGCCCACTTTTTATTTAATAAAAGTGTAATGTACGCTTTAGTTTGTAAAAGTATTCTTTAGGTGTACACATTTTAAGTCAATTTGAAGTTCTTAACTAGTTTTATTTTGTACTGATTTTTTTATCAAATGCTGAATAGACATGCTGTTTTTGTCAGTATACGGAAAAGTATATTTTTTAATAGATATATATCATTAATCGGTCCATAGAACAAAAATATAAGCACACATAATAATTGTTTTAGATTCAAATAAGTATATTAATGCTTTCTTTTGTAAGGGCGTCTGACTAAAATATAACACATCCAATCACCATTTGTTTTGTTCAGCTTCGTGTTTAGAGGTATTAAAAAACAGAACAGTATGAAACCATAAATTCCTTTATAGGAAATTGTGCAAATGAATGGCTCTGAACTTTATATTTAAAAATAAATAAATAAAAAAATGTACATTAAAAATTGAAAAATCTAGTTGATCTTAATTCATTGCTCAGAAATCCGGTAAATAACCAATCAGACTGACTTCCAAAAATCATGGAAGTGTTTTAAGCTTTGTTTGCCAAATGCATCAGACATTCAGCCAGTGGGTCGTGGACTAGTGCAGCTTTACCGTTGCTAGCTTGATACAGATATATAACCACAAACGTCATAGCCATGTTAGAGGTGTAGTCTAGATATTAGTATTAACATCAATAGCATATAGATGAGCGAAGTTCCTGTTAATACTCATTGCGTATATTAATACATTAAGCTGAATGTGACGTAGCATGTCTTACTGACATCTTCGAGTGAATTAACTAATTAAAACCAACAACTGATTAACCTGTGATCATTTTAATCAGAAGTTTAATCTATTCCGTCTAAAATCAGTTCTTCCGAAGGTGACGACTGTCAGCAAATTGTAATTGAATTATACATTTTTTTATATGATGTACTGTAAATAATCAGCTTGGTATTAAAGAGTAAACTGTTCCTGAGGTCTGAGAAAATCCAGAAGATTTTTTTATCCAGGCTCTGTAACTAATCCTCATGCAGTGCAAAACAGAATAACATTACAGAGCATGGGCTCTACTAGAGACTAGCAGGGTCAGTAATTAACCTCATCGGCTCACTGATTAGTTGCACTACCAGGACAACATACTCTATTGACCGCCTGTCCTTTTTAGCTCTACCCATAATCAAGTGCACTATAAAGGGAGCATGCTTGGGAAATAATGCTAATGCGAACACCTCTCAGGACATATGCAGAGAAATAGTAAAAAGAGTATCTAACGCTTAGAAATCAAACACATGCTGTTATATGGTGATGCTCTATAGAGTGGTGAGGGTAGTCCAGTTTGATTGACATGGGTAAAATATTTCTGGGGAGAGACTTAGATAAAGGTAAACTGACTGCAAAAATAAGTATTCGAGACAAGTAATATGTCTGAATCGTTAGTTTTTGTTTTAAAAAAACAAACAAAAAAAAAAAAAGACCTGCGATTCAAAGTAACCTAATTTAAGTTAACCTAAACCTGTAATTTAAGTGCAATTTACAATTGTTTTTATTAATAAAATATATTCATTCGTTCATCTTCTTTACCTGCTTATTCCCTAATTCGGGGTCACAGGGATCTGCTGGAGTCTATCCCAGCCGTCTCTAAAAGAGGGGAAAGGCTGGAGGGGTACACCTTGAACAGGTCACCAGTCCATCACAGGGCCACACACACTCACTCCTATGGGCAATTTAGAATCGTTATTTATAACATACATGTTTTTGGACTGTAGGACGAAACCGGAGAACCTGGAGTAAACCCATGCAAGTACGGGGTAAACAAGCAAACTCCACACAGAAATAGCCCTGCCCGGAATTCGAACCAGGAACCTTCTTCCTGTGAGACAACAGTGCTAACCACTAAGCCATCATGCCGCCCTCCATATTATTATTGTTATTATTATTATGTTGGCACACTTATACTCTGTTCTAAAACTCAGACCCTTAGAAAGGTTAGACTTAGGCAGCATACGAAATTGCAGTTAGTTTAAATCTATACACATGTGAGTTAGTAGCTTTTTTATAGTATTGTTATGTGTAGCATTAACCCTTAAAAATCAGTATTCAAGGCGAGTAACATGTTGGAATCCCTCGTTTTATATGGTAAATTTGCTGATGGTCTACTACTCTTGCCTAATTTTTGAATGTCCACTTTGCTTATTCTGCAGAAGAGACGACTAGTCATGTGCAAAAGTGGCGGAAAGCGGTGACGGCGCACTTTTGAAGTGTTTTAAGTAGCTTCAGGTAATTAAAGAATTATTGTTTGGATGACGTATTTAAAGACATGCATTTTGTCATTCAGTCGACATCGGGTCCAAATTTCGCTTTAACCAAATTCTTAAGTATGGGATAATTCTAAACAAAGAGCAGAAAAAACCCCCAAAACTAATAGTGTTTAATTACAACTAATGTTGATAATGTTTATTATTCTCAGTATCCTAATGAACCCTAGTCGAATTCATTTGACTCGAGCTGCTATTCACAACAAATCTTCGCATCTCCTCAGCTCACTGCTTTGTAATAAAGGCCAGATGGCTTCTCTCACTCTGAGAATCTTTCGGCCTCTCCCATCCCTTTCTGTCGGCATAGTAACTGCACAAAGCAACAGCTCATTAATGACTTGGGGAAAACTGACTACACTCATGAGGACATTGCCGGTGCACAGCAGAGGCCTATAGCATCAGACGAAGCATGTTATCTTTGCACCAGCTTTTTTGACAAAGATTAAGCCTAAAATTGGACTTATTTATCATTTTAGTGAACTGTCTGATATTTGGGGGTGGTGGTGGAGTGGGGTGGGGGGCTATGAACAAGAACATGCAGCAGCATCTTGTTTGAAACAACCTTAGGCTTGCTGAAGAAACATCTAATGTTCCAGGAAAGCTGATATTTGTCTGCATAGTTGTCGCCACTGCGATTTGGACGATGTGATGGATGGAGTGCAATAGTAACCATTTACCAAGTTATTATACTAAATTAAAAAGACTAATATCTTAAAAAATATATATATATTATAGTCAGGAACTCTTTTAAAAAAAGAGAACAAATAGGCAACTTTCGGTTTGACTTATATTGCCATGTTTCTAAGTTGACATTTGGTGGTATGGCTCTGTTCTAAATTCCCTGTATTTTTCATGGGCGCCATAGAAAGTCTAGGCAACAGCATCCTCGGGGGCAAGCTCCCCATTTTGAGAATAGAAGAGCAGGACAAATCCCCCCCAGAACAGAGCAACAGTGACAATTAAATGACAAAATGAGGAGATGAGGAGGAGGTGGGTTGTAAAGCGGAGTGCTGAGGAAGCAGCAAAGCAAGCAGACGAGCTGTGTTTAAATAAGTTTGCCCTGTTTGAGATTTGCTGATTGAGTGCTTAAGATGCGATCAACTGTTAGGGGGTGGGTTGCTTTTTCTTCCAATCAGCTGATAGCAAGTTTGCCTACACGCTTTGCCTTAACTGACGCAGTATACTTGATAAACAAAAAATTAAATGTGTGACAAAATGTTAGGAGCAGCGGTGGCGGAGCGAATCTAACCCAGATCTTTCAAATACCAGGCCAACATCTATCACTTCTGCATGCTAATGCTGTTACTTCTGGTTGGAGTGTCACCATGCGGTAGTCACTGCTGCTAAGCATGGACAAGCGGTGACTCTGGGCTGCAGCGGTCGGTCTTGTGTTGGGTTTTCATCACTTTACGTTTACGTTTAGCCACAGACTAAAAAAAATGTAATTTAAAATGTAGACTTTTCGCTGCAAAGATAAGTAACCAATCCAATTTAAGCAAACAAAACAATGTAAAACGAAATATATCATTCTTGTTTGCTCAACATATTAAAAATATTAAAAATACCCACGAAAGGACTAGCCGTGTTCAGGGGAGTCCTGAGGGTGGCTTATCCTTTCTATTTGAGAAACTCAACCTATTACTATAGTGTGGCAATGCTTCCCAAAGGTCTCTTTGCCTTCTCCAGCCCCGTCGCTGGATTAGCACTTGGAGACAATAAGACAGTTTCCTATTGATGGACCTTGGCTTCTAGCTGGCCATCCAGACAAGACCACTAACAATTTGCTGCAGCTTGGGTAACCTACTGGTTGGCCTGGTCAGAGGAGAACTGACACCCTGACTGAGCCTGGTTTCTCCCAAGGTTTTTTCCCCATTCTGTAACTAATGGAGTTTTGGTTCCCTTGCTTGCTTAGTTGGGGACTCTTAATTAACAGATATTAATTAAAGTGAACTCAGTGTTTTAGTGACTGGTTCAGGTGCTGATCTGAAGACCAGAAACACCTGGGTTCAAGCCCAACCACTGCCAGCTAGCCACTGTTGGGTCCTTAAGAAAGACCCTTAACCCTTCCGGCTCCAGGGGTACTGTATCATAGCTGACCCTGCGCTTGGACCTAAAATTCCTAAGATGGGATATGCGAAAAAAAAAAAAAATTTCACTCTGCTGTAAAAAGTATATGTGACAAATTATTTTACATTACATGACTTCTCTTTCTGAATGTTAAAGCAATATAAACTTTCTACTGAATAAAACACAGAAGGATGTCCCGTGTAAATTGTCTCCACTCCATTAAACTCAGTCTATACAAAATGGAAAAAAGGAAGTCTGAAACAGAGGCCCGAATTTGCAAAGCGTGTCAGATAAAAGCATCTCCTGTGTGTTTGTACAGCATTTAAATGCTTCCTAATCAGACCTCTGCTTACAGCAACGATTCTGTCATCCATCGTTTAAAAAAGAGACTATTAAGGAACAAACGCAAACTTTTAAACAAACGTCAGTTTTTCTGAATTTATTAAAAATATAATAATAGATAAGGGCAATTGTTGTACAAAACATGCACAGCTTTTTTTAATAACTAAATAAAGTCTAATAACTTAAACTTCATTTGACCTTTAAGTGTTTTTTTTTTTACATTTGGGAGTTGGGAATTAACGAAGAAAAAAAAAAAGGAAAGAGGAAGAAACAAAGATTGCTAGAAAGCTCAGGGGATGTGAATTCCTTCAGGCAGAAATAGAGAAAGAAAGGGAGAGAGAGAAAGCAAGAGAGAGAAGTTAAGAAAGGGAGAGAGAGAGAGAGAGAGAGAGAGAGAGAGAGAGAGAGAGAGAGAGAGAGAGAGAGAGAGAGAGAGAGCACTCTGGGAATTGTCACTTTCTGGACTGTTTGACTTTAACCATGGATTCTGACTGAGACCTCATCCATCAACTCTTTTCTTTTAACGTTATTCTAACACTTTCCCTGACACTCAGCCACTCTCCTTAATATACACCACATCTGGATAACCAGATTTCAATTGAAGAAACCTGCAGCCAATCCGGGTCAAACCGCCTGTGGAGTCATGTACGCTAAAGCAACAAAGCCCCAAGAAGAACTCTTTTTCTTCATTTATCAGATTTCTGGCAGGGACTGTGTGTATGCTGTAGAGAGGAAACATGAAATAAACAGCGTTTCGCACACCTCTCCTCTCTGTCAAACAGGAAGCAGAGCGTACATCGCTAACTACACTAAAGCGGCAGACGCTCATTTCGTAACAAGTCGCCAGCAGCACTTTCATCTGGCGGCTTGTCAGAGCGAAACGTACAGCACAGCCCAGACACTCATGGATTATAGAGCGAATGTGTATTTCAAAGGAAAGCACTATTTTTTGCCTCGACTGTCCGGTAGACGTATAGGAGACCTGAGACATATAGAGATTGATGATGTGCATATTCCCTTTACATTTACATCATAGCTGTATTTTAAAAGGAATGTAAGGCACCTAGCCAGAGAAATTACGCCTGAACGTACCGTCTCTAGAATGTTCCGTCTGTAAGGTCTTTTTAAGGGGTGTCCTGAGAATTTCCATACACGTCATTTTTCCATGATTTCCCTGATTTCCACACTGTTCGGAAACATTAGTCCCACTTTTACTCCTATAATAACCTCCACACTCCAGGAAAGGCTTTCCAATGGTTTTTGGAGCACAGATGTTGGAATGTTTTGGTTTTTTTTTTTTTTTTTTACAATTTAGACACAATTAGTAAGGAGGTCTGTGGTGCAGTCGGATTTTTAGTTTATCCCAAAGGTGTTTAGTGGTGGGATTGAGTCAGAATTAGGGCTCGGGACAGGACACTCCAGTTCTTGCACACCAACCAGAACATGGCATGTCTTGATGTGGCACAAAACGAGACATAATTGGATGCTTTACCTGTCGGTCATACGTTCTTTTGGGTGGGCCTTAGCCATTTAATGCAGCCAAGGTTTCAAGAACTTCTGCTGCCAGATTATGTATTATGTACTTCTTATAGCAAGATTATTAGAAAACTTCCCAACACCACCAAGCTGCCACTGCTGGGCCACTAAATAAGACCTGTTAACCCTCACTTTATCAGTTGGATTTAAAAAAAAAATGATATTTGTAAGTCGCTCCGGATAAATGCATGTGCCAAATGCTAGAAATGTAAAATTGTTAGTATTAGCTTGAATGGTACATAGTAAAAATATCGTTGAAAAGATTCATCCCAAAACCCAATACGGATTCAAATATAAGCCTCGGGATTTGTTTAAAGAGTGTGCGGGCAGGTTTTTATTCCAGCCAATGAAAAACCTCTGTTAAGACTATCAGAAGACTGAATAAAACTAAAAAATAAAAGTTTTTAGAAATTGAAATAACGGCAAAAAAGGCGTTTTGTCTATAGTACAACATCAAAACACCGGTTAACCTGTGCAAATGTAACAGACATAACAACAAGGAACTAATCTTCCTCTGCTGATCTTTTTTTTTTTTTTTTGGGATAAAATAGCATTATAATTCATGTAATAAACTACAGGGGTAATTCGCAAAATATAAATGTCATTGTATGGTGCAAAAGATGTTTAGCTGTACACGTGACCATAAACTTTTCAATCTTCAAACTAGAGATTGTAGCATGCAAATGTACACTCGGGATTGGACATTTCCGTTGTGTATTAAAGATATCTTTGTGCGTGGGGACTATAATTCCTGTGGGTATTTAGGCAGTGATGTCACACCACACATAACCAGAGGGGCCACATATGTTCTCTTACTTTCTTAAGTTCATGTGAACTTAATTTTGTTTATTCTGCTGTGACTCTAACGGGTTTTTTTGTGTGTACTGTGAAGACAAAGGAAGCTGATCTTATAATTATAAAAAAAATCATTAAAACATTTATAAAGTGTCGGATTGTCACTTTGATGGAGGAATGTTTAATACAGTATTTCTTCTTTAGCTGAAACATTATTTTTTTTACCTGATTTTTCAAAATGTCATCGCAAAGAAATCTAGTTAACTGGTATATTGTTTATTAATTGTTTATATAGTATGTCAATCAATTTAGAAATAATATTCATTCTTAATACATGTTTCTGCTGAATGGGGCGGGAGACATGAATCTATACTGTTAATATCTCAGGTCTCTAAAGTTCAAGAATACTCTTATACGAAAATGTATAAATAGTATCTCTTACATTTATAAATGGATGATAAATGCTTAATGTTTAAAAGAGCAGGGGAGTTTAGATTTTACATCTACTATTGTATAAAGTGATGTACTGTTTAAGTCAGAAAAAACATAACAGCCATAGCGATTTTCATATAATTTATATAATATAATATTTACCATATATTTAAAATATTTAAAATATGGTAAATATTTTTGTAAAAAAAAAAAAAAAAAAAAAAAATATATATATATGTGTGTGTGTGTGTGTATATATATATATATATATATATATATATATATATATATATATATATATATATATATATATATATATATATATATATATGAAGGACTGTCCTCACTGCCACTGTCCTCTAACAATATTATCAATATGCAGGGTGTAACTTGTGGAAAAAACTAGCGGAGGAGTGAAACAACTAATGTTATTTATGAAAATATAAAAAAAATACAATGGACCTATATATATATATATATATATATATATATATATATATATAGATATAGATATAGATATAGATATAGATATATAGATATAGATATATAGATACACACATATATAGATAGATAGATAGATAGATAGAGATAGATAGATAGATATAATAATAGATATCGGTATATATAGATATATAATTATATATCTATATTTTTTAAACACAAAAAATCACACAAAAAATATCCTATTTTGAATTATTCCAATAGACCGATATTAACTGTATAGCACAAGGTGCTGTGAACATTAAAATGAATAGGCTTTGCCTGTCAAACTAAGATAACAGCTGACAGTAAAAGTCTGTCTCTGGTTTTATTATTTTTTGCACCAACAGCGTTTCATTTACATATATTTTTAAAATATCATTTTGTTCTTAGGATTTTTATATAACTTTTAAATAGGCATTAATGACTATAGGGGCCAGGGTGAAATAGTATTTCCCTGGGTATAAAAACTATTACTACAGAGATAGGGATATTTACCCCCCCCCCTTCCCTCCTCTGCAACCCCTAAATCGCACCCTGATAATATGTATGATCACTCTCATGCTGTTTTGAGATTCCCCTCAAGACCAACAGGTGCATGTTTCTGCAGCAACCTGGGCAAATGTGGTGGAAACACAGACAGTTCCAGTCGGTGTCAGAATTGGGGTCATTTAAGGAAAAGTCATCAAATCTGGATAAAAGAATGACATTTAGAGTATTTTTATTGCTGTCAAATGTCAAAACAGGCCACATTTGACTCTGATAGTATGTTAGGGAGATGGAGAGAAGGAAAGCAAAAAGACAGAGAGAGAGAGATTGAGAGAGAAAGAGCGAGAGAGTCATTATATTGTTCTCACATACATTTATTACATTTAATCCATAAATAATTCTATATTACTAAAAAACTCAACTATATTTAGATTTGCAACCTACACATTTTAATCATTCCCCTTTTTCTAACACTCATTGCTAATTTATCCACTGCCTTTAAAACATTTTCAAGCCTGTGTCTCTCCAGCGCTGACACCCCTGCAGTCCATGCACACAAATCCACACAAATTTTGTACTCAACTATTCAAATGTACTCAAATGATATGGACCTAAAAAGGGAAGCGTCATTCCCTAGCTGTGTAATCATTCCCAGGCATCTTGAGCTCCTCCCTGAGGGAGCCAGAGGAGGATGTGACCCTCTGCAAACAGGATTTCTGATGGCAAATTAAACAAACCAATTTTGTTCGGTTGGTCAACATGGACAGCTTGCATGAAACAGCCTGCACATGGAGACAACGGTAGTTTAGCATGTGGCGTATCCCAACCTACTAGTAAAGATCAGCATTTCTCACTGAAAATGCTAGCACTATATAAACACTTACACCATTTCCAGCAGATATCAGCCTGTTTACCATGCAGTCAGTAGAGATAACTCAGCACGTGCCGATATGCTGGTGAGGACGGAATGATGTTTCTGGGCTTCCAGACAGGAAGCTCCAAAGCAAGCTGTCATGGGTTTGATTACCGCTGCTCTGTTTACTCTCCTAACTTGAAGGCATCGGTTTTAAACAGCGCAGAGTTTCTTGATGGGCAGGAAGTGCCGAGCTGTGTTATTATTAATGCAGTGTGGATTTTAAATTCTCCCTGTTCATCTACACCTTTTACTCGTCCACAGTTCTAGCTCGCATTTTCACACAGTATGCCCACTTTCCACTGCAGTTCCTACACAGTATGTGACTTATAATCTAATAAATAAGACTTGTGTATTACTAACGATTGCATCAATCAACCATTTTTTTATTTAGTTTTAGAAACTGCTTAAAAACGTTTAGAAATTGCAAATGGTGTAAGAAGTTTTTAAAGCTGCAGTAGGACATCTTGAAAAAATGCTATCTGGAGGCTGATAGCACTGAAGGCCTATGTTTCACCGTTGCTGTCTAAGGCCACACGAATAAACGCACAGAGACTAGATGACCAGAGACAAAAATACTAGAACACATTTTGTGTCCTTCATCTTCGAGAAAACTTGACAGTACAATTAGAAACAGTACTAAAATACCAAATTTAAAAATAGGACCTATTTACACGTTGATGCTGTAGTTGAGCTAATTATCTAAATAGGACTAACCGTTTGATGCTAGTTAAAGCCCTAATTAGCAAATAGGACCTATTTACACGTTGATGCTGTAGTTGAGCTAATTAGCTAAATAGGACCCATTTACACGTTGATGCTGTAGTTGAGCTAATTAGCTAAATAGGACCCATTTACCCGTTGATGCTTGTAGAGCTAATTAGCTAAATAGGACCCATTTACCCGTTGATGCTGTAGTGAGCTAATTAGACTAAATAGGACCTATTTACACGTTGATGCTGTAGTTGAGCTAATTAGCTAAATAGGACCCATTTACACGTTGATGCTGTAGTTGAGCTAATTAGCTAAATAGGACCCATTTACACGTTGCTGCTGTAGTTGAGCTAATTAGCTAAATAGCAAATTGTATAAGATATGTGTTACTATCAAAACACATCAAAACACCAATATTCCTACCTGTCCAAAAGAAATACTGCAACCATGGTGTCATCCTTTGGACCCTTTGTCTCACAACAATGTTAATTCAGGCTAATGACGCTAAACACTAATGACGTGTCAGCGTGAACAGGGTGCGCAGTCGTACATGTACATGTTTACGTTGACAGACAGGTAGGAAATCATATAAAAATGTTTAGACCAAACATTTGATTAGATGAACATTTCTTGGTTCCACATTTAGACCAGTTAACCTAATGATTACTATCGTGATGTGAACAGACTTTCAACCAGCAAAATCAAAAAGATTTTTGAAGATAATCACCTATTTAAACCTTTGCTGTCAGATTCAGTTCACATTTTTTAGTCTATAGAAGTTCCTGATTTGTTGTGCCGAGTTTGCTTTGGTCTTGTTTACTTTGGCCTCCAATAGGATTGGCTAACATAATTTCATTGCTATAAAGAGACTGTCATATTATACAAGGTTTATTCCCATCTCAGAATGCACCACCACCCATACTACTAAAGATGAATGAATGAATGAATAGAGAATTGATGGATGGATGAATAAATGAATGGGCAAGTGATAAAACAAATAAAACGGTAAATTAATAAATGAATATTACTAACACCATATCCATGATGATGGGTAAATTAATAAATGAATATTACTAACAACCAATCTAATGGACTTAAATAAAACCTGGAAGAAATTAATAAATGAATTTTTTATTTCCATTACTAATTACCATTAATGAATGATTAATGAATGAACCATTATGAATGAATATGAATGAATAATGAATGGAATGATGAATGAAGAAATAAATGGTTTGATGGATAAATGAATGAATGAATAAATGAATAAATGGTTTGTTTGATGAATAAATGAACGAATGGGTAGGTGATTAAACAAATAACTAAGAAACTGAGGGTGTGAGAAAATGAAAAAAGGCTGAATGAATAAATGAAAAAAAATATAACTGACACAATATCCATGGTTTATTTCCATCTTATGATCCATTATGGCCCAGACTAGTGAAAATCAATGAACGAATGAATGAATAAATGAATGGTTAAGTAAGTGATTAAATGACTAAATGAGCAACTGTGTGATGAGATTAAATGAATTTGTGAGTAAATGAATGAATGTCATAGCAGAAGAATTATTATTATCATCTGAGTCCGAATGAAAATTCTAACTTTTTAATTAAGGTGTAAAATTTACACTATAGCATTAGCAGGTGGACCTGAGGTGTGAACTGGTATTAAACAGCTGGTAGCCCATATAAAGTGTTGTAAACCTTCTTCACTCAAGACCATAGAATCCTCTCACTTTGCCATAGATGACTTTCTTGACTCTGTTTTGACACACTCGTCTTCTCTGTCCAGATTGTTAAAAGCCTGTCCTTAGTCCTGACCTTAGAATATTTCTGTTGTGATTTTAGTACATGTGTTTGTCCCTGTAATACATCACTCACTCTACTGCAATGTCTGGACAACAGGCTTGTATCTGGTCCTGTAAATGCAGTCATTTTTGCTCATTTTAAATGATGCAGGATTGTAAAGTTTACTGAAGCTTCTGGATTTTTGTCCCCGCCTCATTTTACAGGAAGTGGCAGATGATCAGACTTTCCATACACCCCGACACAGTCCTGTGTGCAGCAATTTCATAAATGTAGAGATGGTTATAGTTTTGCAGGCCATTCAAGACTAAAACCTGACTCACGCTGTGCAAATTTCTTAATGATTGATTAAGCAATGCTTGTTAGACTGTACGATTATAGACCCCATGTCACAATGTAGGATCTCACTTGCACGCAATAAATACGAATGAATATGCAACAAACGAACATTTAGTAACAATAATAGTAATAAATAATAGTTGCTAAATAGTAGCTAGCAGGAAATAAAAGAAAAAATATAATAAATAATTCAATAAGTTTCCCTTCTTGCTGTACTTCCAAATGACCTGAGGTGGTTTGAAGTTGTTGTGCTAATTGTTTTGCAAAAAGTTAAAAAAGGATAAAAACCCGGAGAGCCCATGTTCCTGGCCTAGTCGAACGTAGCATTGATAGCTAAGTTATAAATATCTTTTTTTAATACACAGTTGCGGTAAGATGACGTCATGCACCACTGTCGCTTATTCAATGACGCTCGACTCGTATTGACAGGTCAGATCTGTCTGCTTACATGGCTGACACTTACGCACGTATCCGATTGAGATCTAATTTATTTCCACTTATAAAAGAGCCCTGACACCGATCTGTAAATATTGGAATCCATGTGCGAGCTTACATTGTCGGCTATATCCCATCTGTGCCACACTGAAAGAACAATTTGGAATTGGGTCATTTAATACATGTAGTGGAAATTCAGTCTAAATTATTGCCATTGCTTTGACTGTATTTAGTTTTTGCACTATAAAAAGTGGTAGCTCATGGTTAAGCTTTTGGACTACCAGCTTAAAGATTATGGGTTCGATTTCCAGCTCCACCAAGCCACCACTGCTGGGCCTCTAAGCAAGGCCCTTAACCCCCAGTTGCTCAGTTGTATAAATAAGATAATAGCTTGAATTAGCTTGGCTTAGAAAAACCTTGGTGACTGATTGATTAATTGATTGCAGTGTCTATCAGCAGGAGTTCCTGGACTGTAATTAAGGATCAATTAGACTTTTAAATAAAACACATAAAGCAAAATACTCATAATCAGATTTGCTTTTTGATAAACTGATATTTTACTAAATGAGTATTCTTTCCTACAAAAGCATCACATGTTCCAAGCTTGTATTTATTGAATCAGGTCTTGTTTCACATGCCACATGTTTTGAATTCATTTGCAAAAGCAGAAGACAATGATTGACAAGCTCGATGAAGCTTGTTGAAAGAGGGAATGAACCCAGCAAATATGAGTTAGTGGCCCTGGGCGATGTTAGAATATCATCTGCATGCAGAGAAGCAGCTGAGTCCTTCCTCCTACAAGAAAACGGAATCGCTTCAGTGGTTTCATGCAATACATTTCAAATCATGTTTCTCATGAATGATTATTCACAGCCATGTTACACACAAACACACATCAACAGGCTTGTACGTCAGAGAGAAAAATGATTCATCTGCATCGTGTTTGTTTGCTGGTGTCAACATTAACGTCTGCGTCATTCCAACAGTAGCAAAGTCCTAACACAACCCTGGTTTTAGCAATTACATCATCTTTTCCCTCCTCTTTTACTTTCTTTCTCCTGCATATTTGTAAGTTCCTGCTGTTTCTTGTGATGATGAAGCAGTGGGTGGGCTTTCACACTATCCAATCAGCACCAGGAAGTCACTGTCTAACACAAACCCGCACACTTTTCAGTCTTACTCTAGGGACAGTGTGGACATTCCATTGTTTTTTTTCATGAGGACCAACCAAATGGTCCCACATGACCCAAACTTACAGATATTTCATTCACACTAGGGCGGCACGATATCGGGAAAAAATTACATTGTGATAAATAACTTAATATGAAAACGTTTCATCAGATAACTTGAATAGATCGATTTGAAAGGAATTCATTATTTTTGTATGATTGGGGTGATTTTGTAAGGGAGTGCATCTGTAGGGAGAGTGGAAGCGCATTGGTTAAGGTGTTGGACTACTACCCAAAAGATTGTAGGTTCGATTCCCAGCACCACCAAAATACCCCTGTTGGTCTTCTGAGCAAGGCCCTTAACCCCCAATTGCGCAGTTGTTTAATGAAAATAAATGTGAGTCACTCTGGATAAGAGCGTCTGCCAAATGCAGTAAATGTGCCTTAGTGGTTTGCACTGTTGCCTCACAGCAAGAAGGTCCCGGGTTCGATTCCCAGGCAGGGGCCTTTCTTTGTGGAGTTTGCATGTTCTCTCCGTGCTTGCGTGGGTTTACTCCGGGTTCTCCGGTTTCCTCCCACAGTCCAAAACATGTATGTTAGATTGATCGGTGATTCTTAATTGCCTGTAGAGTGAGTGTGTGTGTGTGGCTCTGTGATGGACTGGTGACCTGTCCAGGGTGTCCCCCTCCTGCCTTTCACCCTTTCAGAGACGGCTAGGATAAACTCCAGCAGATCCCTGTGACCCCGAATTAGGGAATAAGTGGGTATAGAAGATGAATAAATGAATGTTTTTTTTCAGATTATTTAAAACAAAAATTTAATTAGATACAATTCATCTCTGTTAAAGATACAAAAGTTATTGTTTTACTCGAAATTTTTACCCAGTAACAGGACTGAAAACGACGTGCACAATTAATCCCTAAATCAAATGCGTTCCAAACTGTGGTGCAGTCAACTATAATCCTCACTTGACATTGCACATTCTGCAGTGTGTCTATTGCGCATGCACAGCAGTACACAAAATTTTACACTCTCCCCCCTACCGTCGCAGTACTCAAACCCACAACCATCTTTCTTTCTTGCGACCTCAATCAAAACCAAAAGCGCAGTTCAGTTGCAAGTATCTTCCGCTGTAGTAATGAGAGCTGCAGCTGGGCATGAAACCTATTAGGGGTACGTGTTTGCGTCTGTAGTCGTAATCATTTCTCATTACCCACTGTGTCCAAATGACACTCACTCAAGCTGCTGATGGGCTAACAGCTTGTCACGACGTCGACTCTGGGCTCAGACGCCTCCACACACACTCGGTTTAAAACAAACACTCATTGCAGGGACACACACACAAACATGCAAGCGAAGAGTAGTTGTTGTGATGTTGCATCGTGCACGCAGATTCCAAAGTGAAGGTCAAAGCTACTATTTGGAACATATGAACTAACATATTCTACCTCGGAATGGAGTCAAATCTGGTGTATACATTTTGTCTGACCCACTTTTTATGGAGTTTTTTTTTTTTTTACTCACACTGTTCAAAATTTAACAATAAAAAGTGACGTGAATTAATGAATTTACTGTGGCTCGTGTTATACTGGTTGTGTTTGCAACATGGCCTCAGGGGAACATAGCACCTGTTATAGATATTTAGGACAACATTGCCGTGATTCTATTCGAGAGATTAAAAAGACAAAGAAAAGACAGTAAGAGAGAGAGAGAGAGAGAAGTCACTTATCCAGAATGGCTACATAAGGAATGCATTCATGCAATTAAACGTCTCCATTGGAGGATCTGCATTAGTTTAAATGGATAAATCTTTAAATCCAACCTGCAGATGCCATAAGTATTTAAATGGATGGTGGATTGCAAAATAAGGCAGGACGTCACACTGATTTGCAAAGCAAACAAGCTGAGGTTGAGGCACCCATGCAAATACACCAACCAGATACGAAGGACGAGCCATCTGTAGGAGAACTTTCTCTCTGATGAACAGAAAGTAGGCATTAACCCAACAAAAGAATGCTGGGAGATGTAGTTAACCTTGCATCTTAAACTTTAAACCTTATTCGAGTTAGACTAGTTATCGTCAGAGAATCACTTCAAATAAAGATTTACACTCAGTTAAGGCTGTCACGATTATCAAATAACCACAATTACTCGACATAACCACAATCGTTGTAGCCAACCACAATTATTGTGCACAAGGAGGAGCTGTAGTACATGCAGAACCCTACTTCCAACCAGAGTTCCAAATCTGAGTAAATGAGAGAGTGACTGTATTGTTCTTGTGCTGTGTATTAAAACCGGAACAGAACACTGTCACATTTGCAGTGAAAACTGTCGTAAAACCATAGACCAAAAATTAAGTGTTCATGTTGGACACATTCTGTTTATAAATGCCCGGGACATAAATCTACATGACTGTTCTTGCTCCAGAAGCAGTAAAAGCTTGTATACAATAGGAACAAATCCTTTCTAACTGATCAAACATCATTACTTTAACAACATCTTTACTAATATGTGATCTTTAACAGGTCTAAATGGCATGAAAATGAACTTACAGCATCGCCTCGGTGATGCTTTAGAGTGGATGTAATGGATTATTAATGGGAGCGCACTATGTGTTTTATTCTTTCATGCAGAACTGGAAAGGACTAAGCAGGAAATGACATCATCACGTGAAACAAATAATATAAAGAAACTGACAATAATAACGGAATTTATATTTTATATATATGATACTAAAAAGTTATGTAATGCTTAAAGAACAGCACAGTGATTACACATCGAACTGTCACACACTCCCTAATAAAAAGAAAAAAACCAGTATAAACCAGCATAAATTCTATTACCACAACCAGAAAAATGCATTGTGGGAATCCTACATCATTATCCTTATAATTGTTTTCACTAAAACTTATAAAAATAGTTTGTAGTTAGCTGTGCGATTTATAAGGAGTTTTCTTATTCTATTGATTCTAGGCCAATTTTAGGCATGGAAATTATTTAAGTTTTAATGTTTGTGACATCTTTAAGCTGTTCTTGACTGACATGAGCTAGTTTTGTCAGACTTGGCAACCCTGTAGAGTACATTTTACAAAGCTTAAAATATAGTCAACAGTCAAAGGGTATTCATTTTGTGTTTTCTGTATCAGTGATAGACCCCCCTTAATGTCTATTTTATAAATCACTAAGACCCATAGATTCAGTCACTTACATCCTAAAATGGCATGAGATTACCTGCAAATTCATAAAATGTGATTTTCGTTCGATTTCAAATATTGATACAAGGTTGTCTGCCACTAGTTCACCTTAGACTCCTGCTGACATGAAGTGTGTTGCCTTAAGTGGGCTTCCTTCCATTTTTAAGGGATCACTACACTGGAGGTATAATATTTTTGTCTAACATTTTTAATGAGTATCAATGTATGATTTATATGTCATACAATAAAAGTGTAAGAAATTCTAGCACTTCTAAATTCATCTTGAATGATTTATCAAGCAGATTTGTTTAATAGATCGAGGTACCTGATATGTTATGTCTAGCTGCGTATGTCATTATCAATAGTACTGCCTCTGCTTTTGTTGTAGTACCTGCAGATGTCTGGGTCAGGGACATCAGGGACAGTCTGTCCAAATACATAATGTACTAGAGTGCTACCTTTACTTTCTGTGTCACTTTCAAAAGAAGGAATCACAGTTGCAGCATTTGGCAGATGCTCTTATCCAGAGCGACTTACAATATTCCTTGTTATACAACTGAGCAATTGGGGGGTTAAGGGCATTGCTCAGGGGCCCAGAGGTGGTGGCTTGGTGGGGCTGGGAATCGAACCCAAGTTGTTAGTCCAACAACTTACCCACTGCTCTACAACTTCCCCACGTTATCATTGTTAGTTTGATGTTAAAGTAGTCTAACAGTCTGATGTTGCAGTGTAACATGGGGTGATAGACTGTAACCTTACCTCCATATCTTTAATACTGGAACCTTCACGGCTGGGGTCATCACATGGCTAAGATCTATAAAATGGCAGGAGAACCATATCAACATTTATTCATACTTGCATTTTTTTTTGTTTTAAACTGATTGGACACAAAGTATAAACAACACAATTAAATCTACACAACCATCTGGATATAAATATCATTAATACAGTATATGTACGCTACAATATAACATCTTTAATACAGTTACATACATTAGAGCATCCACTGCTTTCGGGAAGGGGGACTTGATTAGTGGTCTCTGGCTCAAGATGACTCATAAAAAAATACATAAATAAACTAATAAACATCAAATTTAACAACAACATTACATATAGTTTATAGTTAGCAATGACTGGATATAAAAGATAAAGTGATTGATAGTTGAGCAGGCAGCATGGTGGCTTAGTGATTAGCACTGTTGCCCTAGAGCAAGAAGGTCTCGGGTTCGATTTTCAGGCAGGGGCCTTTCTGTGTGGAGTTTGCATGTTCTCCCTATGCTTGCATGGGTTTAGTCCGGGTACTCCGGTTTCCTCCCACAGCCAAAAGCATGTATGTTAGATTGATTGGGGATTTTAAATTGCCTATAGGAGTCAGTGTGAGTGTGTGTGTGGCCCTGTGATGTCCCCCTCCTGCCTTTCGCCCTTTCAGAGACGGCTGGGGTAGACTTCAGCAGATCCCTGTGACCCCAAATTAGGGAATAAGCGGATATAGAAAATGAATGAATGAATGATTGAATAAATGAGTGAATAGTTGAGCATTTTATTACTACAAAATAGACAAATGGACAAACACCATTTGCCTACATTTTATGTTGTTGTCCAACACAGTATTGGGTACTGTGGAAGTAAGATTTCCTCAGGGTACAAAAACTGTTGCTTAAAGGTATGTAACTATTTTTTTTAATTTATTTACTGCACCATACCAACAAATGGCTGATATGGTATTGTTTCTTTACCAGGTAGCACCTCTTTGTAATCTTTGTCTCATTGTAGCTTTCCTGCACCTCCCTGAAGAGAAGACAGAAGCTAAGAGAAAAAAAGTGTGTGTGCATGCTCAATACAAATTATTATTCAAGTGCCATACCCAATAGATGTAAGAAATAAAAACAATTTCTTTAGTGACTTGCATAATATTTTGAATCATACTGTATTTATTGGCCTTAAGCCTGATGCTAAATTGGTATATTTATTCCCTTTCATTCACTCGATTGTTGTGTTCTCTATTTTTCTTACCAAAACAGATAAACAAGAAAACTGCAGGAGAGGAGGCGAGAAAATGAACTCAAAGCTTAGAAACAGAAGGCTCCACGTCAGAGTATGAAAGAAACCCTTGCACAGGCAGTGAGCTTCCTCCTCCCAATGCTGCATGCTTAAACCCAAGGCTGTGTTAAGGGTCCAGTCACGGTTGAGATCAATCTCACCACTGCCGTCCAGAGCAGGTCATCCTGCCATCAGGTACATACAGGCTATCCACTGCTTTGTAGGCCTTCCTCACCAGAGTTTCTGTGGTGTCTCCTTGTAGCCATGCTCTTTCAGAGCAATCATGCCGCCATAGGCAGTGAGGTTGCTGTTAAAGAGCTGGGCTGAATACAGTCTCTTCCAGGACATCGACATCTCAGCATGTAGGTCGTTTCGGAGGTGGCGTCTTGACCAAAGGAACTGAACGTCCATCTCACCAACTGCAGCAGCTTTTTGTATGCCAGAGAAAGCAGCAGTGGCTCTGCAATCTCCTAAGCAGCCACACTCATGACATCTACCTTCTTGGAATCACTCTGGTATGCAGGAAGGTGCTGAGCATGCTTACAGCTCCCCAGGTAGGGCAGGGCTAGCAGGGAAGGACTGTGATAGGGCAAGGCCCATCTACTATTATTTAGCAAGATCTACCTGCGAGCCTCATGATCTTAGTTTGTGCTGGGCCTCAGTCGCAGCAGAGCCAGGGCCACAAGGGCTACGCGGTTGGTCACTGTTGTTAAACAGAGGCAGGCAGGAGCTTAGCTTGTATAGCGGTAATAGCTTGCCCTGCTCACAACTAGTTCTCTCAAGAGCCAACTTAGCATGCTCCACTCCTAAAGAAGGCATGCAAAGGTATGTGGATCCCAGCCTAAAAAAAATAGCCACATGCATATGCACTGCTTAAAGCTTGTCTTGTCAATTGACGTCCTTTTTCCTTTAGACATATTCTACTCTCCTGCTACAAACACAGACAGATGTGCTGAAGAAAAGAAGCCTACCTTAGTGTGGTTCATTGCCCTTCCTTGTACTTCCTGGCTGACCACATCACCAGGTGACATGCCACTTCCAATTAGACTGATTCCACATGTGCTAAAGCAAAGCATCCCATGCTGGGGACCAGCAAAGCAGCATCCCATGCTGGGGACCAGCAAAGCAGCATCCCATGCTGGTCCCAGCATCCCCTGCTGGTCCCAGCATCCAAAACATGCTGGTGACCAGTAATGCTGTTTTATTCACCAGGGGCGGTGAATCTTTAACCCCTAATTTTTTTCTAAACATGTGTAAAAGTTTGGGAAAAGCCAACAGTCTCCTGAATAATTTAATATCAGATTCGTGGCAAATAAATAATGAATTAGTTTAAACTACATGAAAATACGAGATAGGTATCCATTCTGTCAGTGGAATGAAATATAATTGTACTAACAAACAAGGTTAAAATAAAATTCTTAAGAAAAGGCGGTGATATATATGGTAGATACAATCTTTGTTATCCGGGTTGTTGATGTTTTCAGAATGTGTGTGTCTGTGAGAGAGAGCAAGTGCATACATGTGTTTCTGACAGGTTCCTGACTGTAGCAAAATCAGCTGTTTATGACAGGAAGCTATTGAAGAAGTGCAAAAAGGTCATTTTCCCCCCTTTACCTTCTCCAACATTTAACAAAACCTGGGTAACAGATTTCTTAGAATGCATTTTCAATTTTTAGACGTTGCTCTAGACATAATATTAAAGACGTAATTTATTATCACATTTCCTAGGCATTTAATTCTCAAACTGTCCTCTCCATCTTATCACACCCGATCCCGTGCTTCTGTTCCATTAGAATTAAAGATTTACAAAGTTACCTTGTGCTACTTCCCTTCAGTGTCGGCAACAAAGAACTGAGAAATTGGTTGCACATGAAATATTTAGTGACGTCTTTCATCTTTTCATACAGTGTCCTGCGAAGGCGATAGTATCACGTTTTTCCTCCGATGAACTGAGGGTCGGCTTTCCTGCGCTTTCCAGATGAATAAAAGGTGCTGTGACCAGAACGAGTTAAAAGCACACTGATATCCATTAAGACCAATTCGCTGTGTTCCATCAACCGAAACGGATCAATATAACGCCAGCTAGGTGGTTTAATTAGGGGGAATTAAGCGATTAGTTAAGTAGCTCCCTGAGCTGCTTTATAAGTAAGTGTAAAGAGAGGTTTTGGCCAAGGTATGTGGAAATCTATGGGGTTTTTCTTTACCCCTAAAGAGTACAATAATGGTACACCTTTATTCCTCAAATATAAAAATATACCCTTACTAACAGAATTGCCAGGTTTTCCCAACAGAAAGCTTTTCAAAACAGCCATATCCATTACATGAGGGCAGATAGCACATATATGAATTCGTTAAAAAGACAGTGGAAGCTTGGTAGTCTTGAGCCTTAAACCACCAACCTACTGGTCTGTCACCCATAGTCGAAGCCATTGAGCAGCAACTACAGTCCTAAAGAGGCATTAACCAAAATGAAAAGGACAGAATAATGTTTTGTTTGATAGTAAACTTTTATCTAATGCTTTTAGAGTCCAATATCATGTCTGTTGCTCAAAATGTGTTCTAACTTTCAAGATCAGAAAGAGTATTTTTGCGTATTAATGTTTATATCACATTTTTGGCATACTTTTTTTTATCCATCTGGGTAGTTAAGACTTAATGGTTTTTTTCAGGGCCCCAATGGTGGCAGTTTGGTAATGCTGGGATTTGAACCCAAGATCTTCTCATCGTTCGGATGTGCAACATAATAAATTTATGAGTTCAACGCAATTCAGTACACTTTTAGCTAAGTTAAGGATTTGTATACACTGTAGGCCCAAAAGTTTGTGGAAACCTGAGATTTAGTCACACTTTTGCTGCTATAGTAACGTCAGCTCTTCTTGGAGGGCTTTTCAAATACATGTTTATTCAGCTACAATAGTATTAATGAGATCTTGTGTTCTTGTGTTCCAGTAAAGGAATAATGTAATGTTGTAGAATACATAGGCCGCATTTTCCACTGCAGATCTTAATGGCCAATTCCAATGTTGTGACTATGATCCGTATCCCATAACTGCATTTACACTGTAGATGTTCTGACCAGAAACATAAGTGAAAACGGAGCTAAACAATGAACGAAGACAAAATGTTTATTCAATAATTTGCTTCCGCATCTTATTTAAAGGTCTGCAATACAATGCTCTCTACAGATATCGCAAAAATAGGGGGGCCCTTGTTACAGCCTGGATGAATGTAGCATTCATTGCTAAATCACAAATATCTTATAAATATCTTTTTTTATGTTTACAGACAAAACAGATTAAGTTAATAAAAATAATAAATATGACAATACACAGTCGTGCTGTTATATTTATTACTGTTGGTGTCCACCTGAGTTGACATCATGCGCCACCGTCGCTCATTCATTGACGTATGACTCGCGTTGACAGGTGAAAATCCGATCTGTCTGGCATATACTAATGCTCATATCCCATTCATATCCGATTTATTTCAACATGAATGAGGTCTGAAACCGACCTGAAAATATCAGAATCCATGTGCTTTTTTCCTGCTTACACAGTTGTGGGTCATATCCCATCTGTGCAACAATGGAGGAAAAAAATCAGAATTGGGTCATTTGATACATGCAGTGTAAATGCGGCCGAAGACATTCCTTACGATTGTGTGTGTCCAGATTTTAGTCATCGGATTAGAGTAGAACTACAGATGGGCCTATAAACCTTTGGCCATAAAGTGCATTTTTTAAGATCAGGTACAGGATTTGGGTAAATTAATTTGGTTGAACATATTGGTAAGGTTGAGTAGAAGGTCTCAGGTTCGATTCTCAGGCAGGGGCCCTTCTGTGTAGAGTTTACACGTTTTCCCCGTGCTTGCGTGGGTTTACTCTGGGTACTTTGGTTTCCTCCCACAGGCCAAAAACATGTATGTTAGGTTGACTGGTGATTCTAAATTGCCAATAGAGTGAGTGTGTGTGCGTGTGTGTGCCCATGTCCATGGTGTACCCCTCCTGCCCTTATAGAGACTCCAGAAGATCTCTGTAAACCCGAATTAGAAAATAAGCAAGTATAGAATGTGAATGAATGAATGAATGAATAAATATTTGTAAGGTTTACAATAAAATGTGTCATGTTACAAGAAAGTAATTGCAGTAAACCACTATGAGGTTTTTTAATAACAGCATATTGCAAGTTTTCTATACCACAAACATTTGCCAAAAATATAATTTATAGTAATTATTTAAAGAACTAAAAGACTTTCTTCTTTTAGTATTATTCTATAAGTATTATTACTAATTAAACTTACTGTTTATGGAAAAAGTTAGTTCCTGTTCTTTATGTTACAGCAGTTATAACCTCTTGAAATCTCCAAATATCCTTCTATCCAGGGGGAGGGCAGGTAAAGGGGGAAAAGTTAGGAAGCTCTAATACACTTTGGGGGCCCCAGGAATGAGTGTGTTAGGGGGGCCCAAACTCATTCTTTTACTTTTTTTTTCACCTCAAAATTAAAACATAAAACTAGTTTTGTTATAGAGATTTTACATACAGTACATCACATTAATGGGCTAACACTGGAGACTCCTTACAAATTAGTAAACCATTCACCAATTTCCTTACACAAAACGTAACATAAATAATAATTACACTATAATAAACTTCACATTAATAATAATTACACCATAATAAAAATTCCAAGCTTTTAAATGAATCCATTTCATCTGTAATGTAATTGCAATAGTAACTGGTAGCTGGTACTCAAATATGCGTACATGCATAAATATTAACCTGTAATCTGAAATACAGCGGAAACAGCTGCTGTTTTACAATATCAACCAAACCCTTCTGGCCAATCAGATTAAAAGCTGTAACAGCACTATGCACTATGGTATAACAGAGAGATGCTGCAGCAGCAGTTGCACACCCAGCACCCGGCACCGCTGTTTAAAAGTGTTATGGAGTCATTAAGATCATTTAAAAGAACATAAAGAACTTTAATTCCTTTCAATCCAATAAAGTGCCACTATAACGATAACTGTTTCTAATGAAAACTTGTAGCTAGAAAAAGAACCTCTGCTGTGAAATGGTTATATCTTAGAGAGTGATAATGTGTGTGTGTGGCTACTCTACCTAAACTCGCCACATTTTGGCCACCACGCAGAATCAGCTGGAATTATGACTGCTATTGAATATACCTGGAAACCAGACCCACTGCTTGCATATTCTGTTAGTTTCACCAGCATTGTGATCATTCCTGTCTGCTTTCATTACCCATCCTGTCTCTATTTCCTGACCACCGCTCTCTGAAAAGTTCTACAACATTTCATTACATTACATTACATTTCATACCTTTGTTCGTTTTGATGAGCTGCACTTCTGTAGGAAACTAATTTGAACCTTGAGGGGGTTTACTACTACTACAGACTGATGCTGCAAAACACAGACTTCAGCACCCACACCCACACTGTCAGTCTCCTCTTTTACAGGCACTGCAATGTTCTCAGGCAGTGGTGCATTAAGCAGTCGTTGCAGTTTTAAAGTGCCATCTAAACGTCTAGTGTAAGATATACTAGGAGCTGTACGGTATATTATACAGGAAATAGTAGCTTAATAGATAGAATTCTGAGTTCAAAGCCCCACCAATCTGCCACTGCTGGGCTCTTGAGTTCTCTTCTCATTTGGAAGTGGTGGCTCAGTGGTTAATACCTGGAACTAATACCTGGATGATTCAGGTTCAATTCTGAGCACCGCCAAGTTACCACTGTTGGGCCCCTGAGCAAGGCTCCTAACCTCCAATTGCTAAGTTGTGTAAGAGATAAATGTAAGTCGCTCTGGATAAGGGCATATAAATGTAAATGAAAAAATTTAAATAATATAGATATTCATTAAAAATGAAAGACAATAATTATTAGTCACAATATTAGTCCTAAGGTAAGATTATGGATATAGTATATTGCCAATTACTGGCAGACTAAAGGCACCCATATGCCATCTAGAGCTGGAGTAACTGTAATTAAGTGTCTAAATGGGCTAATGTAAGTGCTGTATGGTCCCCACTCAGGGGCAGTGGTGGCTCAAATGGTTAAGTTGTTTATTTAAATGACTGGAAAGACTGGGGGTTAAAGCCCAATCACTGTCACTCTGCCACCATTAGGATCTATAGCAAGAACCTTAACCCTTCCTGCTGCAGGGGCGCTGTATCTCAGCTGATAGTTCACTCTGGGGCCAACTTTTAAATTTCACTGTGCTGTAGATTTGATGTGATAAACTAGCACCTTTAACTTTTCCTGTGCTAAAATACTCTCCAAACTGCCTATCTAATGTATTTATTCATTCATCTTATATACCCGTTTATTCCCCAATTCGGGGTCACAGGGATCTGCTGGAGTCTATCCCAGCCATCTCTGAAAGGGAGAAAGGCAGGAGGGGTAACACCCTGGACAGGTCGCCAGTCCATCACAGAGCCACACACACTCACTCCTATGGGCAATTTAGAATCATCAATCAAACTAACATACATGTTTTTGGACGGTGGAAGGAAACTGGAGTACCCAGAGTAAACCCAAGCACGGTTAGCACGATTTGGAAATCCAACCCGGGTCCTTCTCACTGTGAGGCAACCGTGCTAACCACTAAGCCACCGTGCTGCCCCTATCTAGCGTAAAATATACAATTAGGATCCATATGTTATATTATACCGGAAGTAGTAGCTGGAGGATTATGGGTTTAAAGGTTCTTGAGCAAGGCCCCTAACCTTTAACTGCTCAGTCGGATGAAAAATGAGATAACTGTTAGTCGCTCTGGATAAAGGCGTCATCCAGGTGCCTGAAAATATACATAAAAGGATGTGCTTTCATAAGTGCCATTCTAATGGTGAAAATGGTGAAGAAGTGCCCTATAGGCTTCCTACATATACAAAACTGAGTTGCCCAGTGGGCTAAAGTTTGTGTGATGTTGTGTCCTACGGGATTCCCTTAAATCTAACTGTATCCAAACCTCTTCCAATAAAAGAGTGTAATGATTCGTCATATAAGATTTTTTAAAGATTCCAAAAGGATTTTTTTAGTTAAAAATAGCATCGCCCAATAGGATTCCCTGCTTTTAACCAAACTAGATGATGTACCCTTAAGGTGACCTCTATAATCAAATTAAATCGAAATATAAGGTAATTCGCTGCAAGCTTCCTTGTCTGCTTTCTGTGTGTCTGCGTGAGCAGCTTTTCCATTTTTCTGCTGTGTCACTAACAAAATGAAATATCTCAAGTGAAAGCCAAACAGTTTTATGGTAAATACTCCAGAATATTTAAAGTTAGGGAAGATAAAATCACCGCAAAGCCTTGTTTCTACCCCAAGCCATATGGTTAACACTGATGCCCGCTATTTATAACGATTATCTTTAGTACAGGACGGTGAGGACAAACATACGAGCAGCTAATGGCGCAATAACGCTCGGAAGATAAACGACTTTAATAAGCCGTCATAGCTAATCGACTTCATTAAACAGAAGAAGCTGGTGAACGCTATGCTCCTGGCAAAATCTTTCATCTGTCAGGGATTTTTTAGCCGTTCTGTCGGTTGTTTTGTTTTTTTTTTTTTGTGTGTGTGTAAGCATCGTAATGCACCAAGGTTATAAGCTGTCTAATCACCTTTCAGTCTCTGCTGAATCTGACGTCCACCAGCAATTTTTAACCGGAAAATGTTTAAGCAATTAAAGCGGTGCATATTACATTAGAAGTGGTTTATCCGTTAACGGATCTAATTACACCCTAATAAAATGTCCTTTTTGCTGGTTATATTATAATCAGGAAACCCTGATAGGCCCTTTAGGACCACAGCTCACAGGATGCAAATCCACTGGTCTGAAAAATAAAAGAATCTTCTGTGAAGAAGATTTAAGAGATCAGAAAGAAAGAAAAATTCATCTTTCACCTTTTAAATGTTGATTTTTTTTTTTAAATTTACTGCCTAATAATTATTTATTATCCAATTTGTCTTAAACAGACGTTTCTGACCGTAAACTATAAAATTAAAACTTCAAATACTGTTTGTACAACATTCCACGTTTCTGTGATGCCATAAGTCAAACATCTTTTGGTTTCTGATTGGAATCTGTGGCTAAACATCTTAGTCGGAGTTTTTTTTTTACATTGAGTCACAATCTACACGCGGGGTTAATTATGATGCAGGGTTTTGTACCACAGGTACAAAAAAAGTGGTAATAACACTGGGAAGTGGTAGTAGTTAAGGTGTTGGACTGATACCTGAAAAATTAGGGTTCTAATCCCACCACGATCAAGCTGCCACTGTTGGGCCCCTGAGTAAGGCCCTTAACCTCCCAATAACTCAGTTGTTTAAATAAGATAAATGCAAATGTAGTTTTAAATGTAAAATTAAATTACAAGGTAAAAAACTTATTATCTTATTATCTTATACTTATTATACTTATAAAAATATTCTATAAATATAAATATTCTTATGCACTAGGCACTGCCACTATTCAGGAACATTATTATATAACAAATGAATATACAAATCCTATACTGTGATGTTTATTCTACTACTTTGGTTTGTGAGAAAGAAAGAAAGAAAGAAAGAAAGAAAGAAAGAAAGAAAGAAAGAAAGAAAGAAAGAAAGAAAAAGAACGAACGAAACATTTTTCTACAGGTTGAAATTAGGAGTTTTTAGTATTTTAGTAGTAACTCTAAGGGTGCTACTGTATGTAGGGTGGATGTCTAGACATGGAACACCACTGGGTTGTATATAAACTCTAAATGGAAAGACCTACACTGGCAACCCCTCTTCAATCAAATTAAAAACCCATTTCCACACTGTGGCAAGTGCCGATCTCTTTTCACTGCTCATCATGACATCATATCTCCCTTCAACTGTAATTCTAATTTTAGACTTTCCCACATGTCTAAAGGGAAGTAGGCTCAGAACACTTCGTTAAAATCAAACAGATCCCTTTTATTCTGGAAGTAAACACAAAGCAGTGGAGACTGTGAACATGGAGTAAATATAACTTAAGCAAACAGAGCATTACCCAGAGCAACCCGCATACACAAAGTCACCCCTGCGTTACTTTTACTCGCCAATAGCGTGAGGGGTCTGAAAACACACTTGGAAGCGCTGGAAGAAATCTTGAAAACCTGCGAGAGAGAGAGAGAGAGAGAGATTTATACTTCAGTCTTTTTTTGGGTTTTGCGACCGGAACAGTGTGTGTGTGTGTTTGTGGTCACTTCAGAAGGCTTAACACTGTGTAATTTTTGCCACCATTTGTTTGTCTGACACAGATGTTGAAACCCTGCACTAAAATCTGTTGTCTCGGTTGGCTAGTTTGGCATCCTCACCAACAGGCGATTAATGGCTGCTGCGATCAATTTTTTCCCCCGATAAAATTCTAGCAGTCAGAAGATTTAAGACTCTGACCAGCATGACTTCTCCTACGACAACCATCCAACCAAGATCCTGAAGACCTAGAAGATCAAGACCTTCGTTTTACTCGGAGGGCAATCAGAGAGAGAGAGAAAGGGAGAGAGAGAGAGAGAGAGAGAGAGAGAGAGAAGAGAGAGAGAGAGAGAAAAGAGAGAGAGAAGGGACCAGAGAGAGAGAGGAGAGAGAGAGAGAGAGAGAGAGAAGAGAGAGGGAGAGAGAGGGAGAGAAAGAGAGAAAATAGAAGTGCCAAACCTGATGACAACTGTCGGGTGGACAGTACAAAAAGGAGACAGACTTATCGCGGCAGGCCATGAAGAAAATTGATCAACTCTACAGTTGCTGCTAGCTACCATTTAGCAAGAGAACGCAGATTCCTGAACGTGTCACAGATTGAAGCTGTTAAACTCCAGACGAGACTTCGTGTGTGTGTGTGTGTGTCCTATTTTGACGTGGTTTGACTACCATACAGTCTGACATTATCACATTATCTATATTTCACAGTGTGTGTCTGGCTTTTAAAGCAGAACCATCAGTGACCCCGCTTCAGATTTATCTACACTGTTGGGCTTTGTTCTTTCTTTTTACTTTTACTATCAGCTTTCAGATGCAACAGCATAATAAAAGTCATGCATTGATCTCTGGAGAATCACTGGATGACTTCATTCAATAAAATGTCCATTCTAATAACTTCTACAACTTTAGAAGCTTCCAGATCCAGCAATCTGGTAGCCATGAGGTCAGACATCCAACTGCTCCTTATGCTACATTATAATATGCTTTTAATAACTAACCCTAACTGGATAATGTCAGTGGATTGTTGCAGGGAGTTCCCCTTCAGTTCATCTCAAAGGCTTGCGATCAGCCGAACTGCCCTCAGTGGCTCCAGTGAAAGAACCTGCAACATTATTAAAATAAATTGGGGAAATAAAAGCCTGACAAGAAGAAGAATGTTCTATTTGTGGCCAGTGTTTTGACTTTCCGGCTTCAGCAGAGATTAGACAGTGCACTGGGTCAGCCATGAATGTTTTAGTGCTCCTGAGATTTGTGAGGACATTTTCATTAACACACCCGTCTCTTTAAATATTAAATCAGTTATACGTGAGCGAGCAAATAAGATTAGAGGACGACGACGAATGGTTTGGTTTCTTGGGTGGTTCCCGGACGTCCCTTAGCTGGGTTATAGTATCTGGGTTAAAAGGTCTAGGAAAATGTCTATAGCTTATTTCAACAAGCCAATTATCACACATGCCTCACAGGAAACGACACCCACCGCTCTGATCGTCTCAGATCGGAGGCAGAAAGTAGGTCTCATTATAGTGATGAAACCAGACTTTATACATTTGGTAGCTTAGAGGTTCAAATCCCAAGCTGCTCATGCTAGGTTTTGTGCAGGGGCTTTAGTGTTTAAATGTTCTACTATATAAATAGGAGAATTGTAAATTGCTTTGGATACGAGTGGAGAATTTGCTAAGAGTCATAAACGTATACGCCATTTTGCCAAAATTACAGTGCGAAAAAGCACATGGTGAAGTAGGCAGCCATTTTTCTTTTTCCCCGGGGATTTCTGCCAATGATAACTGGCTACAAGGACTGTCCTATTATAATGTTCAAAAGTTTGTGCACTAAGTAAAGAAAAAAAAACGAATAAAGCTTGTTCCAAGAGTGGTCATTGCGATTTTCCTCCGATGAAATTCTAGCAGTCAGAAGGTTTAAGACTCTGACCAGCATGACTTCTCCTACATCAACCGTCCAACCAAGATCCTGAAGATCTAGAAGATCAAGACCTCGTTTTTACTCGGAGGGCAATCAGAAAGAGAGAGAGGGAGAAAAGAGAGAGAGAGAGAGAAGAGAAAGGAAAGAGAGAGGAGGGGGGGAGAAAGAGATAGACACAAAAGAAGAGAGAGAGAGAGAGAGAAAGAGAGAGAGAGAGAGAGAGAGAAAGCGAGAAATAAAGAGAAAGAGAGAGAGAAGGGAGAGAAAGAGAGAAAGGCAAGAAATAAAGAGAAAGAGAGAGAGATAGAAAGAGATAGACAAAGAAAAAGACGGAGAAAGAGAGAGAGAAGGTGAAAAATAGAGAGAAATAGAGAGGCAGAAAGAGATAGATAAAGAAAAAGACAGAGAGAAGTAGGCAGCCATTTTTCTTTTTCCCCGGGGACTTCTGCCAATGATAACTGGCTACAAGGACTGTCCTATTATAATGTTCAAAAGTTTGTGCACTAAGTAAAGAAAAAAAAACGGAATAAAGCTTGTTCCATGAGAGGGGATAAGAGGGGTTGGCAAAGAGATGGAAAATTAGCCGAGGTAACGTTTCCTTACTTCTATAACAAATGAAGAAGAGAAGAGGAACCGTTGGTGAGCTTCCTGAAGAGAGATGCTCCAATAACCTCTTTTTAACATCTCTCGAAGGACAAATGATATAACTGCAGAGTTTCATTTTCAGCTTGCTCGGGGGAGGGGTACAGCATAAAGATCTAGAAGATCAAGACCTCGGTTTTACTCGGAGGACAATCAGAAAGACAGAAAGGGAGAAAAGAGAGAGAGAGAGAGAGAGAGAGAGAGAGAGAGAGAGAGAGAGAAAGAGAGAGAGAAAGGGAGAGAGCGGGAGCAAAGAGAGAGAAAAAAGAGAGAGAGAGAAAGAGAAATAAAAGCACAAAAAATACCAGCATTAAAAGTAGTCTAACCCATTTTTGAAACTCTCATATGAGACTAATTACAATAAGTGGATACTTCCTGGGAAGTTTCCTCCACACATATATTGAGCAGTTTTTCTCTGCATTTCTTGCAGGCCCATATTTTACTTTACAAAATGAAAGCACAGAGAATTTTAAAACTTTTATATCTTTCATAAAGAATTAAAATCAAAGTTATTAGTCAGGTCGATACTGCAGTACAGCAGACACCAAAGAACTGATATTCACTTCCTTATTAAAACCATTACATTACCTCTGAGGAATACATTTTATTCTCAACAGGTTATTTCATAGATTTTCTCTTGCTGCACTGCTTCCAGTACGTGTATGTGAATGTTAAATTTTTTCAGATTTCACTTTCTATGTGCTGCCAAAGCCTTTAGAATTTATAGTGCTGCCCATGTAACTTAAACTATAAGCAGCGGCAGACTGCTAATTGGTTAGAAATTGTTCCTTTAACTAATCAAATTTCAAAGATTTCAGATTTTAAGCCTGCCAGGGCCAGCTAACTGGCCCACAATGATGTCAGCGTTTTTGTCTCCTCTGATTGGTTAATCTGTTGAGTAAAACCGTTACAGCCAAGTTCGGCTAGTAAAACATGTCTGTTGAATTAGAAAAGAAATAATGTAAAAAGACGCTTTAAAAGCAGACTTTTCTAGAAAAAAAGACATTGTGAGGATAGTTCAGCATGAAACTGGCTTGTCTCAGTCTGGGAAAGAGTTTCCAGACCAGTGCTGACGAATGGTAACACTGGCTTACAACCTATAAATATATTCTATATTTTATTTATATCTTTAATGATTTTGTGATGTTATTAGATAAATATTAATTCTGAACTGCTCCAGATGATGTACGTGGTACAGTTGAGGTTGTAGTGTAGAGGTTTGGTGTCTTAACAGGGTTTCTTACTTTTCATGTGTTTTTGTATAGTATTGATGGTTTCTATAACTGCGAAATGATTGTGGAACTGACATTTAATTTTAGATAACTAACCTGAACTAAGACAGCTTTTAAATATACTGCAATCTGTAGTGGAAGCTCCGCCCACTGATGTCATAGGTTCCGGATCTGGGAATGGGTATGGACACAAATCAGAGGGCTGACAAAGTTTTTTAAAACAACAACTGATTTTCCAGGTTCGCAGGTATATCGTAGGTGTATTTAATTAAATCGCTAAAGCGCAGAGGACCACATGACCCCGAAAGACATGCAAAAAAGATGAACTCACTCGTCCTGAATGATTCCAAATCATTAGCATTCCTCCTCCTTTTCCTGGGTGGTATTTTGTCAAAGCGAGCAAGCTTCACATTGTCATAGTGTCATGGGTTTTTTTGTTTTTTCAAATTCATTCACAACCCACTGTAAATTCCCTTCTGCTGACATTCACCATCCTCAACCCACTGAGAGATGGACAGAGAGAGTGAGGAGGATGGAGTGATTAAGAGAGAAAGAGAGAAAGAAAACACAGTTGACTCAGAGATGTGGAGGCTGCTCGAGTGCAGTACTGCGCTGAATCATCCGCATCTTATCCAATGTATTTCAGATTCTATCACTCCAAACATTAGCATCATCATCATCATCAACCTAGACTATAACATGTCTCCTTGTTCACCCTCTATTCAAGGATGGAGAGGAAGAAACGAGTGGGAGACTAATGGTGAGGGAGAAAGAGAGAGGTGTAAAAAGAAAGAATAGGAATACGCTAAAGAGCTCCACACATTCGTTCAGGTGATAAAGAATGCGTTTATTTCAGCGAGTGTGGAGAAAGAGATGAGAGGGAGAGAGAGAGAGAGAGAGAACAGAGTGAGCTGTACACTAAGACAGTAGATATATAAACCATTTCTTAAATTCTATCCATTTTTTTAGCTACATATTTCGATTTTTATTTCTTTAACACTGCGTTTCACTGCCTTTGAAATGATTTTCTGGGCTGTTTTATTCCCCTGTACTCGAGCTTCGGTAATACAAATGTAAAATTCTGTCGTTACCAATAAAACATCATTTATATCTCGAATTTTGGGAAAAAGAGAGAGAGACAGAGAGACGGTAGAAAAAGAGAGATAAAAAGATGGGGAGAGAGAGAGACAGCGAAAAACATTTTTTAAAAAACGAGAAAAAGTGAGACAGCGAGAAAGGTGGGAGAGAGAGAGAGAGTGAGAGAGAGTGGAGAGAAATAGAGATGTAGCGAGAGAGGTGGAGAGAGAAAGAGAGAGAGACAGTAGGTAAAGAAATATAGACAGTGTAAGGGACAAGGAAGAAGAGAAAAAGAATGAGAGAGAGAGAGAGAGAGATGATGGAGAGAAAGAGAGACAGCCAGAGAGATAGGAAAAGAGAAAAAGAGACAGCAAGAGACAGTGAACGAGACAACTGAGAGACGGTAAAGACAGAAAGAGAAACAGCGAGAGAGACGATGAAGACAGAAAGAGAGGCAGCGAAAAAGATGGAATAGAGAGACAGGACGGGAGATAGAAAGAGAAAGACAGAGGGGAGAAAGAAAAAGAGACAGTTATAAAGACAGTAGAGAAAGAAGGAGAGACAGTGTGAGCAACAAGGAGAGAGACAAAAAGGAAGAGAGAGATGGTACGAGAGACAAGTGGAGAGTAAAAGAGAGACAAAGAGAGAGAGACAGGAAGGAAGAGATGGTAAGAGAGATGATTAAAGAGTGAAGGAGGTTAAAAGAAAGAGAAAGTGAGAGAGAGAGAGAGAGAGAGAGAGAGAGATAAAAAAGGAAAACAAGTGTCACGTAATACTTTTGAGGACTCGGGGACGACAATAGTAAAATGCGACAGATGGTTTACATACTAGGAGTGAACACATGGTGACAGCGAGAATTATTTGTGGAGGAGAGTAGATGTTGTTTTAAAGGGTGGAACATGATGTTTGCACATCAGTGGGACAGGATAAAGTAGCAGGGATCTCTGACATACTGTAATAAGAACACATTCCATAAGATATCAGGAAGTAAACCGGTGAGTTGGTGAGCTGCTGCTCTTTAATCAGCCTGATCGGGAAGTAGCTCTGGATTAACATCCTACACGTAATAAACACACAAGCAGCTTCAGGTAAGTATAGAAGTCCAGGATGTGGGTATTAACATTTGGTGTTGTTTAAGTGGTGTTCAAACAGTGGCCCCACGACCGCCAGGCTGCAGGAGCACTAAATCAAGGCGGACCCTGTGCTCGGACCCTAACCCAACCTTCTCAGCTGTGAAGTATACTGTATATAACAAATATAGACATACATCTTAAATCCCTGGCATTTAATAGACGCCTTTATCCAGAGTGACCTACATCCTGTTATTTTCTCCGGCTGAGCAGCTGAGGGTTAACGGCTTTGGTCAGGGGCCCAGTAGTGGCAGGTAAGGTTGGTGGTGGCGGGAATTAAACTAATATCCATCTGATCAGCAGTTCAACACCACACTGAGGTGGTTACGGTGTTGGACTGCGAACTGGAAAATTACGAGCTCGATTCCCAGAGCCACCACTGCTGGGACCCTGAGCAAGGCCCTCAACCACCAATTGCTCAGTTGTATAAATAAAATAAATGTCACTCTGGATAAAGGCGACTACCAAATGCTGTAAATGTAAATTGGTCAATAGTGACGCTAATAGGTGAAGGTAAAGCAGGGACATGAATAGTTGGTACCGTTGGTTGGTATAAATGGGGCTGGAACTGAAACCCGTCTGTGTTTTTATTCACTGAAAGTTTGCTGGTCTGGAGTAGGAAGTGATCACCTTTGGCTCCAGCACTGTCTTCGGTGGAAAAGGGGTATAATTGGGCAAAAACCCACCCAATCTGGCAACACTGCTTGTTTAACAATGGTGACAAAAACATCTGAAAACAGCTTGAGATGAGAAAAGGAAAATGATTTAAGTCGAAACAGAAAAAACACAGGGTGGATCTTTATCATTATAGGGTGATTGTGTACACACACTGCCAACACACATCCCGATTAACATCAAACAACCTGTTAAAGTGCATGTTGCATCTGATTAGCCCTTTAAAAAGAGTGAGAGAGAGAGAGAGAGAGAGAGAGAGAGAGAGAGAGAGAGAGAGAGAGAGAGAGAGAGAGAGAGAAAAAGAAAGAATGAGTGAAAGTGAGAAAGAGAAATAGAAAGAGTGAGGGAAAAAGAGAAATAGAAAGAAAGAGTGAGAGAGAGAACGAGTGAGAGAGAAAAATACAGAGAAAGAAAGAGTGAGAGAGAGAAAGAGTGAGAGAAAATAAATAGAAAGAGAGAGAGAGAGAGAAATAGAAAGAGAGAGTGAGAGAGAGAAAGAGTGAGAGAAAATAAATAGAAAGAGAGAGAGAGAAATATAAAGAGTGAGAGAGAGTGAGAAAGAGAAATAGAAAGAAGGAGTGAGAGAGAGAGAGAGTGAGAAAGAGAAATAGAAAGAAAGAAATAGAAAGCAAGGACTAAGTGCTGCAGAAAACTGTTTGAAAAAAAGATTGACAAAAAACAGAGAGGGAGTGAAAGAGAGTGAACGAGGGAAATCAATTCTCCTCTGTGAGCACTGACACCTGCCTATTTTAGTTAGTAGTATAGTATAATATAATTTACTACAATAAAATGTAGTGAACTGTAGTATAGTGTAATATATGACAGTATTTACTACATCTTACTGCAGCCTACTATAGTATTAACCCTAGTGAAGTAATAAACTGTAGTAAATACTGTCATATACTTTACAAGTTACTAAAGCAAACTGAAATATAATATTTACTAAAGGATGTAGTTAGTTATAGTAGTTACACTCGGTTAATGTTTATGCCAAACTATAGAAAGAACTGTAGTATTAACATTTATAGCATTTGGCTGATGCTCTAATCCAGAGCGACTTACATTTATCTCTTCTTTTTATACAACTGAGCAATTGGGGTTTAAGGGTCTCGCTCAGGGGCTCAGTTAGGTTGTGCTGGGAATCGAACCCTGATCTTACAATTAGTTGCTTTAATGGTACAACAGTGTGTGCACTTTACCGGGACTCACTAGATGTTCCATGGACATTGCACATTGTATACATTGCATAGTATTTTCACTTTACATAGACACGTCCCCCAATACTCTCTATATGTCTACATCCCCTAACGTATACGGATACATGTTACCGGTTCAGTATTACTGTTTATATACTAATTTGTACAGTTTTTAACTCGGGCAGTCATAACAAGCATTTTATTGCATATCCGATCATGTCCGATTATTGATTTGGCAAAGTTAAACATTCATTTTTAGAAATTTTGTGCAAATTGCATTGATGTACATTTTGCTGTGATTTGTGCTGTAAATGTTTCCCACATACTGTGTAATATAGCTGTAGAAAATTTACTATAGCAAGTATATATTATACATTATACAATAGCATTAATATCGTAACTTGTTTATTTCACTATAATAGAGTTACTGGAACAAGTGGTAGTGCAGTGGTTAAGATCAAGGTTCGATTCCCAGAACCACCTAATTTGCCACTGTTGGGCCCCTGAGCAAGGCCCTTAACCCCCAATTCCTCAGTTGTATAAATGAGATAAATGTAAATGCTGTAACTGAATTACCACAACAATTTACCACAATTTACTGTAATATATTAACTATAATAAGATTTAAAAATCGACCACAGGACATTTTACTGCAGGTTCTAGAATTAATTATTAATGATCATCATATTTTTTTTTTTACTTTGCTTGCACCAAAGATACAAATCATTCACTTTGTGCTCATTTTATTCCTGCTCTTTAATGTTCTGTGCGTTTTAGTGTTAGTGACTGATCACTGATTGATCGGCTCATCCGTTAAGGCTCTAGATTACTAATGAGAACATCACCAAACTGATACTCTTGGTTTCTTGATCACAGCCCTTAAACCTCACTCTTAAAGGTTTTTTTTTTTATCATGTCTGACTCTGAACTCTGAACCCA
Source organism: Bagarius yarrelli (assembly GCA_005784505.1). Lineage (NCBI taxonomy): Eukaryota > Metazoa > Chordata > Actinopteri > Siluriformes > Sisoridae > Bagarius > Bagarius yarrelli. The sequence goes on from VCAZ01000151.1 coordinate 86,296, forward strand.
ACTTACTAACAAGTTTTAAAAATGTTTAATTGTCTTATATTAAATCACATTAAATCACATACACTATGTGAAATAAAGGGTAAAAAAAAAAATCCCCAGCAATTATTAATTTATGTAAATTAAAGTAAGAAGAAAAGAAAAGATTAAACAGAAAGTCATCGAGCATCAACTGCATTTTAATTAAAAACTCCGATTTTTTCCCAAGTGCCATATGACATACAAAATCAAAAGTTAAACCGTAACCCGGAACAATATATTAAATAATTCGGATTTATTACGGGGTGCAGGTTGATATGAATTTTTTTTTCCTATATGTGCAATTTGCATTATAATACACAACTATTTACATTCATGTTCATTTTAATGAAACATCAACCAAGTAATGGATGAAACCAAATACAAAAAGGGATGACATTCATGAAAATAACAATAATAATAATAATTAAAAAAAAAAAAAAAAAAAAAAAAAAAAAAAGATACTTCGAATTAAAGCCATAGAATTGTTTTTTTTTTTGTTTTAAAAAATATAACAGTTAAATTCTTTTATAATGACATGACAAATCAAGATTGCTTCATTTCAAACATAGGCACATTAATTTATTCCGATCTGAGGCTCGGACAGACTGGAAGTCTTCTTGGCAGCCATCTTGAAAGTGGAGTTCAGGCACCGTAAGCAGCTAATGCTCCGAAATACATCCTTGCATGTTTTTGTATGTAAACAAAATCAAACCCAGACCCTTTAGTCCTGACCTCAACACCCGAAATCTTTAACTAATCTTCAGTCAGCCATCTAAAAATACCTTATTGTTCTAATATCCAGTTAGATTATCTGAAATCTACTTCTGAAATCTTCCAAGGTTTTCTTTTTTTTTTTTCCTTTAAGTTTCTTTGGCGTCAACGAATTTTTTTTAAAACTTTTTTTTTTTTTTTTTAGTCTAAAACAAAACTCCCCAAAAATGTTTTTTTTTAATCACATGATGTCTGATTGCTGATGTCGTATGTGATGAGAAAACAAACCTGTAAATCTCCCACCACCACGTTTAAAACTTCCAAAACTCATTCGTATCATTGTACAAATGAGGAAAAAAAATAAAAAATAAGCAGCTTATCAAAAAAAAAAAACCCAAAAAACTAACAAACAAACAAAACAAACAATTAAAAGATGATTTCCATCTGAGGTCTGGAGCAGTCCCTTATTCTAAATCCACCAGTTTACTGATTTCTGTAAGGCTTCATGGCACATCGAACCAACCAGATTTTATAAGTGATGGACGTATACCAGTATACAGGTGATATGACTGTTCAGATAAATAATAATAATAATAATAATAATAATAATAATACATTTTCTTTTACTACAGTATAAATCGGAGAATCAAACCTTCCAGCTCTTGATTTTTGGCCACAGGTTGGCCTGCAGTCTGTCTCTCCTCAGACAGGTGAGGACATGTAGGCCGCATGTATTTTTAGAGTGGAGAATGACAATGATATGACCTGTTTTCAGCATGATCGATCGTCACACCGGAGGAGCATGAATAACGGGAGGGAAGAGGGACCTCGCTGAGGAAACCGCTGGCAAATTTGGCACACTGCATTGTTGCCCTGTTTTCAGCGCTGGAACTGCATCAAATATTAAAAAAAAAAAAAAAAAAAGAACGAAGGACTGTTCGTAGCGCTTTTAGGTCAGTGTTGCTTATTTTAAAAATGACACCACTACAAGGAGAATTCTTCCCGCCGTGTTGCTTTTTAAATAAGGAGAGATCCGGATTCTGGAAGACGCTGCATATAAGTGTGTATATGCGGGTGTGTGTGTGTGTGTGTGAGAGAGACATAGAGAGAGCTTTCTTGGAAAACCTTTCACCTGCATGCTGAAAGGCAGCAATGGAGGACACACACTCTGCCAGAAGCTCTGCCTTTTTCCAGTCTCAGGGAGAAACATTCAACAGTCTGGTGGATTTATTGGGGTAATTGATGGCCAGGCTGATGGCAGCGATGTTCTTCAGGGCCTGCGCCATAAAGAATGAAGGAGAAGAAAAAAAAAAAGACATAAAAAAAAGAAGGTGAGAACAACAGCCAAAGGGATGATTAAGCAAAAGCGGACACTGGGTAAATCATCAGACCGCGTTACACACACGTGCTCCTGAGAACACCGAGGCGGTAATCGACGGCAGTTACACCAACGCCGCTTTTGTTGGAAATGTGCACTTAACCAATTTTCTGGCATAGGAATAAATAAGCCTGACAGAGAAAAACGATTTCATGAGCCAAAACTGTAGTAGGAGAGTGCTGTGGATACGAAGCGGTACACTTTCAGCAACCCACACCGTGTTCAAACGCAACACAACACGGTCATCTTCCCACCTCTGCTCACATCCATGCGGGATAATTACTAAAAGCATAAGAGTTACCTACAACCCACACACACACAGGCTTAACGATGTATCGCATCTGTTTGGACGTCTCACCATCTGATAGTCACGTTGCAGAGCCAGTGATTGTTGAGTTGTCAAAAACATTAGGAAGTCTACTCTTAATCCTAAACCTAACCGGAGACACAAACTAGAAAGGTGCATACATTTCTTAATCACAGTTCTCAAGTGCCAGCATTGCTAGCAAAACCGTTGGTAGGCAGAATAAAACAACCCGTGCAGGTTGTGGAACTAAGTCGCGACTTCCTATTAAATCGTATATATTTCCAATAATCCCTATATATACACACACACACACACACCGGGTAAATTCTATATATTCCAGTTAACTACCATATAATGTCCCTTATATTTCCCTTGTTAATTCCCATATTCCTATTTCGTTAATTCCCTTATATTCCCATAAATTCCCTTATATTCTTATATTTCTGTTTATTTCCAAATATTAATGTTAATTTCCACATATTCCAGTTAATTACCATATTCTCCTGTTAATTCCCTTTATATTCCCATTAAATCCCTTATATTCCCGTATTCGTTAATTCCCTTATATTCCCATAAATTCCCTTAGATTCCTGTTAATTCCCCTTTATTCCTGTTAATTATTTTATATTTCTGTTTATCTCCAAATTTTAACGCTACTTTCCACATATACCAGTTAATTACCATATTCTCTCATTAGTTACCTTATATTTCTGTTAATTCCCTTATATTTTTGTTAATTCCCTTATATTCCCCTTAATTTTCTTATATTCCCCTAATTTTTTTATATTCCCCTTAATTCCCTTATATTCCCCTTAATTCCCTTATATTCCCCTTAATTCCCTTATATTCCCCTTAATTCCCTTATATTCCCCTTAATTCCCTTATATTCCCGTTAATTCCCTTATATTCCCGTTAATTCCCCTAAAAAACTTAAATTTAAAAATTCCCCTTAATTCCCCTTATTCCCTTATTTCCCATTCCCTTATTAATTCCCATTATTCCCATTATATTCCCATTTCCTATATTCCCGTTAATTCCCTTATATTTCCGTTAATTTAAAAAAAAAAAAAAATACAGGCATGTTGTGGGACTAATTCACTAACAGCACATTCACAAAACATTTAGAGATTAAAATAAATGCAATACAAAAATGTAACCAACCAACAACTAAACACATGTTTTTCTTTTTTTATACATACAAAACAGATTTGATTAAACACCATCAGCTTCAAATCCTAAACCTTGTGATTTTTTTTAGACTGAAAGACAAAAAAAAAAACCCCCTACCATTCTTAAGTTTATTTTTTTCTTAATCCTTAGCTGTACATTTTAGGAAAGTCCATGCACATAAGAGCCTCCACTTCCTGTTTTTAGCTGCCAGTACTCAAAGCTTTACTGCTGTTGTAGCTTATCCACCTTAACAGTTAAACAAAGATGTCATATGCGCTAATATGCTAAATAATGCAATATTCGATACAATCTTTTAAAAAAACGATATAACCAACATATGTTTCTTTAAACATAATTCCTGTGTTTGAGGATAATTCTGCCGAGCATAGACTTTTTTTAAAACACAAATAGTGAAATATCTCCGAGTCGCTACTTTCTTTTGCCATTAAATCGTTAACAGCAGCTGCGAGTGCCTCGGGCTTATCAAGATTAGCTCGCTATGAAAGCTTCACAGCTTGTTAATTGTGTTGTGTCAAAGCACACACACGCATATCCCAACTAACATCCGCCTACCAGATATTTTACTATCCGCATCGCCCTAAAACTTTGACCATACGCTATTATTTAAATTATTAAATTGCTTGTTTATTTCAAACCGTTGCTTATTTGCGATATTTCAATAATTCTGATATATCGTGCAGCCCTACACATTATATAGAGCAATTATTCACTTTCTGGCAGCTTGAACCAATCTTCCTTTTCTCAGTGAGATCTACTGTTGCAAAAGAGCGCAACATTTCTGATACTGTAAATGTTTCTCATAGTCGGTATTTTGGAAATATTCCAAGTTGGAATATATTAGAAATTCAGGAAAATGAATATAACCTTTATATATAAGCATTTTTGTTGGGTCATAAGCTGACATGTGAGCAAACTAACACACATTTAAAAAATGACATTACAGCTTTATGTTCTGGAGGAGTGCACAGTGCATGCGGAGGTGTGGCCTCGAGAGCACTGCAGTGCTGGGTGCATGCGATGGAGGAATATACAGGCTAGAAATTCAACTGAAATTGCATTAGATCGGCTTGTTTTAACTAAGGTTATGCTGCAATTTTTTTCCAACTACATTCAAGTTCCTTGTTGTAGACTAACCTGCAAATGTGCAAATTCCCAGTTTATTCCTATTCCAATTTCTGTTGATTTCCATATTTTCCCATATATTTTCTAATATCTTCCTTTTGATATATATATTCCTATTAAATCCTATATATCTCCATTAATTCCGGTTAAATACCATATATTTAGGTTAAATACCATATATTCTTGTTAATTTCTGACCCTAAAAATTCCCAGAACTGAACATTAACTGTAGCTCTTGCAGGCTTTATTGACTTGTACTGCTGTCACATGACTGGCTGATTGAATAGAGGAGCAGGTGGGCAGTGGACAGTGGACAGGTGCTCCTTTTAAAGTGGATAGACGAGTGTAAATTTGCGCTACACAATTTATCAATGCATCATAATACGTCAACGCTGTACGACAAACAGGGCTGGTGCTTTCACTGTTTTATTCTATTCCCACATTGAATAAATAATGCAAGTCAACATATCAAGTGACCTTATTCCGATTTTTTCTCTCCAATGTGGCACAGATCGGATTTGACTCATGACGGTGGGAAAAAAAGAAAAACGGATTTCGATATTTTCAGATCAAATTTAGGCCTTATTAGTATATGGTAATAAATCGGATATAAATTGGATACGTGCTTTAGTGTGTGCAGTGTAAGCAGACAGATCTGACCTTTTACTGCTAATCAAATCTTATTAAAGCGACGATGGTGCGTGACTTTAACTCAGATGGCGATAAATAATAACTTAGTGCAACTGTGTATTTTGATATTTAATTTGTTTCACTGTAAAAAATGTTGAGGACCCAAATCAGAGACAGTTCTAACAATTCACGATTAAAGTTTTTTTTTCTTTTCCTAGGGCTAGCGTTGTTTTGCCGACCTTTGAATATGATACGGAAGCAACATATTAAATAATCATTCGTTCATTAATAATCATTCGTTCATTGCGTTTAAAAATCAAATATAGTCAGAAAATCGGAATTGGTCATCAAGGCCTGTAGTGTAAATGCAGCCTTTGAAAAGTGTTGAGCATTACTATCCATGTAAGTGTTGAGCATTACTATCGCATTTTATCCATGATCCCCTGGTTGACCACAAAAATGGACAAATTTGTAATTTGTTCTCCACAAAAAACGAGCAAGTCTCACTGATTCGCCTTCAGCGGCTGATAGTAGTGACCCAGACATACTGGGCCCAGATGAGGAAGCTCCCAGTAATTCTGGTCGCTGTGCAGCAATACTGGAAAAATGAACCATGCAGGAAATACCAAGAGCGATAATATCATTAAATGTGAAGGGAGGCCTTAAAATTATATTTTCGGGGCAAAGGGGATCTCAGATAAAAAAATGTTGGAACCACTGCGCAATCTGTGCACTGTGACTGTGGGGATTCATGCACAATAGGATAAGTGAGATCAGACACTAATGTCGGTTAGGGAAGTCTGGGGTTCCGTCTGTGTTCCAGTTTATCCCAAAAGACTTTGTGCAGGACACGCTTTCACTTCCAAACCAACCAGAACACAGTATGTCTTCATAGAGATTAGGGGCTTTTTGCACAGGAACAATGTCTTTTAGTTTTGGTGTAATATTAATGTAGTTAAGATCACCTCAAGTTTTGTGCAAGAAAATGTCGAGAAAACAGAAGTTTTTTAAATTCTTCACCTCCTTTCTTTCTTATTTCTCATTCTGTTTTTTCTTTTGTCTCCTTATTTCCCCCCAGAGACAGTTCTGAATTTACGATCTGCATTAAACACGTGTGTAATCGAAGACGAGATGTGATTTTTAACGTTTTGAATGTTAACAAATGTCTTTGAGAGAGTCTCATTTTCAGGACAGCCCTTTAACAACGAGCACACATTTCAGGTTGTTATTAAACTCAGCGCAGAAGCCCTGAAGCTGCACTATTCTAACAAACACTAACATTAAAAAAAAAAAAAAAAAAAAAAAAAAAAAAAAACACAACCGTAAGTTCCCATTACTTTTTCATGAATAACAAAGTTGATTAGCCTCATCCATCTCGAATAATATATTACACATGTCAACATACAGTCACAGACATTACGAAAATAGTCCCGAAGTCTCCAGGCTATATATTTGAATAGCTTTGTTTAAACACATTAATAAACTTTTTAGAGATTGTATGCTATTATTGAAAAATCATTAAGTATGTATTTAAAAAAAAGAAATTAACGCTGAATTTTAACCATTATTTTTGCTTTTGCTATTTTGCTATTATTTATTATGGTAATGTGCCACAAATGCTTAGCGCAATGTGGAGAACTGTGTGACGACCCTGGTAGTGACACCTATTTCTAGGATATCTGTGCACGTGATCGGGAACATATTTTGTTGTCAAATAAGACGTTTGATTTCGTATGATCTTATATAAATGCCTGCAATAGCATAGATTAACCAGTGTGGCGCTGTAGTTCAACGCAACACCAGTGAACTGATAAATAGAGTTAAACTGGCACAGCACTTTATACAATATACAACTATGGATTAGTTTTCATTAGTTTTAATTCGCAGGATGATTTTTTTCTCCAAGGATCTAATCCAATGTGGAATTCATGTCCGAACACTTCCTGTGATGGAGGTTAATATACTTAATGACTGGAGAGGAGGAAGGTCATCTTACCTGAGCTGTGCGTGTTATCAGTTGTTCGTTGGTTGTCAATGCGAGCAGATACTCCTGTAGTAACCCCTGCTCCTGAAAACAAAACAAAACAAAACAACAACAAAAATAAATAGTAGTCAGAGCATTGAAGCTAAAACTCCACCACCAATTAGAGAGATGAGACATGAAGTTTCAATTTCCTGGAAAACATTAATGCAATAAGCGTGATGATGAAGCATGGAACCACAGTCATCACTTATTATCACCTGCTCTAGTCTATCCCAGGCGTCTCTGAAAGGGCGAAAGGCAGAGGGGGTACACCCTGGACAGGTCGCCCATCCATAACACGGGCTACACACACACACTTACACTCACTCTCTGGGCAATTAAGAATCACCAATCAACTTGAAATAGACTGTGGGATGAAACCAGAGAACGCGGAGTAAACCCATGCAAGGACAGGGAAAACATGCATACTCCACACAGAAAGCCCCCTGCCCGGGAATCGAACCAGCGCCTTCCTACTGTGAGGCAGCAGTGCAAACCACTTAGCCACCTTAGAGACCCTAAGAACCTTGTGCATAATTTTTTCTTACAGGTGTTTATGGAGAGGAACAGAAAGTGGGATTGTGGCAGAAAAATCTTCCCAAGATACATCAGCTACAGCAGGGGGGTCGGTGTATAAAATAGAACTAGGGTTAGGCCTTACATTTCCCATTTTTTTCCCTGAGCAGTTGAGGTTTAAAGGCCTTGCCTAGGAGCACTTGTTGCAGTGCTATCTTGGTGGTGCTTGGAATTGAATGCATGACCTGATTAATCACTCAGCTACCACTTTTCAGCCAGTCAAACTATCTGTATATTCTGGCAGCATGTCACTGTCAAAGGCGTCTGCCGAGTGCCAAAAATGTAAACGTAATGTTAATGTAGATGCCTGCCCCTGTCCACACACAGTGGGTAGGCATCAGATTCTCTGGTTTCTTTCACCAGTCCCAAATTATGCATTGCAGGATGACTGGCACGCTTAAGCTGTTTGTTGTGTTCGAATGTGTGTGTGTGTCTTTTAGCTCTGTGATTGGCTACTGTGATGTGTTGGATAAGCTATATATAATATAAAATGGATAGAGGGAGAGATGAATGGATGGACAGATGAATTTCTGCTGCATTTCACAAGAAAAACTCTACCAATGAAAGACCATACACTATAGAGACTGTGAAGCTGTCATGTCATGTTGAATTCTGGGTAATCTTGTAGGTAAACCGCATAAACATATCACGGTTTTTTTTCTGCTTAGTGTGTTTGACGCTGTGATTTGACTTTTTCAGGAAAAAAAACTGAGCACTGCGATAGATTTAATTTGTCCCGGTGGGGCCCACCTTACTTTATATTTGGCTTTTTCATGTAATCCCTTCCCATCGCTTGACACAATCAACACAAGGTATTATTCAATATTAACACCAGCCGAACGTGCCCCTCCCAAAATGGCGGCGGCCCAGCATGCAGCATGACGTAGCTTTACATTCTCTATACTCAAAATTTAAACCATTTAAAATCCAACATTGCATCTATTATTAGGAGGAGTTGTTTTTTTTAACTCTGCTGGATATCTGAAGGAATTGTTGTAGTTTTTTTCGCACTGCAGCAACAATATTGAAATTTAGGTTTAAAATGTGAATATCAGCTGAGCATGTAGCAAAATAAACACTATGTGTGTGTGTGTGTGTTCAGCACTCTACCTAGAACTAACACTTGGACACAATAATGGTATGCATGCAAACACACATGACACAAAGTGGACTTTGGTGCTGGGAAACAACAGGGTGTGCGTATGTGTGTGGGCGGAGTCTCACCATGGCTTTGGTTTCAGCAATGAAGAAGAGTTCAGTGAGAGCTCGATGAAGAGGCAGCAGGACGCTGATGCTGGTTGGATCCTGATTCACACCACCCTCCATGGTGGTAAAGAGCTGCCAGAGTGGCCTCAACAGGGTCAGATCACAGCCCCTGCAACACAAACAATTTATTTTACTTCCTTTCATTTTCCACAGCGAATTATTAATGCCACAACATGTTGGTTGGACAGAAACGTAGATCTGAACTATACATGTATATGTATATGTCTTATATATATATGTATATATATATATATATAATATATATATATATATATATATAGAATATATATATTAAGATATATATATATATATATAGATATATAAAAACACTACATAAGCCAACGTTTGTGGACCATCAGATCCATATGTGGTTCCTCTTCAAATTTGGAAGGGCAGAGTTGTCTAGAATGTTTTTGTAAGTTGTAGCATTACATTATTCCTTTACTGGAACTAAGAGCTGTTCCAGCATGACAATGTCCCTGTGCACAAAGCCCCTGATCTCCATTAAGACATGCTGGATTATGATTGGATAGCACTCAAAAACGTGGTTGTTTTGCACAAAACACCTGATTTTAACACGATTCAACAGCTTTGAAATGAACTGGAACACCAGCTGCACCCCAGACATCCTTACCTGACGTTAGTGGCTGAACTTCACTTACTCACATTCAAGCTAACAGCAAAATGGATGGTAAATCTGGAATAAGATGGCAATATAATGTATTTGTACTTTAAGAGAATATTATTTGAAGCCAAAACTTCAGTGCCTTCTCTATTAGAGTTTACTGTTTAACGAGACTCTATAATTATTCATGATATTTTTCCATGCGCCAATAAATTTAGACCAAATCTAGGTTTTGGACTTCTTATTTATTATATGCGCAGGCTTGCTACAGAGTGCGTAAGAAAGTGCTGTTGGTGTTCAGGATTCTGGACAGGAAAGTCGAGGTTCAACTCCAACCAGAACACATTCAGGAACATTGTTACGCTGGAACAGAGTTTGAGACTCTTAGTTACAGTAAAAGATAAATGTAGTGTGTGTAAATAACATTTGGTGGAAATGATCTTTAATTGGGGAAATTTTGCTCAAACAGTTAAAGGAACATAAGGAACAGGGGACCAGGCATCGAATGCGTAAAATCTGATCAATTTAACAGCAAAGGAAAATGAAAGCTTAGACATTGTGCACAGGTCAGATATGTGCACAGATACGGTAACTCACACACTCGGCATGAAAATTATGAGCTCAATCTGCTTTAATAAGCACAGTCATGCGCTGTAATTCAGAGCTCCGGCTGACTGGCATTACTTTTAGCCACAGGTGGACAGGGAGTCGTTTGCATGGACTAATTCTCCAACCTCTAATTCATCTGACACCACAGACCATAATAGCCCTATTTTAGATCAACCTCTTTCTCTCTCTCACACACACACAACACACACACACACACACTGCTAGGGATAGTCGTGTCCTAAAGTCAGGACGACATGGAAAACATGCAAATCTTCTCACTGGCATGTGAACTCATCGTCATGGCAACAATCAAGAGCGGAAGCATGTGGCCAATGCTTTATGCAAAAGCTTTGTAAATCGGAAGCGCAAACACACACACACACCAACTTATTGAGCAAGTAGTTTACATTAGTCTGAATAAGTACATTACATTATTTACTCTCCATGTGGGATCCTTTATGATTGAAAAAATAGCATATACATTTGCTCGCACACTCACGCTCGCACGCACTCACGCTCGCACACGCACACTCGCACACTCACTCACACACACTCACACACACTCACACACACTCACACACACACACAACACTTACACACTCACACACACTCACACACACACACACACACACACACTCACACACACACTCACACACACTCACACACTCGCACACACTCACACACACTCACACACACTCACACACACTCACACACACTCACACACACACACACACACCACACACTCTCACACACTCACTCACTCTCACACACTCCACACACACTCACACACTCACACACACTCACACACACACTCACACACACACACACACTCACACACTCACACACTCACACACACACACTCACACACACTCACACACACACTCTCACACACACACACTCTCACACACTCTCACACACTCTCACACCACTCACACACACTCACACTCACACTCACACTCACACACACACTCTCACACACTCACACACACTCACACAACTCACTCACACCACACAACACACACACACTCACACACTCACACACTCACACTATAAATTTATTTAAAAAAAAATGAAAGTTGGAAACTAAAAGTCATTAATTTCAGTTTGTGCATTTTTTTCTGGATTCCCATTTTAGGTCCTGGAATAATTAATCTTTGTGTTTTATTCACAACTTTTTATTAATTATTATTATTATTCAATATTTTTCATATTTTAAGGCAGACCGCTAAAATGTCTACAGGACAGTAAAATGGTAAGATTTGACCTTTGACCTCTTCATGTCCACTCCAGGCATCTCGTAGTAATGAAAAGTTGAATCGTTTTACTGACTCAGATCTTCGAATCTTGTTCAGCAAAATGAACTAATCTTATGGCAAGTCTTTTATTTAGTAGAGCATGAGATTAATCACAGTGTTGCGTTTACCTCGACAGGCCCGACACGTACCTTCATCATAAGACAAAACTATAAATCAAACAAGGCCAAAAAACACACATGATTAATTCACAATAATTTCACCAATGATTAATTTCTGCCTCTTTAAGCTACACCAACTTTTCTTCTTTAGGCAAGTTACATTTAGGAGAGTTTGCATGTTCTCACTGTGCTTGTGAGGGTTTACTCCGGGTATTCCAGAGGCTCTAGTTTTATTTATTTATTAGAATAAGTTTGCTTTAATTTGGACTTAAAAACTGTTTATTTTAGATATTGCTTAAACAAACATTTTATTAATTGATTAATTATTTAGAATTAAAAGTAACCTTTAAGAAAATAACATTTTTATTATACCAAATATTAAAAAATGAGTTAACAATTATTTAATTATACTAGCTGCTAAACAATATAGCCAAAAATAATGTAACATATCTATAACAAAATCTATATATAACAGGGAGTGCGAATTATTAGGCAAATGAGTATTTTGACCACATCATCCTCTTTATGCATGTTGTTTTACTCCAAGCTGTATAGGCTCGAAAGGCCTACTACCAATTAAGCAAATTAGGTGATGTGCATCTCAAGTAATGAGAAGGGGTGTGGTCTAATGACATCAACACCTATATCAGGTGTGCATTAATTATTAGGCAACTTCCTTTCCTTTGCAAAAACAATGGGTCAAAAAAAGGACTGACAGGCTCCGTAAAAGTCTTGGAGGGATATAGTGAGAATCTTGCAGAGGGTGCAGCATTAAAATGCCAAGCTTCTGAAGCGTGATCATCGAACAATCAGCGTTTTCATTCAAATAGTCAACAGGGTCGCAAGAAGCGTGTGGAAAAAAACCAAGGCGGGCAAAATAACGCCCGTGAACTGAGAAAAGTCAAGCGTGCAGCTGCCAAGATGCCATTTGGCCACCAGTTTTGCCATATTTCAGAGCTGCAACATCACGTGGAGTGCCCAAAAGCACAAGGTGTGCAATACTCAGAGACATGGCCAAGGTAAGAGAGGCTGAAAAAACGACCACCACTGAACAAGACACACAAGCTGAAACGTCAAGACTGGGCAAACAAATATCTCAAGACTGATTTTTCTAAGGTTTTATGGACTGATGAAATGAGAGTGAGTCTGATGGGCCAGATGGATGGGCCCGTGCGGGATCGGTAAAAGGGCAGAGAGCTCCAGTCCGTCTCAGACGCCAGCAAGGTGAGGGGAGGTGGATACTGGTTGTGGGCTGGTATCATCAAAGATGAGCTTGTGGGGCCTTTTCGGGTTGAGGATGGAGTCAAGCTCAACTCCCCGTCCTACTGCCAGTTCTGGAAGACACTTCTCACAGCAGTGTACGGAAGAAGTCTGCATCCTTCAAGAAAAAAATGATTTTCCTGCAGGACAATGCTCCATCACACGCGTCCAAGTATCACACCGCGTGGCTGGCAAGAAAGGGTCTAAAAGAAGAAAAAGTAATGACTTGGGCCTCCTTGTTCACCTGATTGAACCCCATAGAGAACTTGTGGTCCATCATGAAATGTGAGATTGACAAGGAGGGAAAACAGTACACCTCTCTGAACAGTATCTGGAGGGATTGTGGTTGCTGCTGCACACACAATGTTGATGGTGAAACAGATCAAAACACTGACAGAATCCATGGATGGCAGGCTTTTGGTGTCCTTGGCAAGGAAAGGTGGTATATTGGTCACATTTGTTTTTGTTTTGTTTTTGAATGTCAGAAATGTAGATTTGTGAATGTTGAGATGTCATATTGGTTTCAATGGTGAAAATAAAAAAAATTGAATGGGTATAATTTGTTTTTCTTAAGTGCTAATAATTATGGACAGTAATAGTCACCTGCACACACAGATATCCTCCTAAAATAGCTAAAAACTAAAACAAACAAAAACTACTTCCACAAATTTAAGCTTTGAGGATTATGAGTTTTTTGGGTTCATTGAGAAATGGTGTTGTTCATATAAAATTAACCTGCTAAAATACAACTTGCATAATAATTGCACTCCCTGTATAAAAAACTAACGTATGTTTAAAAACAGTGCATACGGTACACTAGGAAGGCACAAGAACGTCGATTAAAAGTCCGGGTGAGAAAAAGACACATTTACAGAATAAAAGTCCTTGACTAGCAGCTGCAGTTTACTGAAATGTTGGTAGGGATATTCTCCTTTCTCTGTGTGCTTCGGTATTAGTAGAAAAGTGTGGATAAGAATCTTATGGGAGTGGTGGGCAGTGGTGGCTCAAATGGTTAAGGCACTGAGATCTGGAGATCAGGAAGACCTGGGTTTAAGCCCCACCACAGCCAGCTGTTGATCCGAAGACCAGAAACACCTGGGTTCAAGCCCCACCACCGGCAAGCCAACCACTGTGGGTCCTTGAGCAAGACCCTTAACCCTTCCTGCTCCAGGGGCGCTGTATCATAGCTGACCCTGCGCTCTGACCCCCAACTTACTAAAATGGGATATGCGAAAAACACTGCATTTCATTGGCTCTGTACATGTACCTTGCACAATGACAATGAAGTTGAATATTTAGGGGCATTAGTGGCTCAAATGGTTATGGTGGAGACCAGAAACAGCTGGGTTCAAGCCCCATCACCCACAAGCCAACCACTGTTGGGTCCTTAAGCAAGACCCTTAACCCTTCCTGCTCCAGGGATGCTGCATCATACTCGGAACCTAACTTACTGAGACGGGATATGCGAATAAAGAATTTTACTGAGCTATAAAAAAGTATATGTGACAAAATAAAGACATTTACATTTACTTATTTAACATAATGTAAGAATCTGCAATAGCACGGTTTAACCAGGGAGGCGCTGTAGCACAAAACTGCAACTCGGCGGTCACGCCGACTTCATAAGGCTTCGGCACCTCTGAGAATATGTTCAAGTGTAGCGCTGACAATTAGGGCAAACTGCAGGCAGAATAGTGCTAACAAAAGCTGCTGTCAGGTGTAAAAGCTACAGCTATGTTCTTTTTCTACTCTTTCTTTTTTTAGAATTATAACTTTTTGTAACTAATCGCATAAAATAAAAATTGCTAATTAATCGTTTTATTTATCATTGAAAATCAAAAAAATTGTTTGTTGCAGCACTTATTAGGGAACCTACAGGAAGTCATCTTAAATTCTTGTTAATACAATTTAAACCAAATTAAATGTATAAAAGAGAGAAGGAGAGCGAGAGCAAGAGAGAGAGAGAGATAGAGAGCGTGAGAGGGAGAAGGGGGGGGGAGATGTCACTAACACATACCACTGAATAGAACACTGCAGTATCCGCAGCAGCAGGTGAATCGCCTTTAAGCGCTGACTTCCTGTCTGACGACATGCCACGCTCACCTGCCATTCCCAGATGACTGCCAGGGGCAGATGGGCTAGAGCCTGTTCATCCGCCAACATCTGCTTCAAGATCTCGAAACCTGCGTTAGGAGAGCAATTAAACAGAAAAGTCAGTCAGGGTTGTTTCCGCTCGCACTGTATCAGCGCAGGATAGGTAAGCGAATGGTATGGTAAACAGAAAACAATATGTGGATTTCTTTACGCACTGATTTATTATCAGATTACAGGTAATGAGTGGTTTGGAAAAGACAATATTTCTTAATATGATGGATGGTAACTTTTCATTTACTGTTGTTCCCCTCGTCAAAAGAGGAGGAACTTCCCTTTTCTGTATAATGACTTATTTTCCACTGAAAAACCAGGGTTGCCAGCTCACCCTAAATTCCTGCTTTATGCAAAACTTGACTTTAGGTATTCCATGTAAAGAAAGAATTTGCATCAGGGGGTAGAAAAAAAATCTATTTGATATTTCTGGACAGACTATGGGGGCAGGAAGGTGCACGACTCAATTAGTGTGATAATTATGAGTGGCGAGGGCGCAGGTGAAGAGAGTTCACCTGCTCCTGCCTCAGAAATGACTACAGTAATCAATCACGCACACTCTGAGAATGCATGCCAAACACACACACACACATGCACACAAGAGGTAGAACTGGGTCAAGCCGTTCTAATGGAAATTGACTTGGTCTGAAAGCTATTTTTCCTAGAAATAAGCTAAAAGGAAATCGGGACTAAGTTATCAGACAGGGGGGCACTGACCAGTTTGGAAGCGACCGCGATGTCCTCCAGTCACAGTAAACTTGTAGCCCCACTCTGTATTACTCATGTCTGAAACGAACCTGTAGTGAAGAGTGTCCCCTGTAGGAGAAAAAGAGAACAATAAAAACTCATCTTTTACTGCACATCTATTTAATGCCATGTTTAAACATTGTGTTGTTTGTTTACTTAACAACAACACAATACTGAGGTAAAGAAGCAAATGGTATCGTAAAAAAGTTGGACACCATTTTGATGGCCACATGGAAAACATGGCTAGACAAACAGCAGCAAAAAAGCCAACAAGCTACCAAAAAAATCTGGGACAAAGCTCTAGATACAGTCTTTAAAGCAATACATACATTAAATCCAGAATTAAAAAAAAATATATGGCACATTACAACTTTTGGCAAATGTCCTCCAAATGTCAAATAGAGGCCAAAATTACATATTTTACAGGACAGCCCAAGACCAAGACGTGTTTAAGAAGACTGGCAACTCTTGGTCTAAAGAGACCAGGTAAAAATTTTGGCTTTGAAATAACTGCAACTGCTGAGAAATGCAGCCCTATAGTGAAGCATGGTGGTGGTAGCATTATATTTATCAGCCATTTTTTTCAGCAAGAATTGGGTATATTGGTCAGGCTTAGAACAGAAAATCTGCAATCTGGCCAAGTACTTCCATGTGAACCCCTTACCTGGTACCTCCACATCAGCCCATTTGTGGTAGGAACCGCTGAAGGTGTGCAGGTCCTGCTGGAAGTCAGTGCTGCTGGACAGCTGCAGCTCGTCGCAGCCCTCCTCGGTTTGGCAGCGAGGATCAAACTTTACAGACAGATAAAAAGCCCCCGGGATGTGCACCTTGTCCTGAATCGGTTAAGAAAAAGAAGTAGTTTTAGTACCGGTGTTCCGTATAATCCCTTTATTCACAGGAAGAAGATGGGGCAATAAAAAAATGTTATGGCATGGAGGTATGTGGTAGGATGAGGGTAAATGGGTGGTGTTGGAAGGAACATTAGCAAAAGAGTGTAGAACAGTGGTAGAAAATGGGCAGCACTATGGCAAATTGGGCCACAGTGGGAAAGGAATTGACATGAGGACAGAAGAGGGACAGACATTTAGTGACAAGGAAGGAGAATGGCCCAGGGTGGAGTAGGGCTAGCCGATATGGCAAAAATATCTATATCTATTATAATCATTTTTTTAATATTGATTGATAACGATAAATATTTCGATATATAAATTGTTAATGCTGCCAGATTTAAAAGTGTAACCCAAGAATGACTCAATTCACAAAATTTAGAGGGTTCATTCATTAGGTTTTAAAGTAGTTTATTAACAAAAACAGATTAAAAAATTTGACATTAAAAAATTAAGACAACTTACTAAAAGATAACACAATATTATCGCCTGTGGTAAAAGTTGTCTGTTTGGTGTCATGGTCTGCAGTGTCCCACCAAGGGGACAGTGGAGCGTTAAAATATTTAAGTCATATTGTTAAAAAATGTCCAGAGCTTCACAAAGTTTATCGCAATTCGATATGATATCGTTTATCAGCCCAGTCCTGGGATGGAGCAGTATGAGGGCAGCACAGAAGCAGGGTATGGGGTGAATAAGGGAGAAATAGAGCCTGTATGGTAGTTATTTAAAGATATTCTGGGCAAAATAACTAACTACGAGCAACCAGGAGAAATTCGATGGGCAATATGAGAACTAAATGTTGCCAGAAAGAGGCAGAATGACACCAGTACTGTTGATGCGATGCATGTGGCTAACCTGGGAGCAGAATATTGGTAGATTGTAAGCAAAATAGTGCCAATAGTGAAGGGTTTGTGGCTCTGGTGGAGCAGTGGTGTAAAGTGAAGACACAAGCACAGATTTTATACCTCAAAGTTAGTGTTGTTGTCGTAGGGGTGTTTAGACTCGCGGACCTGCATGGCCATCACAGGTTCTTCCATGAATTGACACGCAGTCAGGGACAGACTGTCCAGCATGGTTTGACTGCAACCTTTTATAACTTTCTGCAAGATCTGCATCAGGAAAAAAGCGGACAGTCTACATGAACGCATGCACGTGTATACACACACACACCAAAACAAATGCATGCACACACAAGCACACTTGCAAGCATACTTTTATAATGTTTAAGGATGTTAAAGTTGAATGTCTACAAAGAACAGGTATAACAGTGGACATAATGAGGTCAAAAGTTTGCAGACAAAAAAAAAAATATTGAAATGTTACAGCATACGAAAACATTCGATGCAATAATGTGGCAAAAGATACAATAAAACCACTGGTTATGGTGTTACCAGAAGATTGCAAGTTCCAAGCTTCCACTGCTGGGCCCCTGAGCAAGACCCTTAACCGCTAAACTGCTCAAAAATAATTGTGTCTGCCAAATGTTAGAAACGTAATAGATGATACAGTGTTGGAAGAAAAGGTTTGGGGGCAAATTTTTTTTTGCTAGCTCAGCAGTGTTGTTTCTATGCCTTTCCACCCAAACGTACCTTCTCCCACAACGGCTTTTCCTCAAGCTGCATGAGCATGTCGAGGATGTGAGCCATGTGTGAGGCTCCCCTCAGCTCCAAGTCCTCCTCCTTAATAGGGCTCCTGTCGGGCCAGTGTGCAAGCAGCAGAGCCAGCACGTGCCGGGCATACAGGACGCTGATGGCCTCGTTTACACGGAACAAGTAATGACGCACAGCCTTGTTGCTGCGTGCATCCAGCTCCTTGTGCAGCAGCGCTGAGCTCTTGGTGCGCCGCTGCTTGGCATAACTGAGCTGAAGCTCGCTTTCCGTAATGGTGATTAGCTTCTGTGTCACCGCATTGGTCTCCTCGGTGGCCGTCTCGCAACGGCTCGGCTTTAACTGTGGAGGACGGGAAGAGAAAACATTCAGAAAGAAAATGGTGATGGCTTCTCCTACAACTCATTCTAGACATCATCTAATCTAGCATTTAAATGTTTGTAGATGGCCCAGAGAAACGTACGGCGCAGGGTGTGATAATCATATCCGTGTCCACGGCCTTCGCATGGCGTTCGTCTGAGTGCACACGCTTGCTGGGCTGCCATTTCTGTGCGAGCGTCCGGATTGTCTCGTCTGTTTTTATTACATCCCCGTCAAATCTGAGAAAAACAAAAAGTTCTGGAATCATTTCAACATTGTTTCAACAGAGCTCTACAGATGTTTCTTAGGGTGCATCAAGGGTTATGCTGACTTAAACCGGAAGAATTCTTTTCATAGTGAAGGGAAAAAAAATAAACTGACCGTTTTTGCACTTCCCGGAAAAATGAGTCTGTCCTCTTCATTTGAAGCTCATACAGGGCTCTCAGAATGTGTAGAGGAGCATTCAGAGCATCGTGCGTAAGCTGAAAGGACACAGAAACACCTGGATTAATTGTTTTTTAAAGGTCTTCTCCTGTATATTGAATGGAAATGTGCGCACCATACAGATACTGATAGCGCTATAACCCCATGTTCTCCTACTTGCTATAATTATTTAACCAGCATGTCCCCTAAGCGTAGTGTCTATCAGCACTAAACGTGATCTGCCTCGGCCAATAACACAGTCATAAAAACAACATAATAGGAAAACAGCTGCAGAGAAGCTGTATAAAGAAAGCAAAGGTAAAGTGAAGCCATGTATCCCAGGTTACTAACATAGCTAACAACAATCCTAGACAACTGTGTGCTTCGTTTTATGATTGGGTGTCCAAAAACTTTTAGCCTTGTGTAGGAAAAACATATACACCCGGATTACACCCGGACCGACAAGTACAAGTGTAAATTAGTGCATGCCTATTTGTGCATTTTTAAATTTCTATCCTAAATATTTACTTTTACAACATTTGGCAGACGCTCTCTTAACGGGGGGTTGAGTGCCTTGCTCGGGGCCAATCAGTGGCAGCTTGGTGATGCTGGAAATCGAACCCTAATCATCCAAACAGCAGTCCAACACCTTAACCACAGAGCTACCACTGAACTTTTATTATGATTGTAGAAGAAATGTATGCTCAGAACTTGGTCATGAACTCATTGGGAATTTCTCATTCTCACCTGGAAACAGGCCTTGGTTTCTTCGTCCAGCCCCTCGAGCGGGTCGACGTCTTCAGCGCAGCAGCTGGAAATATCCGAGTCGTGTCCTTTGTCCTTCTCTTTGTCCTCCTCTCGCTCGCCGCTCTCGCTCTCCTCGGCCATGGAGTGGATCTCGCGTTTGGATGAGTACAGCATGATGGAGAGGATCTCCAGGTCTCGCAACAGCCAGGTCTTGCTAAAACCCGTGCCTTTACTGCATTTGCGTACCAGCAGCTGCATCAGGCCTGCACTGTGCATGGACCGCTGAGCCTGCTCGCTGCCGTGCGTCTGCATACACACACACACACACACACACTATTCACTGTCTGCTGGAGCATAACCCAATAATACTACTGTAAACACTCCAACACTGGCAAATAATGTCTAACACTAGCACAAGTTTCAGGTTTCGAAGCATGCTTTCATGCATGATAAGTTTTTGTTACCTTAAGGATGCTATAGAGGCCCTTGAGGGCGAGAGAGAGCACCCAGGTGGCCTCCACAGCGTCCGGAGAGCTGCTTTCCACACCAGTCTGCAACAGCTGGTTTACGATAGAGATGAAGTGGTTCAGGTAGTGAGTGGACAAAGTCAAGCACTCCTCCGTCTGCATCAGCTGGTAATCCTTTACTGTGGAGAAAAGCATGGAACGACGACAGGGTGGTGTGATGAATGAAGGGAGGAGAAGAGTTGCTTAAATTTTTAAAATAGAGTTCAAGGATTTCTAAGGTGCTTAAAATGATCACAAAACAAATGCTGATCTTTCTGAACAAAATGCAAATGTACCATCATGTTCATATTTTATATTATTCCTGAACTATCCATGTTTTTCATAATATACAAGAATCTGATCTTATTATCTTAAGTTTAAATTTACAATTAATATTAACTAAATTATGTGTATATACTTGGCTGGCACCCTCATCTTATGTTTCCAGTATTGGCAGCTTGGGAATTGAACCCATGATCTTCCGATCACTAGTACTTATCTGCTGGGCCACCACTTTAACCCCTGGTTAATTCCTATTGTCTTTCATGTGCTGTATTAATTAATTATCCAAGAGGACTTGGGATAAGTGGTGGCTTATCCCAAGTCTTGGGAAGTGGTGGCTTATGGTTAAGGTGCTGGACTACCAACCCAAAGATTGTGGGTTTGATTCCCAGCTCCACCAAGCCACCACTGTGGGGGCCCCTGAGCAAGGCCCTCAACCCCTAATTGCTCAGTTGTATAAATAAGATAAATGTAAGTCGCTCTGGATAAGGGCGTCTGCCAAATGCTGTAAATGTAAAACATTAACTTGGGGCACGGGGACGAAGTGGAGGTATCACTATGCTCCCACCTGTTCACACACTACGGTCAATTTGAAGTTCTTCGGGAAATCAAAGTACCCATAGAACTGATGATTTTATCCGCAAGATGTTCATTGCTTTTTTGTCTACATGTTCTAAGACGAACTTCTTCTTTCGGCTGTTCCCTCAACATCTTCAGCTCTGCTACTTCAAGCTCTGCCACCCGTCTCTTCCTCAGCGCCACTGTCTCTACACCATACATCATAGCTGGTCTCACCACTGTCTCTAAACCATAAATCATAGCTGGTCTCACCACTGTCTCTAAATCATACATCATAGCTGGTCTCACCACTGTCTCTAAACCATAAATCATAGCTGGTCTCACCACTGTCTTGTACACCTTCCCCTTGATTCTAGCTGATATTCTCCTGTCACACAACACTCCTGACACGTTTCTCCACCCATTCCATCCTGCCTGTACTCGCTTCTTTACCTCCTTTACACACTCTCCATTGCTCTGGACTCTCTACTCCAAGTATTTAAACTCCTGTACCTTCTTCACCTCTTCACCCTGTAATCTTACTGTTCCACTTACCTCCCTTTCATTCAAACACATGTACTCTGTCTTGCTATGACTGACTTTCGTCAGTCCCTCTCTTTTTCCTCTTCTCTCCAGAGCAAACTTCCACTAAGACGCAAGTAATTATTTACACACTAAATGCTTCTCCTACCAATTTTCATATTTGGGGTCAGTTTATCAGGAAGTGACAATTTTGTTCTTTTTGACTTGTTGACTGGAAACGTTGCTTTATTCACAGTTTAATCCGAATCTTTGGATGGAAACATAGCTACTGAGATGCCAGGCAGGCTAGCTATAAATGTAAAAAACTCGGGCGTGCGCTCTGTCTGCATCTCTCTCTCTCACCAGTTCTTCTTTTACGCGTCTTGACATCCACGACGGCGGCCCGGTTCTTCTTGGTGAAGTGTTTCAGCAGAATGATGTTGTGCTGCTCGTTAGCGTTGTCTACAAACACCGACTGGGTTCCCATACACAGCACCTGAAACCACAGCCGCTCGTTTAGCATCATCCAGGTATATACATTTCCTTCACGGTCATTGATGTGTATAGCACTTTGTCCCAAAGACGTTCACATTTAAACGCTTATTTAACATAAATCAGTTTAATGAGATGGGCCAGATGTGCAACACACAGCACATCAACACAGAGACACACAGTCTGTCTATCCTGCTGCTGCTGTATAGCCACAGACTGTGTTACTAAATAAATTAGATTTAAATCATTAAACTTTGCATGACCAACTAAAAATGGCACTTTAAATCTACAGGGTGTCCCATAAGTTGCCATACATAGGAAAATAAACCTTTTTGAAATAAAAAAAAACATTTTTTATGCTTTACATAACTACCATTGTTTTGAAAGAAAACATCTAGATGCGTATAAGCACAGCTGGAGTTCTGCTTGTAATGGCAATGGTGATACGTTCCTTGAGATGATTTATGTTTTGTATCTTTTCCTGACACACCATGTCCTTTTAATGCATCCAAAGATGGATGAAAGATGGTAAAATCTGGGGGATCTGCAAAAATGGTTTTTATTAAATATATATATTTTTTCATATTTATGGAAACTTATGGGACACCCTGTAGATTCAGATTCCTGAGTCTCAGATAATAAACTCGCAAATACAAGGGATTTATACGTTATTACTCTGTTACCCCTGAACACAAATGTGTGGTGGCAGTATTTAAGTGAGGTTATGGTACAACTGAGAGTTTACACTCACTCACACACACCATTATATTCGCACATTCAAAAATCGTCACACACTCACGTCATTACACTTTGTCATACTTTTTGCCTTGTCATTCTCGTGCCTACAAATCCACTACATAGCCAGAAGATTTGACATCTACAGGAAGTCTGTCTGCGCTAATGCTTTTTCATACCTCAGGGAAGATGACCAGGACGTGCAGAGTAAAAATGTTGGTGCGTTTGAGTTTGTGTGGTAGCTGCTGAACACAGTGGTCAGTAAAACTTGCGATAACGTCGCCCCACTGAGGACACGCGTTCAGATTTCTCAGGATGTCCGCCACTGAACTGGCCCAGTCCAAACCGATTCGGCTGCGAGGACACAGAAGAGGCAGGAATATAAGCGTTAATTGGTTACAGACATAAAACTTCAGCTTAAAAACCTACATTTCCTCGCTGGTGTTTCTTAAACCCACATTTTGTAATTATAATTTTACTTTGTAATGTTTCCGAATGCCAAATATTGGTTTAACAAAGGTGAATCAGCAGCAACTTGATGATCAGGACAAACAATAAAACTCATGATGGGACTCATGCTCACAGAAGAAGATTAATGACAGGTGACATCAGGCTTGTTTGCAGGTTCAAGTCATTCAAATGCAGTTTAATTTATGACCATTATAATAACTAAACTAAAACCCAAATATAAAAATATACAATATTATAAATAAACTAATTTTAAAGTCTATCTATTTATAATTTATATTAATAATTAATTGATTTAATGTGATTTTCATTAATCAATGCATTTAACAGCAACAAAAAAATGAAAAGAGTCAGATTTTATTAAAGATTTGTTATTTTTTCATCATTTTTAAATTTTTAGTTCATCATCACTAAAATTTCATGAACATGTTAGAATCAAGGCTTAATGCATAGAATTCTCCACTTGCAAGTCTCTATTCCTTTTTCCCACTTGTAACTGGACTACCGGAGGGTGTGAGAATATCTGACCTGTCCAGACACACTGCTCCGAGGCTGAACAGGAGCTGAGTGGTTTTCCAGCCCTGTATGTCCATCACTCCGTTGGCCGGCGCCAGCAGCTCGTATTTCTCAGACAGCGCCTCGGTCACAGCGGCGTCTGCCTCTGCAGGTGAGATGCGCAGAAGCAGCTGGCCCAAAAGTCCGAGCGTCAGGTGGTAGGCTTCGTTTAAACAGCCGGCATTGGAGATGACTACGCGGAAGAGCAGGGGCAGAATAGGGCTCAGACCGGAGAGGGAAATGGTAGTACTCTGCATAGACAAAAAAATTGGCCTTGTTAAGGGGACCAGCAGTGGTAACTTGGTGGTGCTAGAAATCTGATCAGCAGTCAAACAGCTTAATCACTGGTGCTACCACTTCCCCAGTAAATTTAGGGATAAGGTTTTCTAACTGGTGCAGAAATATGCAACAGGGTTATTCCTAAACATCCCAAAATTTGTTTGCTGAATAATGATTCTAATCTTAATTTAAACATTTATGAGCGTAGAGTATTTTATACCAGATTAAGAAGCTAATATTTAAAATTCCCGGTGGACAATATGTGTCTCATAAAACTAAAACATTTTGCACCGTTAGAACGTTTAACTGCAAAGATTAACAGAGCTAAACCAAGAACAATTAAAACATTCAATTTATCCAGAAACTTTGGCATATAATAATTCCATAGACTAAATACCACCCATCCATCCCTCCAGCTATCCATCCATCATTCCATATACCCGTTTATTCCGAATCAGGGTCAAGGGGATCTGGATGGAGTCCATACTAGCTGTCATTGGGCAAATGGCAGGGGTACATCTTGAACAGGTTGTCAGTCCATCACCGGGCCGCAAACATACAACCAACCACACACACTCATAAGGGTTGCATGTTCTCTCTGTGGGTTTACTCCGGGTTCTCCGGTTACCTCCCACAGTCCAAAAACATGTATATTAGGTTGATGGGTGATTCCATAGGAGTTAGTGTGTGTGGGTGGGTTTGTTTGTTCTTAATCTTTACCAGTTTGACTGGAGGCAACATGGCTGCCAGTAATCCCAGAATCCTCTCTCTGGAACACTCTGCAAAGACGTGCTCCTGTAGAGGCTCTTTCGGCGTCTCGTCTACCTGCTCTTTACTGTTCAGGTGCTCTGAGGTAGATGTGATGGTATCACTGGAGTCAACCACTGGGAGAGAAAATCAAACACACCATTTAATTTAAACGTAACCTTTCTCACTATTATACTCATTCACACACTTTTAAACACTCCCACACACTCCAGCATGACAATGCCCCTGTGTACAAAACCCCTGATCTCCATGAAGACATGGTATGTTCTGGTTGGAACGGAAGAAGTTCTGCACAAAGCTCTGACTCAACCCCACTGAACATCATAAGGATGAACTGGAACATTGCTTGGACACCAGACCCTCTTAATCAACATCACTGTCTGATATTACTAATACTATTGTACCTGAAGAAACACCAACCCCCACAGTCACATAACACAATCAAGTGAAAAGCCTTTCTAGATGTGTGGAGGAAATCAATTACTTGCTATGGATATGCGCTATCGATTATTGGTCATCTCACCCCTGAGCTCTGGAGACAGCGTGTCCTCACAGGACAGTGACGGAGAGTCCAGTGTATCCTGGGAAAGCAGCTGGCCCCGCCTCTCTGTCTCCTCAGCAGACAAGGTTTTAAACAGGGAGGATGGTGGTGAGCAGATGGCTGCGGTGCTGCCAGGTAGAGAAGATGTGTCTGAGATGCTGAGCTCCTGACTGGGCTCTGGGCTGGAAGGACACGGCTCTGGTTCGTTAGAGGACAGCAAAGACAACAGAGCTGAAGCACGCAAACCTAGAGGAGGTGAAGAGACAAGCAGGAATAAGAAATGAAAGAGACGATAATGCTACTTATACATGAGTATTAGTGTTAAAACTTGTCTGTCATAGCATATAAGAATGGCAGAGAAGACAAAGACAATACGCAACTATTGTATTGAATTAGTACCGTACACTGTTGTCCATTCAAGCAATCGATGCCAATTAGAAAGGGAAAGTTATTTATATAAGCTAATTAAATAAAGGAAAAAGAGGAAAACTTCAACAAACAATCCCCACAAAGGTGATACCGTTATTACTGTGTTATTACATGTTAATTAATCGGTGGGAAACTTTCCTTACGGTCACAATCCCCAACCCACTATAAGCTGTCTTCTTTGCTGTCTCCACTTGTCAAAAAATAACTCTCCATCCCTGTTACTGTACTTCTGTTTTAAAAGAGTGTGTCTTTTCAACTGCAGGAGACATTGTCCCTTATGTGACCCAGGGGTCAGAACTGCTGCCAGAAAACCTAGATACGCTTATATTTCTAAAAATGTTATGGCTATTGATTGGACATAAACATGTTGTTTATTACTGCATATAATTTATCAAGATTTCAAAGTGTACCTACATTTCTTTGCATTTTGTGTTTTTTATTCGAATAAAGGATATATATTTTATATAATTTACAAAACACACCCAAATGAGGATGGGCTCCCTTTGAGTCTGGTTCCTCTCAAGGTTTCTTCCTTGTACCATTTAAGGTAGTTTTTTTTTGTCACAGTTGCCCCAGGTGATGTTTTTTAGGAATAACTTTTTGGGCTGTTTTCTATTGTTTACTTATGTTCTGTAAAGCTCGTTTGAGATAATATCCATTGTTTAAAGGACTATATAAATAAACCTGAACTGAATTAAATATTTTCCCTATATATACACACACGTCATCATTAAGAATTACTTCGAAAAAGTACAAATCTTGTCTTGTCTCGTTCTTGTGAACTCAGTCTCGTTTCTCGTCTCATCCCCTAGGATCTACCATCCACCATCTTTACTTCACGGCACTTGCCAGGATCCTTTGTCATACTTTACCTCTTCCTGTCTGGCCCTTCATCAAACACTCAGTGATGAGTTGGGAGCAGCGGCTCTGAAGAGCGCCGGCGTGGCCCTGCACCACATTGTCCGTTGACTCGCTTATCAGCTCGGAGGTAAACAAGGCCAGGCTGGCAAACAGCAACCAGGAGTAGTTGTGGATGTACGGCTGGATGAGCCTGTGTCGATCGCTGATCCGGATGGTCACCATGGGGTAGACGGTGATCCGGTGAGTGGGCAGATGACTGAAATAAAAAAATAAATTGGAAGAAACTGATAGAGAACAGAAATTTTTATATTTCCTTAAACCTTTTTTAGCATCTTGGCAGTGGATAAGTTCCGGACACACCAGTGATCCCTGTACTCTTTACCTGTCTGGGTATTTCTTGGCGTTGTAGCAGCCAAAGCAGAGGTCGAAGTCCTCGCAGACGTTGCAGTTGATTCTGCTGCCTACGATAAGACCCTGGCAGTGATCGCAAGCGTACTCCATGTTTACCATCTCGTGGTCATCCTCGTGTCCTTCAGGCTTGGCCCCACCTGGAGAGAAAAAAAGAGAAGAAAGAGTGTTGCCTGGCTCCTGCTTTTATGGGGAGTTTTAAAGAGTTAAGCGGCTCACTGAGAAAGCAGGTCTTGCACAGGTCCATGTCCGTGCACTGCAGACAGCGGTAGCGGTGTCCAGGAGCGATTCTCTCACAGCCGTCACACGAGATCTCCACATTCAGCAGATCACAATAACGTGCAATGAACATGTGCATCTGCAGAGAGCAAAGGACACAAAGTCACCCTCATGAATGAGACGGCACATGCAAAAAAAGAAATGTAATAAAGAAATGTATGCGGGGGGTGTAATATAAATCAGTCTAATAATAGTTAATATCAGTCTGTCTAACTCACTCATTCAATGATTTACTCAATGACTGATTGACTCACTCAATAACTGACTGAGAGACTTGCCTAATTATTGACTCAATGACTGACTGAACGACTCACTCAATGACTGACTGAATGACCGACTCACTCAATGACTGACTGAATGACCGACTCACTCAATGACTGACTCGCTCAATGACTGACTGACTCACTCAATGACTGACTAAGTGACTCACCTAATGACTGACTGACCGACTCCCTCAATGACTGACCGACTCACCTAATGACTGACTGACCGACTCACCTAATGACTAACTGACCGACTCACCTAATGACTAACTGACCGACTCACCCAATGACTAACTCACTCAATGACTAACTGACTCACCCACTCAATGATTCACTTACTCAATGACTGACTGACCAACTCACTCTATGATTTACTCGCTCAATGACTAACTAACTGACCGATTGTCCCACTCACTTAATGACTAACTGGCTTACTCACTCGTTACTCAATCATTATGATTTACACACCACTGATTACCCGACTGACTCACTCATTTAAAAAATAAATAATTTACTCACTCAATAACTGACTCACCCAAATAACTGACTGAATTATTTACTCAACGATTAACTCACTCACTCCCTTAATGACAGACTAGATGACTCACTTTATAATTGACTCACTCACTCAAAGGAATGAATATAAAAAAAATAAATAGAGGGAGTATAAACAAAGCGTTTTTGTAATGCATCATATAGTGCATAATGCATTATAGAGATAACTTTACAATTTCTAAGCTGAATTTCGGTAAATCTGAATGAATTTCATCCAGTCTTTAATCAGAACAAGCTCATGGACCGACTCCTCAGTGTGTATTCGATGTATATGCAGAAAAATTGTTATTGGAATTGGGGAAATTGGGAAGTAGAAGCACAGGGGTTAAGATGTTGGACTGCTATTTGGAAGATCGGGGTTTGAGTCCCACACCATCAAGCTGCCACTGTGGGGGCCCCTGAGCAAGGCCCTCAGCCCCCAATTGTTCAGGTGGATAAAGGGGATAAATGTAAGTTGCTCTGGATAAGGACGTCTGCCTAATGCTGTAAATGTAACAGTAATTCTGTTATGCTGGTCAAAAGAAAGGAGATTTGTGTGAAATAAAAAGGCAAGTTTGCCCCGTTTGAGGTTAAATTCACTGTAAATGTTTACCGTAAGATTAAGTCTGGCTCGAGGTTTGGAATTATACCAGGTGTTGACATTTTCCCAGTGTTTACATAGTCAAGACAAAGAGACTCACCGTGGATTTAAACACCATTTTTCTTACTATTATACTAAACAGGATGCCATTTAGAGGATTTCGATCTCTTTTACCATCCCAGGGTATTAAAATGTTGTGGCATCTGAAGGCTGGAACCCTGGTCTTCTTTTAGCATACATTTTTTGAGGTTGAAAATGCAAAAGTGAAGGTTTTTGCAAGGCAAAAATACCGTCCGCATGAAAAGCAGCCTTTTTTGTGTGTGTATTTAGGTGCGTCTACCTTTCTCTTGTCCTCAGCTGAGGCCTGGGCAATCTTATCGAACCATTTCTCGAACATGCCGTCCATGCACTCGTCCATCCACTCGGTGTTCTTCTCGTAGTCGCCTATCTCATCCTCTTCGGTCCACTGACTGCGGGAATAACAGTAGAGGAAGGAGCAAGAAATCAGTGGAACAACATAGTCTTATACACGTCTTTCAAAAACAAGTGTTAAAAGACATTGTAAAGTAAAGTAAAGTGTTTAATTGATATAAAGTGCTGCAGGGATGAACTTTTAAGTAAGCATCACTGAGGTTCCCTTGATAAAAAGACATTATTATTATTCCACAATCAATCAAGTTCTGCAATCAACAGACATCTCTGATATAAAAATAACAAATAAACTAACTGCACCATGATCACATGAACGCACCGCCATCATCACTAAAAGCCATTTAGACTAAGGCGCTGTCCAAAAATGAGATAAGGTGAGATGAGAGATGAGATAATTCGTTATTTATCCTGAAGGAAATTCTTTTTCCAGCAGCTGCTTATTAACAAATACGAATACAAAGAATAAAAGAGAAGCAAAAAATAATATTAAATAAAATAAAAGTAAAAAAAAAAAAATTGGTATACTTCCATTCTATACAGTATTTAACAGAGTATGTGAGGCGAGTAGTATATCCGAATCTTTAGTATGCAAATTACTGTACACAAAAAGTTCCCAGATGACCTACTATATAATTTGCTATCTAATGAGGCAGCAGGAGGGACGACTGGTTATATACAGAATTGGTGGTAAGTGCTGGGGCATCGAAAAACATTGTTTTTTCATTGTAGTTAAATTGCACTCGTTTAACATCATTTAAGTTAAACATTAACCAACTTTAAATTCGCTGCTGTGACATCGTATGTCATGTGACGATATCAAAATGGCGGCTGTAGTAAATCCGAATGTCATTCATACGATCTGTAACCATACTATAAAAACATAATTTTTAGTTTTTGAAGTTTAACAAACTTACTTAAAGGTACTTGAGTATTTTTTTAAAGGTACGTCTTTATTTAAAAACAGACAAGAATAAAGAACCATTTGGAATAGTTTGCAACACAACAGATGAATTTTCCAGTTTAATGAGCATTCTCTTTAGCTACACGTAACCAGTAAATTATTTCAAAAACCCCACTGATTTTAAGACAGCGGAACCAGAATTCTTTAAATGCTGATGTATTTTCGGAGTTTTAGGATTAATTCCTGTAGTTCTTATAGGTAAAATACATAATACTGGAGCCCGATAGAAGGAATCTGTTACCTGATGGCGATGTCATGCACACTGATGTTCTCCTGAGACATTGTAAGCAGCAGATCAGGTAACTTGATGTCTTCAAAAAGAGGCAGGTCTTGAACTTCCCAGCTCATGCCTAGCAGGTGAAGTAGACAAGTCTGCACACACGACAACGCCGGCAGCAGCGTCCTGAAACGAGAATAATGAGACGGTTAACATGGCCATGTCTACACGGTCTACAAACAGGCGCTCAGTAGGTGTGTGTGCACTGTCTCAAAACAGACGGAGGGAAGGAGGGATGGTAAAGTCTTACAAACTCTAGAGAACACATTATAGCTAAAGGTAATCGGCTAAACAGTACAAATGCAAGTGAGGGAATTCTAATGTGCATGATACTTCATAACCTCCACGCTTCCAGGAAGGTCCACTAGATTGTGTCATGTGACTTTGAGGATGTGTGTTCATTTGTTTTCATCAGGCACTTACATGTAGGTCTGATGTTCAGTGGGGTTACAAGAACCTGAATACTACATTTCCTAATGAAGCTCATGGGCTTTGTGCACAGGGGCATTGTCATGCTGGAGTGTGTGAGTCTCTTAATTCCAGTGAAAAATGATGTAATACTACAACGTGCATCCTAGACAACTGTGCTACCAATTTTTGGGGGAACACACACTTATGTGGGGATGCTGGCAAGGTGTCCACAAACTTGTGGTGATATAGTATAGTGTTCAATTCACTATGAAAAATCTTTCATATTTACACCAAATGAATTAAAAACACAATCTTACTTGTCAGTGAGTTCGGTGAATCCTTGCACAGCCTCCACAAGCATGCGAATGAGCTGATGGTAGGACGTCCTGACCTGCTTTTTCAGATCCGATCCACAGCCGGACAAATGAGGGAAACAACTGAGAGAGACAGAGGACTGATTTTAAATGATGTAGACATTGATAAAACTTAGTAAGCAGCACAATCGATATTAGGCAATGCACTATAATAGTCCACTATTTGAGGACTGCTTCACGATTATTTATTTTAA
Source organism: Bagarius yarrelli (assembly GCA_005784505.1). Classification (NCBI taxonomy): domain Eukaryota; kingdom Metazoa; phylum Chordata; class Actinopteri; order Siluriformes; family Sisoridae; genus Bagarius; species Bagarius yarrelli. The sequence goes on from VCAZ01000151.1 coordinate 118,072, forward strand.
TGATGCATTTAATTGTAATAAGGTTTATTGCCACATCAGGCTATTGCACGAAAAACACGGATTATACATAAATAAAAATTAAGCAATTATAAAACAAAGTTTTAAACATAAATTGACTTTTGTAATAGTTTCTCTGGGTTTGTCGTAAAAGTTTGCCGTGATAACAAGTCTTCAAATTCGACAGATGCCCTCATTCACATCCTTTCATTTTTTTTTTTTATCTAACTGACTACTGCATTTAAGGACTAAGGGCCTTGCGTAGGGGCCCAGCTTGGTGGTGGTGGTGTAAATTGAACTTGATCTCAATCCATGTTTTTAAAACGTGTTTGTATTAAAAGGTAAAGATTGTTAATGTCGTCTCATTTGTAGTTAAAATAAGTATTTGTATAATATTGTTTTGATTGCTTCTAAGACGAGTAATTATTGGTTGGGGGACTGTTTGAGTTTTATCTTGATAGTTTGGGGGGACTTGGGGGTTGTTTTGTTTGTTTATATAATATAATTTAGCGATTGTCGTACCTCAGCTGTGATATACTTACATGAGCAACTGGGGAATTGGTGGCAACATGGTGGTGCTGGGAATCGAACCCTGATCTTCCAATTAGCAGTCCAACACCTTAACCACTGCGCTAACCCTTCCCCCATTACTTTAGCTGCTCACGTGTTCAATCTTGAATGCTAATCTGTGTAAGTTATTAAACTGTTTAAACATACTGAGCTGTTGCCTTTGTATGCATATATGTGTGTGTGTGTGTGTGTGTGTGTGTGTGTGCCTGAAGGTCATGTTGAATCTTTTCTAAATAAAGGGAGACTAATAGTGTGCAGATCTTTCTTTTGTATTATTTAAGGTAAACTGAACCCAGGATCTCCTGAAGGACAGTCCAGCCCATACATTGCATGTTATGCATGATTAGTACATCAATATTGAGTCAAACAACCCAAACAACTCAGCCTTATTAAAGAAAAACATGAGAAATCGTACTTGGTGAAGTCTTTCTGGCAGGCCAGCAGCTCCTGCAGGAAGAGAATGCAGGGAGCCTGGAAGAGGTGCGGTTTCCCCAGGGACAGTAAACACCGCTGCACCACATCTAAAACCTCACACACACTCGTGGCCTGAGACTTTTTTAGGTCAAGAGTCTGGAGAACACTATACACACACACACACACACACACAGAAAGAGAAAGTAGAGTAAGGAATTAGTTACTGTCCTATAGAGAGACAATTATTTAACAGAAGGAGCGGAGAAATAAAATACTCCACCTCAGTGTTATTTAAGCAATATAATCAAAATAGTATCAGTATCAGTATTCAAATAGAAAAAATGTGTATAATAAAAATTGTGACCTGTGACCTTATATTACTATATTAATATTACTTATATTAATATATCAACAAAATATATTTATGATGTTAAGTGTAATTAGGTAATGCATTTAATATGTAATTAATAATAATTTATTTTTATTATCTCAATGCAGAAACCGTATTATAATATTTTCCATAATATGCAAAACCGGTATATATTTCGATAACCTAATAAATAATATAATATAATCGATAATCCATAATATGCAGAACCGGTATATAATATAATCGATAATATGGAAATGAATATACTATAAATAATATTATAATATAATCGATAATATGCAAACCGAATTCCTCCGATATTATAATATAATCGATAATATGCAGAACGATATTCTAGTATAATATAATCGATAATATTATAGGACAGGAGAGATATTATAATATAATCGATAATATGGATAATATGCGAGATATAATATAAAATCGATAATATGCAGACCGATATTATAATATAATCGATAATATGATAAGATAATCAGGACCGATATTATAATAATAATCGATAATATGCAGAGCCGATATTATAATATAATCGATAATATGCAGGACCGATATTATAATATAATCGATAATATGCAGGACCGCATTTTATAATATAAAAATGCGATAATATAAATATAATAATCCGATATTCAGAGAGATAATATAATCGATAATATGCAGGACGATTCGATATTATAATATAAATCGATAATATACAGGACCGATATTATAATATAATCAATAATATGCAGAGCAGATATTATAATATAATCGATAATATGCAGGACCGATATTATAATATAATCGATAATATGCAGAGGAAACGATATTATAATATAATCGATAATATGCAGGACCGATATGATAATCACGATATGCAGAGTTATTATAATATAATCGATAATATGCAGAGATATATACCGATATTATAATATAATCGATATATATACATAAATCGATAATATACAGGACCGATTTATAATATAATCAATATTATATATAATCGATATATGCAGAGATATTATATATAATCGATAATATGCAGAGCAGATATTATAATATATATAATCGATAAATATAATCGCAGGACCGATATTATAATATAATATAATCAATAATATGCAGAGCAGATATTATACAGATATTATAATATAATCGATAATATGCAGAACCGATATTATAATATAATCGATAATATGCAGAGCCGATATTATAATATAATCGATAATATGCAGGGCCGATATTATAATATAATTGATAATATGCAGAGCCGAAATTCTAGTATAATGTAACTGATAATATGCAGGACCGATATTATAATCAATAATATGCAGAACAGATCGTATAATATAATCAAATATAAATTAAATGTTAAAATGTTTTAAAACTGTTAAATAAAAGATTTGATCAGCTGATTAAACAGCTCCTCGGGTAATATTAGTAAAACCGATCTTTAAAAATATTAATAACACCTCAAATATCGGTTAAGTGAATAAAATACTAAGGCATCTACATTTATATTTACTTATACGACTGTAAATTTAGAAGATATTACTTGTGTTATAGAACGTCCATGTAGTAAGTTACATTTTACAGCAGCTATAAAACAGATGTCTTTTTACTTATTTTTTATAAATAATGATAAAGACACAGCAAAGAGCTCGTACCGTTACTATCGCTGACCCTGAGGACTCTTTTCCACAAGTACTACACACTCGTCCACTAAAACCCGTTTTAATTATGAGATTTTTTTTAAATGGTAGCCTTACCTGCTCTCACTAATCGACATGTCCTTCACAAAGCCGAAGATGTGTTTGAGAATGGGGAATCTCTCTTTCACTGACGGCACAGGACGTGCCTCCTCGACTGAGCGGTAGGACAGCAGTCTGAGGCGGCCGCGGCTGAAGGGCGCTCGCCGAGAAAAGGTCAGAGGGGACACGGGCTCCCCACACTGAGAGAGAAGGCTCTCTGTGGATCCTCGGGAACTCTGAGCACTGACACCGCTGGAGGCAACGGGATCTGAGGAAGCAGAGATTGGAACCTCTGCCCTTGTAGGACTCTGAGAGGACGATGGAGCAGGACAAGCCTGGAAATCAGCTTCGCAGATAAGCGCAGAGTGAGGAAGAGCGGGGACAACTGGACTGTCTGCTGGTTTACAGGAATCGGGACAGTGAGGAGGTGCGGTGGCAACGCCAGCACCGGGGCTGAACCTGAACAACAGCAAGCTCTTACTGATGCAGATCTCAGCTGGAGAGACAGAAAGACACACAGAGACAGACAGACTTTTAAAATATATAACAATATACTTGAAGTGGATCAAAACCTTCCACCAGTAAGTAATCCTAAACCACAACATACCAGTTACGCCTTAGGATAAATTTGTGTTTGTTAAACTGGGATGTTTGTATGCTTTCGTTCCCCGACTCTTATACGTGCACTCAGGTTTTTGACAGTGGTGTGGCGGGACGTTCCCTCATATCTGCAGCACCTTCTGCCCTCCCTTTAATACTGCTATAAACTGTCTCGCCGGAGACCCCAATCTTCACTAGATGTCTAACTTTTACACAACAAACACAACAACATACTCAATAATCTACATCTTCCTTTTTATCTCTTTATCTCTCTCTCGCTCTTTCTCCACCCCATTTCTCTCTTTCTCTCTCTCCATCTCTTTCTCTCTCTCCATTTCTCTCCATCTCTTTCTCTATTTCTCTCCCTCTCTCTCTCTATTTCTCTCCCTCTCTCTATTTCTCTCTCTCTCTCTCTCCCTCTCTCTCTCTCTCTCTCCTCCCTCTCTCTCTCTATTTCTCTCCCTCTCTCTATTTCTCTCCCTCTCTCTATTTCTCTCCCTCTCTCTCTGCTCTCTCTCATCTTTTCTCCCTATGTCTCTCCTCTTCTCTCCTCTCTATTTCTCTCCCTCTCTCTCTCTTCTCTCTCGATCTCTCTCTCTCGATTTCTCCCTCCTCTCTCTCTCTCTTTCTCTCCCTCTCTATTCCTCTTCTATTTCTCTCCCTCTCTCTCTCTCTCTATCTCTCTCTATCTCCTCTCTCTCTGCTCATCTCTATTTCTCGCCATCTCTCGCTCTATTCTCTCTCTCCTCTCTTTTACCTCTCTCTCTCTCTATCTTCTCTCCCTCTCGCATTTTCTCTCCTCTCTCTCTCTCATCTCTCTCCCATCTCTCTCTTATCTATCTCATCTCTCTATCTATTCTCTCTCCTCTCTCTCTCTATTTCTCTCCTATATGTCTCTCTCCTATCTCCTCTCTCTATTGCTGGCCATCTCTCGATTGCTCGCCATATGTCTCTCACTCTCTTGCCATCTCTCTCTCTCTCCATCTCTCTCTCTCTCTCTCGCTCTCTCTCTCTTCTCTCGCGCCATCTCTCTTATCTCTCTCATCTCTCTCTATTTCGCTCATCTCTCTCTCTCTATTTCTCTCTCTCTCTCCATCTCTCTCTCTATTTCTCTCTCCATCTCTCTCTCTATTTCTCTCTCCATCTCTCTCTCTATTTCTCTCTCCATCTCTCCTCTCTCTATTCTCTCTCTCATCTCTCCCTCGATTTCTCTCTCCATCTCTCTCTCTATTTCTCTCTCCATCTCTCCCTCTATTTCTCTCTCTCCCTTCCTCTCCATTTCTCTCCCTGAGGTACCAGTGACCAGTTTCCTGCCCCTTTCCTCGAATTGTCGAGCTTGTCGAGAATAGTTTTTAAACAAAAAGAGAAATTCGGATGACTTTTAGTATTGACTGATAACAAAAATGTGTATTGTGTTTTTTTCCCTCAATATTATTATTATATTTAGTTAGTAAGTTGTTTTTTCCCATTAAATAGGGTACGAAAAATCACTAACCCAAAGACTCGGGCGTAACCTCTCCTTGACTCTCCTCTTTCTCTGATGAGCCGTTCATTTTGACCAGCAGGGAGCGCTGCTTCATCTCCAACTGAAATACAATCACACGGTTTACTTTTATACAACTGGCCGAGTCCCTCATCGAATAATGAATAAAGGCTCAGTCTTACCATCCACGTCCTAATGCCATCAGCCAGCATATAGACTTGCACAAGGTCCTCAGGGACACTGCTCTGCCCATGTTTTACCACTGCAGGGGCAAACACACACAGAGGGGCAGTATCTGATTAGGTAGGAAGTAAGTGCAATGTAAATCATTTAATGTGATCTACACCCAGCCTTCAATACTTATAAACATGTAATTTTTTCGATGGATAGGACAGTAGGACAGGAAATGAGGGGACGGGATCACGAAAAAAAACCCTGATTAAAATCATCGGTGTTTCCAGAACTGGACATTTCATCAGTGGGAATTGTTTACCGAAGTTCCTGAGGGAAGTCTGAAGAGCCGGCGTGTGGTATAACATAGCCGCCCAGATGGCATTTACGGCCTGATCGACCTTCGACCCCACAGCAATCTCGCTCCTGACCAGCTGCTTCTTGCAGGACATCATGAGGTTCCTCATAAGCTCCGTCCTTTCATCCTGTGACTCGCAGGAAGGATCCCAGCGAGCGAAGTCCACCAGGAACTCCACCAGATCAGATTCAGAGGAGACGCTTTTTGTCTAAGGGACAGAGTGTGTATAAACCAACAAATTTTAACATACAGGCCGAGAAGACAGACACAAATATGGATAGGGAGAGAGAGAGAGACAGAAAGAAAGACAGACAGAGAAGCACACCGAAAACAGACAGACAAAGAGGCAGACAGAAGTTCAGAAAAATAAGAGAGGCAGACAAACAAACACAGGGACAGACAGTACATTTACAGCATTTGGTAGACGCCCTTATCCAGAGCGACTTACAATATTCCTTGTTATACAACTGAGCAATTGGGGGTTAAGGGCATTGCTCAAGGGTCCAACAGCGGTGGCTTGGTCAACCTGGGAATCGAACCCACAACCTTCGGGTTGGTAATCCAACACCTTAACCATGAGCCACCACTTCCCCTGTAAACTAGTAAACCAGTAATAAAGAGAGAGAGTGAGAGAGAAAGAGAAAGACAGACAGACAGACAAAGACAGGTAAACAGACAGAGAGACAGTAAGAGAGAGAGAAAGAGACAGAGAGTGAGAAAGACAGAAGAGACAGACACACAGAGACAGGTAAACAGACAGAGAGCCAGCGAGAAAGAAAGAAAGAGACAGAGTGAGAGAGACAGAAGAGACAGACAGACAGAGACAGGTAAACAGACAGAGAGCCAGCGAGAGTGAAAGAAAGAGACAGAGAGTGAGAGAGACAGAAGAGACAGACAGACAGAGACAGGTAAGCAGACAGAGAGCCAGCGAGAGAGAGCCAGCGAGAGACACAGAGAGAGAGAGACACACAGAGAGAGAGACAGAGAGAGAGAGAGACAGAGAGAGACAGAGAGAGACAGAGAGAGAGAGAGAGAGAGAGACACAGAGAGAGAGAGACACACAGAGAGAGAGAGAGAGAGAGAGAGAGACACAGAGAGAGAGAGACAGATTATGTTTGAAACACTAGCCCTGTTGATTTAGAGAACTGACCAATCTGATTAAAAATGCTCCATGTAAACCCCCTCAATCGGAATAAAACTTTATATTACAATTAAGAGAGAAAAATTCCTCCATGTACCCGATTTATCCCGGTTACTCTGAGTGTATGTCCTTCTGCACATGCCCGGTCTTAGTGCAAGTTCTCATGAAATAAAAGCAATTTCCCAGGAATTCCGGGCTCCGCCTTTCAGCAACAGCATGTTTCCACGCACTCACATGCTTATACGCAACATCACGGCCATAACTAACGCAATTAAATGCTTCTGTTCATCTTTACAGGGTTAAAAACGAGGAGAATAAAACACGTAGACACTTAACTGGAATGATCTCAGTGGGAATGACGAAAAAGTGTGGATGTAAACGAGGCTAATGACATGATGTCTGATTAAACGAGCGGTTAGTTTGTGTGCTCGTACCTGTTGTTGTGCATCGTCGCTGCAGTGTTCAGCTGCTCGGCTACGTGCCGGTCCGACCAGGCCGTGTGTAAACACAGGCTTCCACAGAGGAGAGGAAATCACATGGTTTATCATGGCGGCAGGGGGCTCCTTCACACGGGGACCCTCTGAAAATACAAAGGCGGAGCTGTGAAACAAATTACGAGCGGGAATTTCCACTAAACAATACGCTGAAGCAGGAATTTCTATCAATGTCACAAAGAGAACATGTTCTAAGTAGATGTAAGTATCACTCAGCGCAGGACACTAAGTACTCGGATCTATTCTGGGATCATTTCCAATTATCTATATGATCTGAGGAAATGAGGAGGGGAAAGATTCCGAACTATGGAATACCGTGTGCGGATTTGAGCGCCATGGTGCGTGAAGCCAGACGGCCCATCAGCCTCGACACGAGAAGCTGCAGATCTGAGATCCAGGAGACGCTGATGTCTGGGAGCCCAAACGCCGTCACTGTGAACTTGTAGCCCCACTCGGTGGTACTGCTGTCTGAGTGGAACAGGAACTGCAGCTGGTGGCCAGCTTTAAATATGACTTTCTATTTAAAAAAAGGGGGGAAAAAAAGAAATTTTAATAAATGTGAACAGAACTTAGTGTGAAATAGATCTAATAATATAAAAAATAACAATATCAAATGATATTAAAATGAACCCACAGTTTGGAGCAGCAACATAGTTTATAAATGAGATCATTTGATATTATTATCATTTTATTGAACAGGATCAGCAGAGGGTCAATTTGAGGAGATACAAGTTCACAGCTCACCTTTGGCCACTTCTCAGAGCCAACCTTCATGTCATAGCGCACTTTGCCTCCTCTGGAATCCGTAAACTCCAAATAGTCGTACCTGAAGAGTCCGAAAAAAAAAAACATAAGCTCCAAAAAAAAAAAAAAAAAGAACAAATATAAGCTGCTTAACAGACAGAGATGTGGAGACCTGGTTACTTTATCTATGTGCAGTTTTAGGAAAAGAGAGCAATCGTAGGTGGGGATCAGGGACAAAAATGAATAGGGACAAAAATGTCCCTCAAAAAACAACCCAAATTCTCAATAATCTTATGATAATCTTTTCTGCCCCTTATGAAGGGCAAAACGAACCCCATAGTTATTTGCGTTCTTATTTAAAAGTATAGATATATTAGTATAATATATAGTTAAGATACATAGTTAAGATTTATTTTCCTCTGCATGTGACTTCCGTCTGGAGGCTCTTACTTCGTGTTGTTTCCATCGGTAGCTTTTTGTTAATGCATCAAACACGCTGTCAAAACATTCCTAGAAACACGAGACGTTATAATCCACAAAGGGATTCCAGAGACGTCCAAATCCACCGCAAAGGGATCTACGCTTGTGTTCTTAAAAAATGTAATAAACCCGTTATAACATTAAGCTACATAACTGTGTTATTTAGGTTTAGTTCGGATTGTAGTATCAAATTACATATATAGTCTATATGGCCAAAAGTTTGTGGACACCTGAGCATTACTACTATATGTGACCTTAAACATTCTATCTTTGAGTTTTATTCCTGTTTTTGCTATAGGTTATTGGATCAACTCATCTTGGAAGGCGTCCCACAACACTACTGAGTGTGACATTTACAGCATTTTAGCAGACGCCCTTATCCAGAGCGACTTACATTTATCTCTTATACAACTGAGCAAAAGGGGTAAGGGGCCTTACCCAAAGGCCCAACAGTGGTAACTTGGGTGGTTCTGCGAATCGAACCCTGATCTTACGGTTATTATTCCAAACACTGGGCTAAATAGATGTTTATTTAGCTACAACAGTAGTAGTAGTACCTTGCTGCTTACTGCATACCAAGTTTTAGGAACGTACCTCTTTTCTGTTTCGCAGCGTTCATCGAAATCCACCTCGAAAGACGTGGCACCAGGACACAGGAACACGGTGGTCTCGTGTTTACTATCTTCGTAATTGTGAGGTGACTCCATGTTCCACGTTCCTCACGTCCCTCACACCACCGCCCCCTCCACCCACATTCCGCCAAACCGGCTGCACTGGCTGATGGGATGCTGCCAGCCCTCCACATCCACATTCCCCTATAAACCAGTGCAGCGATTCATTAGGTATCTGCAGGTTACTAAAGGCCAGGAAATTAATCTTCTATTAGATGCAGACGAATCTAAAAAAAATCCATCTCACTCACCTTGCAGGACCCTACTACATCATCAGACACCTTCTTTAGCAGCTCCAGGAGGGAGAAGAAGCTCCTGAGAAGGATGCAGTGAGGAACGTCCAGAACAGACAGCTCCAGCAGGAAGATCACCTACAACATCCCAGACGGGTTACAACGACATTGACGTCAAAAGAAAATTAATAACAACTAGCTGAAAAAAAAGCAAAAGTAAATACACCCTCAGCTGGGATACACTGTTGATTATTGCAACTCCTTTCTGTTAAGCTTACCAACAACATTCATACCCATTTTGGCATTTGTTACGAATATAACGGAATTCAATTAATTACTTACAACAATTTATTCTGTTGGATATTAATAATTATTTGAATATATAAGGATTATTTTTGGGTTGTCTTTAAGAAAGTTGGCCAGAAGGATTCACCCCAACAGCAATGTTGGATAGAGCTGTACATTTAATTAATTATCCATCAATAAATCCATTCATTCATCCATCCATCTAATTATTTATTATCCTGGTAGTAGATGCCTGCTCAGGGTCACGCTGGTTTTAAATTACGATACAACCAATAAAATATGAAAAAATATATCACAAACAGAGTGGCATGGTGGCTTTGAGGTTAGCACTAAGGTCCCGCGTTCTCCCTGTGCCTTCGTGGATTTACACCAGGTACTTCGGTTTCCTCCCACATGTATGTTAGGTTGATTGGTGATTCTAAATTGCCCATAGGAGTGAGTGTGAGTGCGTGTGAGGCCCTGTGATAGACTGGTGATCTGTTCAGGGTGTTACCCCTCCTGTCTTTAACCCTTTCAGAGACGGCTCCATAGACTCCAGCAGACCCCTGTGACCCCGAATTAATGAATAAGCAGGTATAGAAGATGAATGAATGAATGAATAAATGAATGAATATTACATGCATTCCCCCCCCCCCCAAAAAAAAACACCTTATTTCTATTACTAAATCAGCAAATTCATCTGGTGCTGGAACCAATAACTGGAGAAATGTATCTGAAAAATTCTGAGCCAGAATTTACACAGCAGGCTGCCAGGGACAAAGGCGCGCACACACACAAACACACACACAGATATTTGAGGCTTGTGATATCACCGCAACAAACAGAGCCAAAACCTTCTCCTATTTACACGAGTCTGACAAGAGTGCAGTTATCACAGAGAGTAACTACGTATGAGTCTTTACTGGAGTTTAAAAGAGGCAGGGGCGTTTCTAAACTACTTGGCACCCTAGGCCAGATTACTATTACCCCCCAGCCCCACCCCCACATCAAACTTCCACAAAATTATTCTTTTTTTGGTTAAAAACATTTAATAATATTTAACAAATAACCTTAATTCAAGTGTTAACATATACTGACCCTCTTCATCTCTATTTCTCTTCCTAACAGCAGGGGCCGCTATCATCAGAGAGACTACTCAGATAATCGCAAGTAGCCGAAACATAATATGTCAAAATAGCAAAATAACAAATAATACGAATAATAATAATAATAATAATAATATCGCTTAGTCCACCTATGCCTACAAACAAGTGGTGGGCCGTCAGGGTCAGCAAGTCCTTCTCTAAGCACTGACCTACATTTACATCCTTAATTCTAATATTCTCTGATTGGTTGATCAGCGTAAATCTATTACAGCCCAGCTCGACTAGCGAAACGCATCTGTACAGTTAAGTTACAATTTTTACACCCACAATGGCTGACGGAGGAGGAGAAATTAACTCTCTATGACGTAATAGTACAAATAAGCACTGTCTAATCCATGGTTTGATAATTATAGCCCTCTTGTTTCCTTGTCCCTTATTTTGTATTGTTTGCTGTCCCACAGTTGGTGAGTTCATGTTTATCAGTCAAGTTATGTTACTAAAGTCAAGTGTTTTGTCCTATTCAAATTTACCCTGTGTCTTTTTGTCTTTCCACAAAAATACCCAACATTCCAAAATCTACACTTGATTGACGATTCTTATTTATTTCCTGTTTTAGCATTTTCATCAATTTACCATGTTTATTATTCTGTACTATAAGCGATTAAACTACTGAGTCAGTACCAGTTGCCGGGTTGCCATGGAGATGATGGAGTTGCCGAGATTAGTGACGATGTCGCTTGCGGAGTATCTCTCCAGCAGGGAGCTCAGCGTGGTCCGGGTGTTGGCAAGGAACTGGGCTACGTCTGTTAAAGGACAAACACAAGAGCTAACTTATAGCAAGGTGACCTCAAAACTCAAGTGCAGCCATTTTATCGCTAAAACAATAAATTACACGCTGATTACATCATGGCCGGAAATAAAAACAGCTTTTTAGTGTTAGTTTTAATACTTAAGATTGAAACATTTCTGTTGTAATTTTTTTTAATTTTCTGATTAAGTTCTTAGTTATATACCACATAATGCAGCTTGTAGAAGAGAACTGACTCCTGGTAGAGGAATGAACTATCAAATCCAGATGCAATTCAGCTGTTTGTTAAACCTCACTCGTTTTTTGTTTTTTTTTATCAGTCTCGACTCACATTTGATCAGGATGTTTCTGGCCAGGTCACAGGGTGTACCGGTGCCTCCTTTAAGCTGGAGGAAACACCAGGAGAGCAAACTGCCCTGCAAAGCCCAGAACAGAGAGAGCAGGACCTTCCGACTGGATCCTCCAGAGCTGTCCTCCATCATCACCTCACTCTGAGACGCACACAGATATAAACAGGTGTAGCTTCATGTATTATATCGAATAGTAAAAATTAGGGCTGAACCGATTAGTCAACATTATATTATCATATTATTAGACAACAAAATATTTTTGTTGTCTAATAGTCGATTGACATCATATGACCTAATGTAAGGACCTGCATTGATTTATGGCTGCGTAAGTTTAACGCCATTTGGGTTGGTTTTTAACCAGTGGGGCTCTGTAGCACAAGACTGTAATTTAGCGCTCAATAAAAGAAAACAGCACTTATGAAAATACTTTGGAGTGTAAACAAAGCCGAATCAGTACAGCGCTAGCAAGTTTCACAAAACTACCAACAAAACCTGCTGTCATGTGGAAAGACTGATATAATCATGACCAGGTTTTCATATTAACTCATACATTTACTTATACCGGCATTTGGCAGACATTATACTTCAAAGCACAGTACATTTATATCTTATTTAAGAGCAATCTGGGTTTAAGGGCCTTGCTCAGGGGCCCAGCACGTTTAATCACTGCGCTACCAATTTTTTTTATACTTTGCTTTGGGATAAAAAAGGTTGTTCAATCCGATCAAGCAGCTTTCTTATCTCATCCTATGAGTAATTGCAAAAAAAAACACATTTATATATCGACCTAAATAAATAAAATAAAACAAATAATATTTTTAAAAATTGAAGGGATTCCCTGCTTTTATTAATTAGTTAAAACATGTAGAAAAGTTGTAGATTAATCGTTCTGATTAATCGACTATCAAAATAATCGTTGCAGCCGTAATAGTAATGAATAGAAGTCGAATAAACTTTAAAACAAATAACTTTACATATCTGGCATTTTGGCAGACGATCTTATTTACAGCAACTTAAACATATGCTATTTATAGCAACTTAAACATATGCTATTTATACAATCAAGCAGTTAAGGGCCTTGCTCAAGGGCCCTGAAGTGGCATCTTGGTGGGCCTGGAATTTGAACTCACTTCCTTCTGATCATTTACATGATATTTTACATCTACAGCATTTAACACACGCACTTATCCAGAGCGACTTACATTCATACTTTCATACAACTGAGCAATTGGGGGTTAAGGGCCTTGCTCAGGGGCCCAGCAGCAGCAGCAACTCAGTGATGCTGGGAATCAAACCCTGATCTTCCAGTTAATAGTCCAACTTCTTAATCACAGGGCTTTTACTTCCTTAATACATTAAACCAAATCCTTAGATTGTAAACGTGATCTGGAAGGTTCCAGAAAATCAAATAATTCCTCTTCACAGCCACGGTGAGCAGGAATGCATCCCAGAACACACAACAAGTGAGACTTAGAAGTGGATGAGCTACAACGGCAGGAGACAACACCATGGTCCACTCCAGCCCACCCTGACTAGATACAATATATCCTGGCCTGTACCCAATTAGTGTACATAAAAAAACACACCTCTTTAGTGGCCACGAGTAGCAGTGTGTCCATAACACTGAGGATAGGAGAGATGTCAAAGTCAGCGGGGGCTCCTTTAGGAGGCAGAAGCAGCAGACCGCTTGGATCCTGATCACTGTAGAGACCCAGAGACCCAGTTAGAGAGAGAGAGAGGTTAAGGAAAATATACAGAAAGAGAGGGCAAGTAAGAGAGTGAGAGAAAGAAAGAGAGAAAAAAGAGAAACAAAAAGATAGAAAAAAAAAGAAAAACGAAAAACAGGAGAGAGAAAAATGTACAGAATCAGAGCAGGCAAGTAAGAGATAGTTACAGAGAGGGATACAACAAGTAGAAAGAGAGAAAGGGAGAGGAAAAGAAAGGAGGGGGAAAAAATAAAGAAGAAGAAGAGAGAGAGAGAGAGAGAGAGAGAGAGAGAGACGGACAGACAGACAGACAGCAGAGTGTAAAATAAAGAGGGTTAGAGGGATAAAAGTGATAAAAAGCATAAGGGCAAAAAGTGAGAGTGAAAGAAAAGTAGAGAGAAAGTAAGAATAACAGACATGAGGAGAAATATAGGAGAGAATAAAGAAAAAGTGATAAAAGAAGAAAATGGAGGAGAGAGAAAGAGAAAGTATATAAGTATGTAAGTAAATACAAGCAAGTTCTCTGAAAAACTAATGTAATGAGCACTGTTTAGGTGTGTGTGTATGTGTGTGTGTGTCTGTGTGTGTGTATGTGTGTGTGTTACCTGAAATAATTACAGAGTGACTCGAATGTGAGCTTTGCCGACTCAGGCTGATCTTCCTCCGTCAGGTTTTTCTGTAAATAAGAATAAAAACTTGTAACATACAAAGCAGAACACAACCTCAAACACACACACGCACACACCCACCCACACATACACACACACACACACGCACCATCATATCAAACAGTTTGTCTCGCCGGCTCTGTTTGTCAGGGTAGAAGATTGCTGCGCCACTTAGGATGGATTTGACTGCCTGTTTCCTCAGAGCTTTTTCCACTGCAGACTCTCCTTCAGGTCCGTCCACAACTGTGCACACACACACACACACACACACACACACACACGGTCATAACTTTATAATCACAAATACACACTAAAATGTACTACGGTGTAAAACAGCTTTTCAATTTGGTCAGACACAATTAGTGTTGCAAAATTCCGGGTTTTTTCCAATGGAATTAAACGGGAATATATGGGGATTAACAGGAATTAATACTTTTCCAGATAATTAGCATGATCTGGAAAAAAAAATTGCAGCCTAATCTCGGTTTAATCGCTGAGGTTCATTTCAATTTTAGTTAAAATTTTCAGTCTGCACGTTACTCAATCACATACACACAGAACTGCAGGACTCTCGACGCCACACCGCCAGATACACGGCGCTTTCCTCCAAAACCTAAACCCGTAATTTCATTCCAAAAATGTGAAGGTGGACGGGATTTTTCCAAGTAGGATGTAATCCTAGATCTGAGTGGTGGCTTAGTGGTTAAGGTGTTGGACTGCTAGCAGAAAGACCTAGGTTTGATTCCCAGCACCACCAAAACACCACTGTTGGGCCCCTGAGCAAGGCCCTTAACCCCCAACTGCTCAGTTGTATAAAGAGATAAATGTAAGTCGCTCTGGATAAGAACGTCTGCCAAATGCTGTAAATGTAAGATTTTAATCAACCAATCATAACCATCTAAAAGTCATCACTGTAAGTCGCCGCAACCTTTTTTTGTCCCCAAACCACAGTTGTAGTTTTAACGTTGCAAAAGATTTTATTAATTAAAACTGAAAATTCACTAATTCTGGAACAATTTAGTGACGTCATCGTCATTGTCATTCTGGAAATTCACCCGAAATTTAGTAGGAATTTTTGCCCCTTTGCAACTTTAGCCCCATAAGTCGGTCCTTCATTCAGCGACAGTGAGACAAAGACACTAAGGAACTGTGTTACATTTCACCTCAATAAAAATGATTTATTCCATATATATTGTACATTTTAAAGCAGTCTTCACTAATATAAACTATATACTGAAGCTGATGATGTCCCGGACCAAGCAGGACGTTAGTATATTTTAAATATTTTTTATTTATTTTTTTTTTTAATAAAAATTAATTTTAGATAAAAGTTTTATTTTTATACATTACATAAAAAACTAATGTTTTAATTGGAAAGATCATAAAGTTTAAAAAAAATTAAAATTTTTACTTTTAATTATTATAAAAATCTTTAAATATTTGTAGTTATTTTAAGAAATAAAACTAGTTTTAAAGCTAATTAATATATGTTGTTAAATATATTGCGCTTGGTTATAAATGAAACATGACTAACTTTATTAGAAAGTTATACATTTATTCATATAAAGTAAAAAAAAAAACAAAAGATGAAACTGGTGCATGCGTCATTTTAAGCGATGCATTTCTAAACGAGCTCGCATAATGATGCATTTAGATTATAACACTCGTAATTATGACTATATAATAACAGTGTAAGTGCTCATACTCTGACAGAGGTGACTGTACAGCTCCCCTACAGCCTCAGCAGGATCCACATCTGTGCTCACTGATGCTGCGGAGGATGAGGATACAGAGGATGATGATGAAGATGAAGGAGATGATGTGGACGCCGTGTTTTCCGGTGAGCGCCGGGATTCTGGTATAGCAGGAAGAGCTGGGAAACAGTTCTGGAGAAGTTGGAGCAGGAGGACCTGAGCCTTCATGGCTTCCTCTCCATCTCTAACAAAGGCAGACATTCAGACTGCTGTTAGAGCAAAAGCTGTGTGTGGAATCTTCAACAGTTACACTAACAGCCTATAATTAAAGAATCAACCAACAATTATGGTAAATCACTGATACAACCTCAGTGTTGGTTTGCTTACTAGATCCACATACTCACATAGACCGGAGTTTTCTGTAGAAGTCCCAGAAGAGCGGAAGGGTCAGTCCGCTAAAGTCTAGCAGAGACTTCGGCTTGTGCAGCATCATGTCCTGAAAAAACATGCACAGCTGCATGACTCACAACTCACAACCTCAGCAGCCACAGCGTTTTGTACCAGGAGTATGTGAGCAGAGGGGAGCGACAAGAATTTCCAGAGAACTGATTACTTACTTGGACGACATTTTTTTCTCCATCTGCACATCATCAGTAATCTAGTCGGTGTCATGTAATGCACTCGAACAGTGTTGTTTTTCTATTGTCTTTATTGGCGCTGTCTGAAGTGCTGTTTGTCTTGCATTGTTTCCACCAGAATGCATTTATGTCCTTTATGTTGCCCAGACAACTTATTCTATAGCCCTTATCTCTGTTGTTTTCCACGATTATCAAATTTAGGTGACGATTAATTGTTACATAAATAATTGCGATTAGGTCGATTTGTAATGTCTGGTTTGGGGCTTTTTAACGATTAATTGCAGTATACAGCTAACACACATTAACAACTTTAATAAAGTGATTTATTTAGCAAATTATAAATAATCTTACCTGTATTTTTCACAAATAGTAAGAAAAAGGGGCAAAATTTTATGTTTAAAGCATTTTATAACCATTCCACTCCAGCACCGCTCCCGATTTTTATTTCTCGGCTCTTCGTTCACTCTGTACTTCCTCTTTATTTACTCCTCCATCTATGTTTGCCCCATGAAAAAAATTGTGCCTTGTTTTTAACGCATCGCTGTAAATATTTTATTAGAGATAAATAGAAAAATAAAACTTAAGAAAATCCATATTTTAATGTGTTCCATCAGTGGTGTTTAGCAGCATATGTATTATGGTTATGCTTTATGCAGTTGCATTATGGGCCGTTAGCATCAGTTCAGCTTGTGATGGAGTGTAAGTGGAACGTGCTCGGAGATGAAAAAAAAACACACAGACTTTCAACAAACTTGCTCCAAACTTAAGCCAAAAATCACTCCACGATTAAGTTCTCTATCCTCTACTACAGGGTATCAAAAAGTTTCGAGACACGCCAACAGATGGCAGCACAACACCTTGTTTTAAAAATGTTGGATACCCTCTAAGCTAGATGAATTAGACAAAAAATAAGTCTTACAGAGATACACAATGGCTTATGGAAATTATTCCTGTGTGTGTGTGTGTGTGTGTGTGTGTGTGTGTATGTGTATGTGTGTGTGTGTGTTACCATGTCTCGCGTGAGCTGCTGGATGAAGTACAGAGTCTTTCTGATAAGCGTGAGGCCTGTAACCAGTCCTCGGTCTTCCCCCCGTGTGTAAGCGTTCAGTTGCTCCTCTTCCTCAAGTCTCTCGAAATCTGGACATGGGTAGCCGCTGAATGCCAACTGCTGAACCCCGAGACGCTCAGCTGTGTCCTGTCTCACGCATATGAACTTCACCATGAGGAACTGAGCGAAGGGCGAGTGACAGAAAAGCAGAAAGAAAGAGATAGAATCTTTACATAATATCTGGCGTATTTGTACATTAAACACATTTTAATGAACTGAATATTTTTTATTGTCTTTCTTATTAGTTAGTTAGACAGTGAGAGAAAAATGACGTCAGAAGAGGGAGAAAGACAGCAAGATAGAGGGAGAGAGAAAGACAGTGACAGAGACAGCAAGACAGTGAGAGTCAGTGAGAATCTGTGTGAGTGAAAAGGACAGTGAGAGTCGGGAAAACTGAGATTAACTGAGACAGTATAAGACAGTGGAAGTGAGAGAGACAGAGTGACACAGTGACGGAGAGATAGTAAGAGTGACAATGAGAAACAGTGAGAGATAGTTAGAGGGAGTGAGAAAAATTTAGAGAAACAGTGAGAAACAGTATAGGTGGAGAGAGAAACAGATTTGACTTCCTACATTTGCAACGCGGCACTGCTGGAGTTTGATCTCCACATCGTTCCAGTCGTCCTCCAGCTCGAACCAGCCGACAGGATTCTCCTCCGTCAGATCTGCCGCTCCTCTGCTAGAAAATCTAAGTGTGTGTGTGAGAAGCAGAGAAAGTGAGACAGAACCAGAAAGCTTTCTGTTAGCACACACACTATACCAATAACAACACAGAGAGGCAGAGAGAGAGAGAAAGAAAGAGATAAAAAGAGACAGAAATACACACAGAGGCAGAGAAAGAGACAGACAAACCGAGGCAGAGAAAGACAGAAAGACATACGGAAAGAGGGAGGCAGAGAGACGCAAAGGACACAGGAAGGGGTGTGAGACAGACAGTGAAACACACCACAATCAGGAGAAAACCAGCTGATGTACCTGTCTTGGACAAACTCCTTGTAGTCCTTTAAGTCCCAGGAGTCGTACTTGCGGAACTTCTTAAAATGTCTCTCTGCGTCAAAAACCTCTGCGTCGTTGTAAGCGAACACCAGGCCACATTTAGCGCCAATGGCCCCTTTACGCACCTGATGAGGAAAGATGTCGTGCGTTACACAGTCGGAGTTACGTCAAATACAGCAGCCATGAAAATGAGCAAATAATGAACGCAATAAACTTTCAACTAAAGTCTGACGAGCGCTGGTGACTCGATGTGGGCGTGTCCAGTCACACGACAAATCGTCACCCACTGAGAAACTTTGTTAGTATGACAACCAAGCAACTTTGTCATACAGCGACTGGAGCCTCGCAGAGTGTGAAAGGTGAAGCTGTACTTTTTTTGCCTTTAAAAAAAAAAGGGAAGCAGGTGAAAAAGAAGGAGAAAGACAGTGAGAGTAAGAGAGACAGTGAAAGACAGTAAGAGTAGAAGAGACAGTGAGAGAGACAGCCACAGCGAGAGAGACAGCCACAGCGAGAGAGACAGCCACAGCGAGAGAGATAGCCAGAGTGGAGAGAGGCAGTGAAAGAGAGAGGCAGTGAGAGTGAGACACAGTGAGAGTGAAACAGACAGTGAGAGTGAGTGGGACAAAGAGTGAGAGGACAGCGAGACAGTGAAAGATAGTAATAGTGAAAGAGACAGTAAGGGTGAGAGACAGTGAGCGTGAAAGAGACAGCGAGCGTGAGTAGGACAGTGAGACAGTGAAAGACAGTAAAAGTGAAAGAGACAGTAAGGGTGAGAGACAGTGAGAGTGAAGGAGACAGTAAGGCAACCAGGCAACTTTGTCATACGATGACTGGAGCCTTGCAGAGTGTGAAAGGTGAAGGATTGACTGCTGATACAGGGCAGTGGTGGATCACATGATTAGCACTCTGGGTTGTTGCTTGGAGGATCAGGATTCAAAGCCCCGACCCTGCCACACAAGCTGACACAGTTGGGCCCCTACGCAAGGCCCTTAAGCTACTCTGCTATAGGGGTGCTTTATGATGGGATATCCGAAGATATGTTTTTGTATATTTTTATTGTTATTTATTATTGACGGAATAGCAGAAACATACAATAAAACGATGAATAATTGAAAGTTGCCCAGCAGAACCAAAATCGCAGCGAACAGATGCGCTACCTTACGGATTTTCACTTAAAAAATTGTGCAAGAAATCTGAATCGCCAACGAAGCATTTCCCCGCATACGAAGGAAGCGAACGCCAGTTAATGCAGAGATGTTGTTTCTCAGCTCGCCGTTGTTTTCACACTGTACGACGTTACCATAAAGAACAACCATCTCCGACAACACTGTCTGCTCCGCAAACTACTTTTCACAACAATACACACTCGTGAAACGATAAAGAAATAAACAGATCAGAGTTTTCACATGAGACTGGAAATGTTATGAAAAATGGCGGCACGCAAACATTTTGTGATACAAATAGCCTGTGCATTAATTTGGCTAAAAAAGAGAATCTGATGCTTGCTGATATTGTGGTCTGGAACTTCTCTGTGAACTTTCTGCTGCATTGTATCTCACTTTCTTATTGGCTGCAAGTCAACACAGAGGTATCTTTCAGTCAGAACTCATTTTACACAGATTTCCAATCGCAGACTGGTCCAGATATATATTTTATAGACGTCGACGATTTCCTCAGAGAGCCTATTTGATATTTCGCACTGCATGACTGTGTATAAGTGTCATGAGTATAAGTGTGTGCGTGGCCCTGTAATGGATTGGCGATCTGTTCAGGGTGTCCCCCTCCTGCCTTTCACCCTTTCAGACTCCAGCAGATCCCCATGACCCCGAATTAGGGAATAAGCGGGTCTAGAAGACGGATGGATGGATGGATGGATGGATGGATGTCGCATTCAGCATGCGTTTTCCACAGCTACTTGATTTTTTTCTGTTGACAGATTAGTGTTGGAGGTCTCTGTATTTAATTATTTTATTTTATTTATATTTTTTATCTAATTTATTTTATTGATAGGAAATAAATTGGCAATATTGGTAAAATTTTATGGAACGGATTATCTAATAATTTCTACACTATTACTTAATTTTCACTTTAAGAACTCGTCTCCAAAACAAACCAAAATCGTATAGTCTCTTCCAGGAAAAAAAAAAAAAAAAAAAAAAAAAAAAAAAAAACATCTGCATGGTCACTTCCTTTCTTCTACAATTCTATTTTCTGAATTGTAACTGCTGAAGGAGAACTGAAACACTGAAATGACCCTGTTTTGGCACGTACAGTCAACAATTTAACCCTTTAAGCTGATTCTTGATTGTGGGAACGAAATAGAAAAAAAAGTGAATCATTTGTGTTGTTTGGTGGAGTCGACTCACTTTAATTCGAATCTGTGTGACCTGGAAGCAGGTCTGGTCCTCGGTGGAGAGAATGACGCTGGCTCTCGTCTTTCCGCTCTCAGTGAGAAAACCTGTGTAGATTGAGATCTTTTTACACATCTGTAATATTCCCAAAATACAATTTTTCCAGTTCCATTACGAAACGATTCAAATGAGGGTGATGAGTACCGTCTCCTGTAAACGGGTCGGTCAGCATGTTCTCCGGGCCACACTTATCATCTCGGCTCTTCACGTCACATGCCTGCAGACGGAGCTGTAATGATTTTCCTACAGCGAATCGGAGGTGAGATATAGCTATCAGTGCACCTTTAAACGGTTTATCTCCTGAACACATCATTCCCCTGGTCATTATTGTGCTTTAATATGAGTGTGTTACCGTTGCGGTAGAGCAGCTGGAGGCGCACTGAGGCCATGGAGGCCAGCAGCGAGATGGCGCGATACTCCGAGTCCACACGCTCACATAACCCAGCTAAAGACAACAACACCTTCATCACACTACCTCGAGCCAGAGCGAACGCCAAGAGAGTCAACTCAGCATCCGGAGTCACACAACAACTACAGAGAGAGAGAGAGAGAGAGAGAGAGAGAGAGAGAGAGAGAGAGAGAGAGAGAGAGAGAGAGAGAGAGAGAGAGAGAGAGAGAGAGAGAGAGAGAGAGAGAGAGAGAGAGAGAGAGAGAGAGAGAGAGAGAGAGAGAAGAGAGAGAGAGAGAGACAGAGACAGAGAGAGAGAGAGAGAGAGAGAGAGAGAGAGAGAGAGAGAGAGAGAGAAAGAGAGAGAGAGAGAGAGAAATAAACCAATACATACATTTTAATAAATAAAAGAATTTCAATTAATGTAAAAAACATTTAATCGGAAAGTATTTTAAAATAAATAATGAAACAAATGCCAAGTAAAATATTAAAAAGGAGAAAGTTTTGAACAAAATCCATTATAAAATAAATGTCACATATTATAGATTCGAAAAGAAATATTAACAGATTATAAATAAATAAAAAAGCAAAAAGAAAAAAGAAAGAAAGAAAATAATAGAAAGGGAAATAAAGAGTAGAACAGAGAAAGTGGAGAAAGAAATAAGTATGATTAAACAGCAGCAGTGTGTAATTACTCAGCAATTACTGCTGTGTGTATAATTACCTCATCAAAGCCTGATCAATACACACAACTAAACATCATCCAGCTTATTACAGTAAGTGAGTCTGTGTGTGTGTGTGTGTGTGTGTGTGCGTTGGAAGAACACAGGCAGTGCAGAGCACTTTGGAAGCTGCTTACTCTGCGATTCGGAGCAGAAAGGCGTCCATCTCTTCCAGGATGTTCGGCGAGAAGAACTTGGGGAACTCGGTGGAAGACGGTGTTAAAGACAGAGGTGGCATGTGCTCTAAAGCTTTCCTAAACACACACATCACACACACACCACAACGTTAAAAATCACTACAAGCCTATACACCAATAACTAAACACCGGTTAGCGCGATAGTTACAAGTGTCCCTAATAAGGCGGCAGCAGGTTTGTGGGCGTTTCCCACTGAACTATTTTATGCTTGAGCTGCAGAAGAGCTGATTGGGTGATGGTAAAGGGTGTGACGACTCACTGAGTGCTCTGAAGGACAGTTTTGGCGAGGGCGGGGTTTGTCTCCATAGACGCCGTCACCAGTGAGGTTAGCAGGGACAGGTACCAGATGGCCGAGGCATCGGACACGGACACCTCTCTGCTCTTAGTCACCTGGTAGCCCATAGTCTTCAGGCCATGAATGCGCGTGTCACAGCCATCGCTTAGACATCGCTTGATGTTGATCTGAACATCTGTATGGGTAAAGTGCAGGAGATCCATTAATACTTCCCGTGAAAGAGTTTGCGTTTCATCAACTTATCCTCAAACCATCTCTCTAGCTCTCTGTTCATCCATCTGTTCATCTGTCTGCTCATCAGTCTGTCTATCTGTTCATCTGTCTGCTCATCAGTCTGTCTATCTGTTCATCTGTCTGCTCATCAGTCTGTCTATCTATTCAGCTGTTTATCTATCTATCTATCTGTTTGTTTGTTTGTTTGTCTATTTACCCGGTTGTCTTTCTACACGTCTGTCTATCTACCCTGTCTGTCTTTTTGTCTATCTTCCCCGTCTGTCTTTTTGTCTATCTTCCCCGTCTGTCAGTCTGTCTATCTATCTACCCCGTCTGTCGGTCTGTCTATCTATCTACCCCGTCTGTCGGTCTGTCTATCTATCTACCCCGTCTGTCGGTCTGTCTATCTATCTACCCCGTCTGTCGGTCGGTCTGTCTATCTATCTACCCCGTATGTCTTGTCGGTCTGTCTATCTATCCTACCCAGTCTGTCGGTCGGTATGTCTATCTATCTACCACGTATGTCGGTCGGTCTGTCTATCTACCCTGTCTGTCTTTTTGTCTATCTTCCCCGTCTGTCAGTCTGTCTATCTATCTACCCCGTCTGTCGGTCTGTCTATCTACCAACTTCGGTCCTGGTTATCTATCTACCCCGTTTGTCGGTCTGTCTATCTACCCGTTTGTCTGTCTGTCTATCTACCCGTTTGTCTGTCTGTCTATCTACCCGTTTGTCTGTCTGTCTATCTACCCGTTTGTCTGTCTGTCTATCTACCCGTTTGTCTGTCCACCTGTCTGTCTATCCGTCAATTTATCTAGTTATCTGTGCATCAGTCTATCTTTTTATCTACCCATCTTTTTCTTCTTCGTCTGTCTGTCTGTCTGTCTATCTACCAATCTGTCTGTCCATCAATTAATCTATTTATCTGTCCATCTATCCGTCTATTCATCAACCCATCTTTCCAGCTGCCCAGTATCTATCTATCTATCTGTCTGTCTGTCTGTCTGTCTGTCTACATAAACAGTGGATATGTGCAGTTTTAAATCTGTTTAAGGAATCCAATTCTTATTCATTTATACTGGAAGGAATGATTAAAGGGAAAATGATTATCTGGTAAAATGATCTGTATTTAAAGAGGAAATCATGACTGTAAACACTTAGAATGCAAAATGTGATTTCTGACAGCATTTCTGACCACAGAAAAATCCCTTCTGGGTAAAATTCCTGTTTTTAAAACAGCTTTTCTAAAAAAAATTCGCTGAAAGGATCAGGATTAGGCGAAAATTGCAGCACAACACCACACACCGTGTAAAACAATGAGACAGTTGTGGCGCACTTTATCATCTTTAAAATAAGAAACAAGGAAGTGTGTTGGGTGACATATTGGTCATGTGTTGGGCGGGACATAAGAATGATTGATTAAATTTGCAAAAAATATAATATCATCACAGCGAATGGATAACACTGCCCAGTCACACTGAATGCACAGGCTTTTGGCTAAATTTGTCCTAATTTAGGTAAAAATCTTCATCCCAATAAATCCTATCAAGACATTCAAACAGGCTTTATTTTTCTCTACAGGAACGCTGATGGAAGCTCACATGGCTGAGAGATGTTAGCATTGTCCAGCAGCGGCACGTAGCCTGTGATGTTACTGGGGATGCGAATGTCTCTGATCTCCTGTAACGAGCGCCGGCTTTTCCCTACAGACACCGACACCAGCTGCGGCATGTAGCTGTGATCGCTGGAGGCCACAGCAATGGCCAAGCGCCTCAGCACCACATCTGGCTTCAGCTTCAACCTGCAGAGTAAACAAGGAAGTAAAACCACATGAAAAACACTTTGGCGCAGTTTGTTGAAGTAAGAGAATTGTAATAAAAAATTATAACAAATCTGGAACGATCTGGTAGCTTTTTATTTATTCATTAATTTATTTCAATAACATACAGCAAATAAAATAAAATGATAAATATTGTTAATATTTCTGCCAAAAAAAAAAAAAGCGCTCAAGTTTGATGAAAAGATGAAATATTTTAAATTAAAGCTTGTGTTCAGACAAGACTGTAATTTCACACCGTCGATAAAGCAAAAAAAACAAAAGAAAAAAGAGAAATAGATAGATTCAGATATTTGATGTTTTAAAGTTTCTTAGTTTTAATACATTACTTATAGCCCATACGAACACTTTCCTCACGTACTACCGCTGGAAAAGGAACGTCCGACAGGAAATTCCTACAACACTTCCTACATAGTAACATGGCAGAAAATCCCAAACCAACGACATCAGTGCATCTAATCAATGAACTTAGACGGCCATGGCTGGAATTGGTACCACTAGAGAAAGTGGTAGCCCAATGGTTAAAGTGTTGGACTGCTAACTGAAAGATTGGGGTTCAGTTTCCAGCAACACTAGGTTGCCACTGCTGGGCCCCTGAGCAAGGCCCTTAACCCCTAACTGCTCAGTAGGGTCACTCTGAATAAGGGTGTCTGCTGCAGGTTTTTCTTTTAATTCTATTTTAATTTTTTTCTACTTTTATTTTTACTTTAAAAGTGAGTTCTTGTTTTTTTAGCAAGTTGTCACACACTGAATTTGTATTAATTACCATTAATAAGAAACAATGGTTTAAATAAATCCTCCTGAAAGTGTCTTTATGTCCTAATGTGTGTGTTTGGGGGGGGGGTTGTTTGTGGGGCTTGAAAATTTTTTTTTAATTCTGCCAAAGGGCAGCCTGCCAGTAAAAAAATTTGAAACTCACTGCCTTATAAGAACAGCTATTGGTGGTAGAAACACACTAAACAAGCCCCGGGATTTGAACATATAACATAGGAGCCAAACAAAGACTATGTAGGGTTTAAACCGGAAAAAGTCAGCATGCCTGATCCAATGGGAGCGCGCGCTGCCGTCAGACTGCCAGTAGGACACGGTTTCACCGTTGGTCATCTTGTGGACGTCCGCACCGTTGGACGAAGCCTCGATGGAACTGTAGCACTGAGTCACCACTTTGACCCGATCCATCTCAGGGCCCTGGTTCAGTTCTGTCCCATACTGAATGTCCAGGTCTTAAAAGACAAACGATTGTAATGATTAAGACGGCACAAGTTGCACTCTTTCTAAAACTTTTAACAAGGAGTCCACTTCAGTTAACCAGTTGATGGAGACTTATTAGATGCTTTACATCATGCAAGGGGCGGGGCTAAAAGACGCCAAGCCGTATAAATACTGCTAAACATTTAAAATGGCGATAAGTCATGATTTTACCAGTAGCATAAGTGCAGCTACACAACTGCTGTGTTTTTTACCTACACAACAACCTCATTTTAAAGTTTTGAGCCTACCATTAAGTGAGTCCAACCAAAAAGTGCTGGTACCTTTCTCTTTCTGCAGAAGGTGATCCAGGTAGTCCTGCAGCACCGCAGCCCTCATGGAGCTGACACTGTTATAGCCCTCCAGAAGAGGGAAAGGAATTGAACCGCTTGGGATGCGATTCCTGTGCAGGAATTTTAGGATCTTGGAGGTGTGTGCAGCGATTCTGTCTTTCGACTTGGAAAAGATATCGACAAATCCTGCAAGGCAACGGCAGAAATAACCGAAGGGTAATTAATGTCAGACCTAAACAGCTGTAAAGCATTACATCTAACAATAAACATCCCCTTATTCTAAGCCACGCCCAAAAAAACAACACATTATTACTATAATAAAGAAAGCCCCCATGATGTGCAGAAGACCTAGAGAAACATTCTTGTTGTGACTGATGGACATTGGTGACTTTTATTATTTTTTTATATCTAATTTACACAATAAAGGCTCACAGATGCAAAAAGTATTATTACTGTTAAAGGTGCTTGAAAGTTATAAGCTATTAGAAAATGCTAACTGTAACCTTATAGCGCTAAAAGCGTACGTCCCACCTTTCCTGCAAATCACGGTCCGAAGACACGCCTCCTGGCACAGACTACATTACTACGTCATGTGTCGTTCGCCAGTAAGAAAACTTTATATTAGCAGTTAGTAAAACCTTAAAATACCAAACTTGACATACATATGATTACAGGCAGGTAGGAAAAAACATGTCTTTGTCCTATGTCTTTTACAGAATATATAAATACACAAATACATTTAAACAAATGTTTCCAAAGACAATGACCTTTAAAATTACAATACTATTACTAATACTAGTACTACTACTCTTACAACTAACAAAACTCAAACATCATTTCTACTATTACATCACTAATTTCAACTACTTTTATTACAACTACTAAAATTATAACAAATTTAGCAACTGCCATTGCTCTTCTAACTGACATTATTATTACTACTAAAATAATCACTGTTACTAATTCTACTACTAGAACTCCCACTACAACTGCAGCAACTGCCAATACTACTCCGATTACTGTTATAATTACTTCCACAACTGCCATTACTACTCCGATTACTGCTATTACTTCTACCACAACTGCCATTACTACTCCGATTACTGCTATTACTACTACCACAACTGCCATTACTAATACGATTACTGCTATACTTACTACCACAATTACATCATCAACTACAGCACCTGCCATTACTACTACAACAATTACTATTACTGCTCCCACTGTGACTAGACCTTTCTACAAATACTACTGAAAACTACAGCAACTCCCATTACTACTACAAGTGCCATTATTAATACTACAATTATTACTGTTACTAATGCTACTCCGACTAGAACTCCTACTACAACCGAAGCAACTGCCATTACTACTACTGCGATTTACTACTACACAACTACATCATCTACAGCAACTGCCATTACTACAACAATTACTATTACTACTCCCACTGCAACTAGAAAACCACAGCAACTGCCAATGATACTACTAATACAACTGCTGTTACTACTACTAATACAACTGACACAATAACTAATACCACAACTAAAACATCAACTACAGCAACTGCCATTACTACTACTAAAACAACTGCCATTACAACTACTAATACAACTGCCATTATTACTACTACCACAACTAAAACATCAACTACAGCAACTGCCATTACTACTACTAATACAACTGCCGTTACTACTACTAATACAACTGACATTATTATTACTACTATCACAAATAAAACATCGACTACAACACCTGTCATTACTACTACGATTACTGCCATTAGTGCCATCACTGTGACTAGGACTTTTCTGCAACTACTACTGAAAACTACAGCAATTGTTATTACTACTACTAATAAAACTGACATTACAACTACTAATACAACTGCCATTACAACTACTACCACAACTAAAACATCAAACTACAGCAACTGCCGTTACTACTACTAATACAACTGACATTATTATTACTACTATCACAAATAAAACATCGACTACAACACCTGTCATTACTACTACGATTACTGCCATTAGTGCCATCACTGTGACTAGGACTTTTCTACAACTACTACTAAAAACTACAGCAACTGCCGTTACTACTACTAATACAACTGACATTTTTATTACTACTACAATTATTACTGATACTTATTTTACTAGTTCTAGAACCCCTACTACAACAACAGCAATTGTCAATACTACTACAATTACTGCTATTAGTACAACTACAACTACATCAACATGTACTACTACTAATACAACTGGCATTATTATGACTACTGCAACAAATATTACTTTCACTAACTCTACTAATACTAGAACTCCTACTACAACTACAGCAACTGCCAGTACTACTACAACAGCTACTAATACCATCACTGCTACCACTGCGACTAGAACTCTTTTACAACTACTACTAAAAACTACAGCAACTGCCGTTACTATCACTACTACTACTACTACTACGATTACTGCTATTACTACTACCACAACTACAACATCAACTACAGCAGTTACTATTACTGCTAAAACTGCGACTAGACCTTTGTACAACTACTACTAAAAACTACAGCAACTGCCAGTACTACTACTACCACTACTAAAACTGACATTATTAGATTAGATTCAACTTTATTGTCATTGTGCAAGGTACATGTACAGAGCCAATGAAATGCAGTTAGCATCTAACCAGAAGTGCATAAGTGGCTTATTTACAATAAATAGCAGTGCAATAAATAGGGTATGGGGTTGATAATTACAGAGGTGGGGGGAATTATTATAACTACTACTGATACTAATTCTACTACTAAAACTCCTACTGAAAACTACAGCAACTGCCATTAAGTCTACTAATACAACTATTATTACTTAATACTCCGACAACTATTACTGCTAATAATTTTACTACTACCAGAACTGTCTAGTTTAAGAAGTATCAATTCAAAGTAAAGCGTATGTTTGTTGTTTTGCAAGGAGTTCACTTCTGTAAATAAACTTGGGTTCCACAAAAGCGCCAACCGGCAATTTATTACAACAACTACCACACAAACAATAACTACCCCAGGTACAACGAAACCTAGCAGCTATTACGACTACAACTAGCTACTACAGCCTCTCTAACTACTAAAACTACAACTAAAGCATTAACTAATTAAAAAAATGGCACTCTGGACCATCCAAACACTCAAGCCAAGCACAAGTTTGGGTCATATGATCAATTGTAAAATTGTAAAGTGTCTCCTCAGAATTGGTTACCATGATCTGGACCATTGCACCCAAATGTCAACAAATGTTTGTTTGTTCAACAGGGACAAGTGTTTTGCCAGCAATAGCTATAAAGCTAATATATAAAGCTATATATTTAGTCACAAATAATACAATACAGACAAAATATATAATACTATATAATACTACATACAATTAAAAAAAAAACAGGTCAAATGATCACATGTTGGGTTTTCCTTACTTTGAGAAGAGTTTTAAGAATACTAAATGTTAGACATGTCTTATATAAACAGGTATTAAACCGCTTCTTTCTACTGCTCTAATCGAAAACAGTGTTATAAATTATATTAAAATAAAAATATTTAAAAAAATATATATTATTTAATATTGCAATAATGCAGTTCCTTGTTTTTATAGCTTATTTATACAATTAGTGGTTCTAAGGAAGTTATAGTTGTATGGAAACAACTTGTAGTACAGTAAGTTAAACCAGAGAAAAATCACTGTTTGTCTCACTTTCATTTTGTTAGGAAACCAGGACTAGTTCGCAAATGTATCGTTTGTATATTAAACAAATTAGAGGGTGGAAAAAGTCTGCAGAGCTGAAGGGCTTTTAGGCTTTGAGGGCCAAAGGAATTGGTGGAATTGTTTATGAGATGGAGATATAAACTGATAGAGCACAAAACGTTAGCTTGGTGTGCGTGATTGGTTAAATTCAAAGAACAAAGGAGTCAAGAAAGGAATAAAGGAGGTGATCAAGGAAGGACTTGGGAACGAAAACAAGTAGAGAAAAGACAGGAAGACAGGAAAGGAACGAAGAAGAAGCTAATGAGGGAAAAAAAACAAAAACAAAAAAGGAAAAACTGAGGGGAAAAAAGAAAGAAATGAAAGAAGGAATAAATAGACAAAGGATTAAGTACGCAAAAAAGAAATTAGGTAGGAAAAAAAAGCAAGGAAGTAATTAGGGTATGTAGATGATCAGTGTTTAAGGTATTGGACCGGTAGTCAGTAGAACATGGGTTCAATTTCCAGCTGCCAATGCTGAGTCTCTGAGCAAAGCCCTTAATTTAGTTGGATAAAAATAAAAAAAAGATAAATACATCGCTCTGGGTAAGGGCATCTACTGAATGCAAAAAATGAATAAAAGGGGCAAAGAAAGAGTGTAAGGGAAAAAAACATAAAAGGAAAGAAGGAAGGACGGAAGTAGGGCTGGGATTAATTAGGTTATATATTTTAATATACAGGTTGTTAATGCTGCCAGATTTAAAAGCGTATCCCAACACTGACTAAAGCCACAAAAATGAGAGGGTTCATTGATTAGTTTTTAAAGTTTATTGCGATTAGATATAATTGATTATCGGCCCAACCCCAGCAAGGAAAAGGAAGGAAAAAAACAACCAAGCAAACAAGGAAGTTTTTAAGGAAGTAGTATTTAAGGAAGAAAGAAATGACTTTAGGTGCTTGGACCCCCCAATCAAACATCTTTCACATGTGATAAATGTATGTAGAGTAAATTCCCGGGTTTGGAGAAACACCAGATTAGCACAGCACACACCAGATAAATGCTGTCATGACACCTTCTCACCTCGATCCTTTACCACACAGAAAAAAGCCTTAACCTACCTGGAGTCAGAGAGCAGGCCTGCAGCTGTCTGATCACGTGACTGAGTTCCCCTTGCAGATTTGCACCGTTGCTGTTCTTCAGGGCCATAAGCATGCTCTCCACATCAACAACCCCATCGCCCTCGGCATCAAACTGCCCGAAAGCCTGTCCAGACAGAACAGCAGCAGGACAACCCATTTCAGTCAATATATTTCAACAGCAGATAAAAAAAACACACACACACACACACACACACAAAGTAAATGAATATTTATTATAGTAAAAAAGATCCATGAATGAATAAAATAATGACTTAAACCAAATAAAGATAATTAACAATCACTGATCTTCAGTAACTGCCTGGTCAGGGTGACCCGCAATAGACTACCAAAGTGTCGATTACTGAATGGATAGCGACACCAAGCTAACTGATGGATAGTCGTACCTCCTCACATTATAAAAATAAGTATAGTATAACTTACTACAGCTGACATGTGATTATTGTCATGTGATATATACATTATTACAACAGGGCAAATAGAACGTTAGATAGATGTTTACTGATAATTAATAAACAATTTAGTTTAGTGCAATTTAACCACATAGAACAATTTTTTTTTTTAATGCGTCACATTGCCGCCTTTAGCATCGAGTTGTCTCTCACGTGGACTTACGGGACAGAAACCTGTTCACATTAACCTGTCAATTAATTATTATCAATTATCAACTAATTATTGTCGATTAATTTAATTATCAAAATTAGTTGACGATTAATTGTTAATTGTTAAAAGAAATACTTGCGATTATGACGATTTATTGCTTGTGTTTGGGCTTTAGCGATTTATTGTTTGTGAAAAACAATTCAGCATTAAAAAAAACCAATTTAAAGCATTTTATAATCGCTTCCATTCGAGCCTTATTAACGCTCTACAGTAATTATTTCATTATAGATTAACAGTATTTAAAGAAATCCATATTTTGTGTCCTGTCAGTAATTAATTTATTACCTACACAGTTGCATTATGGGTCGTTAACATGAGTTGAGCTGGTGATGGAGCGTTATTGAGGAGCGCCCGGAGCGTCAGAAAACCCAGACGCTTCGATTTTTAAATCACGCCGCTTCACTCACTTACTCTGGTTAAAAGTAGGGTGCTGCAGGTACTACAGCTCCCCCTATTGGCTAATAATAGTGTGCAAAACCACAAGCCACAAGCTGGATTCAATGATCGCGGTTAGGTCAAATAATTGTGATCATACGATTATTTAATAATTGTTAATTAAGCCTTATTTTACAAGTCCACTTTAAGGCCGGAATCTTGCCATGGGATTTAAAGGGAATAAATGGGAAATAGCAGGAATTAATGTGGGCAAACGTTAATTTAGCAAAATTGCAGGTTAGCCTATAACAGCCTATAACTTAAATGTAGCTAAGAAAATTGTGCAGTCTAATCTAAACCAGATTCAATGTAATTTCAGTTCAATTTTATTTCCTGCATATTCCTCAATCACATACACACATCATCGCGGATAAAAGTCCGCCCCTAATCTAGCTGGAATATGTTTTAAAAACTTTTAAATTAGGATTTTTAACGCCGTTTTCCTCTGTACGCTGTCCTACATGCTTGTTTATAAGCTCGAGCAACCGTTACAATGTTTAGACTCAACAGAGCGGGAAAAAAAGCACTAAAGCAAGAAGTGGCCTGACTAATTTTTTTTTATCAGATGAAAAATGCTTAGCAGAGTCGTGTTCCATTTCAGTGTCGGAGCGTTAAACCAGCGTAAATGGTCAAAAGATTTATTGCGCAAATTTAACACCTGCTGAGAGAAAATTCTACAATTCTGTAGGCTTTGCTGCTGTTTTTCTAAACTGAATGGTAATTTGATGACATGAAAGTATCTCAAAAAAGTGTAAAATTAAAAACTTTTTCAATAGATTAAGTTTAAGTTTAGGACCTTAATATGGACCATTTATTAACCTCATCTTCATCCTGTTATAAAGCCATTATAAACTTTTACCTGACATATTATACACAAATAGTTGTTTATATTATCGATCAGATACATAAGAATTATTTATAAACCACAAAATAGTAAATTGTTCAAATTAATTTGATATTTTTTAAGATTTTTGGGAGGAGTGTTTGATTTTATCGAGCGGATATTATAGTAAGTAGACAGAAAGTGGGAGAGAGAAAATTGCGTGGGATTGGGAAACAAGCTGAGCTTAATAAAAGACAGATTAGTATAAATCTTTATGCTACACATCTGTCTGAAACGTGTGTGTTCATGTTTCTCCACTTTGGGTTGAAAAGCTTCAAAGCGCCATTATTTTGAATGGAAACACCTGCAGCGGTTGGTGTTTACAACACAACCCTAAAGCTAGATGAAGTCACGCATAACAACCGACGTTTCTTCTCGATCCTGCAGCAGCTTCTGATTCGGAACAAGACCAGCAAGTCATTAAATTTAACTCCGACCTGCTAACTGTTCTTCTGTGATGTTCTTCCATACAAGCCTGTTCTAAGATTCCAATCCTTTAATACCGCCTCACAGATCCTTTAGTCCAACATACTTTAAATTGCATTTGACACATAAGGGGGTGTGAGCAGGGCTACCCGGTGGTCTAGTAAACAGGTTGTAGTTTACCACAAAGAGTGTGACGTATTAATGATATCGTAGGTCGAGTCTGACTTGCTCTTTTAAACGAGTGTTACTACGTATTTCAGTCAGATGTAGGGGCTGTTGTCTGTGCTGTACACACACACACACACACACACACACACCACAGAGCTACAGAACCGCTTATAGGGGCAAATTCTGAATTGAGTTTCCTGTTTTATACGTTAACAGATCATAAGTATAGAGAAAATTTTTTGAGAGAAAAGTTTTGTCTCAAGTGAAAGTAAACGGGTGGAAAAAGAAATGCACCGATTTGTTCTGATTTTATTAAAATGTATTCCGTTTAACTTTAATAAGGTTTAATATTTCTAATAGGGTTCTTTTATTTTTACTAAAATGCATTTAGGCTGCAGTGACTGCATAGTAGCAGCAGGATGCGAACTCTCTATTAGCTAGAAAGGCACACTGCATCTGCTGGACTACAAGGAATTAAGGTGTCATCTATAAAATGTGTGCTGCACACTATTAAGAAGACTAAATCGCATTCGCAAATCACAATCGCAATATCTATCAGAAAAATCGCAATTCGATATTTTCCCCCTAAATCGCACAGCCCTAATCATAACTGATTCAAACGATACCCGAACCTACTCAAGTGTCAGACAATAAAAAAAGAACTAAACTACTAAATGTTATAAACAGAAATTAATTAAAAAAAGAAAAAAAGAAAGAAAGTTTTTTTTAGCTCTAAAAAGCATCCGCTCAGTATTTAACCTATAAAAAACTACTATATCATCATCATCATCATCATCATCATCATCACCCAAACAAATGCAAATTAAAAGCAAATAAATGCACGGTTGTTTTGTAAAAAAAAATAAATAAATAAAAATGAAAAAAAAAACTAGCAAAGTTAAATAGTTTAGTTGAATAGAAAGTAATACAATTAAATTAGACTCAAAAGTGGACAAAAAAAATTGGAAAAAATCGACTCAAATAGTGTACGGAAAGTATTGGTCATTTGTTTCTCTCCAGCGCTGCCTGTGAGACTTTGCAGCAGGTTTTTTATCACTGCTATTATTTGCAGAAAAACAAGTTTTTTTTAAAGACACACACAGTAAATAATGACTATATAATGAATCTGAACGCCGTTTGTTGTGGGTTGTGATGAGGTCACATGACCACACGGCCATTGGGATCTGCAGCATGTCGGCTGTGATGTTGAAAATGAGTTCGTTCGCTTGTGTGTGAACTGATGCCGTATTTAAATCTAATGTAAGAAACATTCGAATGGAATATTAGAATATTTTATCTACTAATCCAACAATTACAGATGCAAAAACTTCATTTAAATGATTATGAATCTGTCTGCGATTTAAAAGACTGAATTATATTAATGCCTTTCGTTCTAACGGGAAGGTTTCTGTTGTAAGGGTTTACACAGACTCCGGATAAATACGGACAGATTCATACACACACACACACACACACACACCCTGAGTAATACGACAGATTCATACACACACACACACACACCAGATAAATACGGACAGATTCGCACACACACCCACACGGATCGATTCATACACACACACTGGAAAAAATCCAGACAGATTCATACACACAGATCGGATAAATACGAATAGATTTATACACACACACACACACACACCGGATAAATACAGATAGATTCAAACACACAGACCGGATAAATACAAATAGATTCATACACACACACACACACACACACACACACACCGGATAAATACAGATAGATTCATACACACAGACCGGATAAATACAAATAGATTCATACACAAACAAACACACACACACACACCGGATAAATACAGATAGATTCACACACACAGATCGGAGAAATACAAATAGATTCACACACACACACACACATCGGATAAATACGGATAGATTTATACACACACACACCGGATAAATACGGATAGATTTATACACACACACACCGGATAAATACGGATAGATTTATACACCACACACACACACCAGGATAAATACGGATAGATTCTCACAAACACACCACACACACACACACACACACTGAATAAATACAAATAGATTCATACACACACTCCAAATAAATACGGATAGATTCATATACACAGACCGGATAAATACGAATAGATTCATACACACACACACAGACACATACACACACTGGATAAATACGGATAGATTCATTCACACACACAGACACACACACACACATACAGATTCATTCACACACACACACAACACATACACACACCGGATAAACACGGATAGATTCATTCACACACACAGACACACACACACACACACACACCGGATAAATACGGATAGATTCATACACACACACACACACACACACATACATACACACACCGGATATAAATACGGATAGATTCATTCACAACACACACACACACACACACACATACAACACACACACTGGATAAATACGGATAGATTCATTCACACACCACACACAGACACACACACATACACACACCGGATAAATACGGATAGATTCATTCACACACCAGATATATCTATGAATAGATTCATAGATTCATACACACACTGGATTTTCACACACACACACACACACACACACACACACACACACACACACACCACACACGAGACTTTGATTTGGCCTGTAGTGAAGGAGTCTCCAGCGTCAGTGGTGACCTTTACTGACAGAAAACTGACCTCATGTAGGTTTCAGAAGATTCCCTCTATAATAACTAGTGAACAAAGAAAGAATGTTGTGTTGATTTATTTGTAATTAAGTGTTTCCTCAGATGACTGTTGTGTGTTGTGTTGTGTTGTGTTTAATAAAAAAAAATAAAATAAATAATAAATTTAAAAAAACGCACTTTGTGTCTGGGCTTTTTCACCCAGTCATGTTTAAAGGTAAGTAAAGGCCGCGTGTCCATCGGCTGCTTTAGGTGGTGTTGTAAACGGGTTCCGATGCTGAGAAACTCAGTTTACAGCTGAAAAATAACTGCACGCTTGTGTTGTTAAATGTCAGCGTTCGTTATTTATCGACAACAAGCAGGAGCGATATCTTTCATATCAACGTTTACGCCGTTCAAAGTCCATACGGAGAACTGAATTTCAGTCGTCGTACCTTAAGCAGGATCCAAGGCTAGCTAGAGCTAATGGAGATTTTTTTTCTAACGTTAAACATTTACATTTACGACATTTTGGCAGATGTTCTTATCCAGAGCGACTTACATTTATCTCTTTTATACAACTCAGTAATTGGTAGTTTAACTGCCAGCAATGGTAAGTTGGTGGTACTGGGAATTTAACCCTGATCTTCCAATTAGCAGTCCAACACCTTAACCACCGAGCTACCAGTTTCCCCCTAAACATCATAAAATGTAAAGGGAAGTGGTGGTTTCGTGGTTAAGGTGTTAGACTGATGCAAGAAAGATTGGGGTTCGATTCCCTGCACCGCCAAGCCACCACTTTCACTGCCAAATGCTGTAAATGTAAATAACAAGCTACTTACATTTGTAGACAAACTTGGCCCAGAGTTCCTCCATTACTTTTTTTAAAGCAAAATTTTTATTAAGAGGGCAAATGTTTTAGTGCAACGGACGGCCCTTAAGATGGCCAACTCTCAGCTCAGCCCAGCGTCCCGACCAGTGAACTGAAGAGCAGATTGGTTAGGATTGGTTTGGATACGTTAGGAAAAGGATGGCGGTTTGCTTGCATTGATGAGGAAACAGAACCCGACTTACTGGCACACGTCAACGGATTTTTCTTAATAAGTCTCTGGTTGTAATGTGGGAATAAAGTTTATTAGTATATTAGTAAAATTACTTACATTAGTAAAAGTACTAAATGTGCCACTGCTGCCAGGAATCAGATTCTATGTCAATAGTTGGACCTCGCTGTCTCATGTCCATTTCATTGTATTATAGGATGTTTAATGCCTCGTTTAGCTGATGATGCTGTTCAAACACGATGATTCATCGTTCAGGTCTTCATGGACAGATTGAATTGCTTTTTTTTTTTTCTTCTTTTTTTTACACTTTTTCACAATTTGGTCTTCGATTCCTGTTTGCTATCAAATAAAAGCTCCCAAATTATGAATTACAGTGCAACCGAATAGACTAATGTGTGTATATCTGAAATACAAGACGACCATTTAACAGCTGCTCTTGCGGCATCACGAGTCAGTCCGTAGTCACACACTCTCGTCTGCATGAATGAACTCACAGAGGGGCTGAATTTTGACTATCTGAACTATAGTATAGCCCCAGGACCACCAAGCTGCCACCGTGACTGATCCTGTACCCAGGGAGCCGGAAGCGGGTTAGCTTAAGGGCCCGATGGTGGCAGCTTGGTGGTGCTGAGGCTCTGTAATATATTTTATACAGTGTATTTCTATGTATATTTTTTTATTTTATTTTAAATGTACAATGTAAATGTCTTTATTTCTTATACTATTTTAGAAAGTTGGGGTCAGAGCACAGGGTACAGCACCCCTGGAGCAGGAAGGGTTAAGGGTCTTGCCAAATGGTTGACTGGCAGCCGTAGGGCTTCAACCCAGGTCTTACAATCAACAACTCAGCACCTTAACCATTTGACCACAACTGCTGCCCCCCCCCCCCGTGTTACCTATTTACTCTGATTCTATTGCGACTTTATAGGTTTCCTAAGAGGGAATCAATAAATTATGTTGATTTGGAACAGTTTGGAATGCTGGGGCTTGAACTACGATATTCCAATCAATACTCTTCAAACCACCACCATCATCATCTTTTGTTCAAGATGGTGATGATGTGCTGATGTTTTTATGATGTTTAGCACATCTGGATACAAGGAAAAGCCCTCAAACTAGTGGCTTTTACAGAACCACCGACCCGGAATAACGAGGTTTTAACACTTATGTAAGAGGATAATATCGATTATCAGCTCAACCATAAACCCCATCCGAGAAACCGCCGTGGACCAATAAAAGGGCGTGTCCTGGTTGTGGGCGGGGTCAACGTCCGAGTAAATAGAACTCAAAAATGCCCGAAACATCTGAACAGATTCAGTGTCGTAAATCGGTGTTTTTCCGAGTCCTATTTGCGACCATACGCTTTCCCACACACTATACATTCATTATCAGTGTTTACATCTTACTGACTTTAACATTGCTAAAGTTATTTGTGTTCTTTGGATGGAAATAAAGCGCAGACATGTCTATACCTCCTCACACTCGTCCCTCTGCGCGTCTCGACTCTCCAGCATGTCGCAAAACTGCTCCAGTGTCAGCGCTTCTTCCCCGCGGCCGAGTCGCTCCTCCAGCCAGCGCACCAGCGCGCTCTCGTTCCGGGCGATGGCAGATTCGGACACGGTGAGAGTGGTGGTGTCACCGGCGCGGCCCGCTGCCTCTCTTAACCGCACCTGCTCCATCAGGGCCTCTGGAGACGGCAGGCCGGAGCTTGCTACAGGTGCTTGAGTCGAACCCCTGCCGCTGCGTCCAGATCCGGAGCCTCCTGTTGATGAACCACCTCCCCCACTACCACCACCACCAGTCCCGGTTCCCGCAGCCGCCGCAGAGGCCAAGCCGCCCTCTGTGAAACTTGGGCTCTCCGCCTCGATGTCCTCCTCGTCTCCGCTCCCGGTGCCTCCGCTCTCCGCGTTCCCCATCACTGATGTCCCGGGTGCGGGTTAACACACTGAGTCTTTCCTCCTTTCAGCGCCGCGATTCAGGAGAAGTTCAACATAAACGCTTCGATCGGCTTCTTGCAGTCGGTGTCACTTCACTTACTACCGCATTTGATGTCGGGAGCGTCACAACCTGGGTTACGGATTTGTCAGCAAACTTCCGCGATTTCTACGCAACACGCTGTATGTAACAGTGCGCCACCTACAGCATCCCTCCAGTACTGCTATTTAGTAGTTGCTGGGTTTTTTTTTTACTTTATTATTTAAACCACATTTTACTAAATTATTTACTTATATTTCATAATAAAATAAATCTACTAACATTTAGGTTTTTTTTTTTCATTTTTAAAGTTGATAAATGATAAATAGTTACGTTAAATGATTACATTTTTCAGTCATGCGCACTACGAGCAAGCAAACCCGGAAGTTCACAGAGACAACAGTGTTGTGTTGGTTTATTTATGTTATTGTTTATTGTGAAAAAAAACGATTGTAAGCAGTGATGATAAAATATGTCGTGGCGCTGATTTCGGTGAGTTTGGCGTTCTGGAACAGGTCGGAATGGTTTAATGTTTATCTGGCTGAGGGTTCGGATAGACTGCTGAGTCTGGAGGAACTGTCCCTGTATACCGGGAAGGAGGACAGTAAAGGACTTTACGTGGCTATTTTAGGACATGTGTTTGATGTTGAAAAGGGGCGGAAGCATTACGGTCCTGATGGAGGCTATCGTTTCTTTGCAGGTATTTAATTCTGAAGCTAAATTTAGTACCAGGAAGAGACACCCTTATCCAAAAGAAACTTATATTTATCTCTTTTATACGTCTAAGCAATTAGGAGTTAAGGGCCTTGCTCAGGGGCCCAACGGTGGTGGTGTTGGGACTCGAACCCCCAGTCATCCAGTTTAGCAGTCGAACACTACCACTTCCTCATTTATTACATCTGAATAGGACGTCCATAAGGGAGTCTGGTCACAAAGGGGTAATTGGGGGAAGTGGTAGCTCAGTGGTTAAATTGTGGGTTAGACTGCTAATTGGAAGATCCCAGCACCATCAAGCTGCCGAATTTGGGCCTCTGATCGAGGTCCTTAACCTCCAATTGCTCAGTTATATAAAAATATAGAGAAACATGCAAGTCCTGAATGTAATGTAATTAAAGAGACTCTATAAGCCGGAACAACAGTCTCATTAACTATTGAGTTGTTTCAACCTCCTGAACATTCGCCTTTGCTCGACTGAGGTGGGTGATGGATCATGGAGGCTCATGGTGGGGCTTCAGTCGGTGCCCTGGTCTGGAACTGGCGGTGAAATACACTTGTATGTACACTTGACATGTTTTAATGTAAATGTTAGTGAAATGTTCAGTATTGTAAGGTTCTTTATGATGCTACATACGCCGGGTGTGAATTGATATAAAATAAATTATGTTTTAAAAATATAAAGATTCTGGCACCCCTGATTAATGACAGCAGTAGAAACTAACGCTATCAAACGAAAGAAAAAAAGAGTAAATACAGGAAGGGAACTGGCAACCCTGGGGTTTAACTGATCGGCCTACCAATTTACTGGTTTGAAATGCTGGATGATCACCGTTATTGTGTGCTGTATGTTTAGGCAGAGACGCATCCAGGGCTTTTGTGACGGGTGACTTTACAGACGCAGGGTTGACAGATGACGTCTTGGACCTGTCTCCGTCTCAGATAGTGGCCCTCTATGACTGGCTGACGTTCTATCAGAAGGATTACACACCTGTGGGTAAGATGCTTTGAAGTTGGCAAGAAAGTAGATCATCAAGTCATGTGCTTGTCTGACCCAAATATTACAGAGAACATAACAGTACCTAAAAGTGGTAGCAAATCTAGTAAAGTTCTTAGTAAACATACATCAAACATACAATGTCAAAAAAAGGAGACTCTTTGTTTCTTCTGCTTTTAATGTCTTATTTTGCTCTACAGGTAAAGTAGTCGGTCAGTTCTACAGCGAGAACGGAAAGCCCACAGACGTCCTGCAGCAGGTGGAAACCGCTTTGGCCCAGGGGCTGAAACTGAAAGCCCAAGCTGAGAAGGAGAACCAGA
This sequence comes from Bagarius yarrelli, assembly GCA_005784505.1. NCBI lineage: Eukaryota > Metazoa > Chordata > Actinopteri > Siluriformes > Sisoridae > Bagarius > Bagarius yarrelli. The sequence continues at coordinate 159,727 of VCAZ01000151.1, forward strand.
TTTATCCAGCCTGTAACTCTGAGTGGCACTCAGACAGAGGAGGACGTGTTTGGTGCTCCAATAAAAGGTACCATATAACCAGGTCTAAATATCTATACGCGCTTCCAAGACTTGTTCTAACACCTCTGACCACTAGGTGGCGAGAACTTTTTTTTTTTCCAGGTTGTTTGTAATCCTGAGTATTTTCAGTGTTGTGTGTGTGAAGCTAGAACTTTAAGCAGATGATTAGATTTTGATCCAAACAGGCTGAAGGTCACAGCAGGGTCAGATGGCTGGAATAGGTTTTCTTTTAACGCTATCGTCCATGATTGAAGGAGATTTTACGTTTACTTTAGTAACAATAATACTTGTGACTGAGATCTTTTAATTTAATAGTGAAATTCAGAGTCAGAAGGTCCGTCTTGGCCAAATGATGGTTTTGGCTGCTTAATTGGTATATTTTACTATAGTAGCGAATAAAGCACTACAACAGGAAGCTCACGGGTCCTTAAAGTCTTTAAATGTTAGTTTCTCTTATAAAAGGCTTCAAAAAAAGTATTTAGTTCATATTTAATAAACATTTTGGTCATTTTACCGCAAAAAAAACAGACCCAATGGGTGTTTATGATTATTAGACAGACCGTAGAAGGTTTTTTTCCCCTGCCGTAGTTATTGCGTCATCAGAGAGAATTAAGGTCCAGACTAACATTTATTTATTTAATTTATACAATTAAGCAATTCGGGGTTAAGGGCCTTGCTCAGGGGCAAATTTGTGGTGCTGGAAATCAAACCCTGATCTTCTAATAAGCAGTCTAACACCTCAACCACTGCACTACAACTTACCCCAATATAACCTTAATTACCCCAGTGGGAATCCCTAGCCACACTAAACAATATAGGAAATGTACTTATCTTTTATACCCACTTATTCTTTAATCGGGGTCACAGGGATCTGCTGGAGTCTAACCCAGCCATCTCTAAAAGGGAGAAAGACAAGAGGGGTACAACCTGGACAGGTCGTCAGTCTATCACAGGGCCACGCACACACACTCTTACTCACTCCTATGGACAATTTAGAATCACCAATCGAACTAACATACGTTTTTGGACTGTGGGACGAAACCGGAGAACCCGGGGTAAATTCAAGCAAGCATACTCCACACAGAAAGGCCCCCGGGACCTTTTTGCTGTATGGCAACAGTGCTACTAAGCCACTAAGTGCACTAAGCCACCGTGCTGCCCCAGTATATGAAATTGATCCTATTTATTGTATTGTTTTGATTATAGTAATGACAGTGTTATGAATGAAAATTAGGGTCAACTTTGTCTCAAAAACAGAAACCAAATATCAGTTCTCATGCAAACAATCTTTATCGGTATCAGTTCTTAGGCTACTTGGACGTATCTTTTCATGTAGGAGAGGATCCCTGAACTCACCAAAACGTACATGCTCTTTATTTTAATACGTTTTAATACGTAGACTTTATTCTTTGTTGTGTTTTTTCCAGTGGTGGAGTGCACAGAGACTGGACCGGCGTTCCCAGAATGCTCTTCTCACCTGGTTCGGGTTATACTCGCTGTGTGTGTGCGCGACCGGACGATCCTACACAATCAAACAACCCAAATCTCCAGGAGTATAAAGACTGTCCACCTCAGGCAGAATCATGTCCACTTTAATCAAAACAGATTTTGTCTTTTTTTTTTTCCCGAACAATATTGTTTGGGTAAACTGATCTTGGACAGGACGACCGGACAGGACATGTTTAAAGCTGCTGTATGGACGATTTTTCAGTTTGTAAGCCACTGATTACTATTTAAAAAGTTTGGGAATGGATCATTTACATTTGCAGCATTTGGCAGACGCCCTTATTCGGAGCGACTTACATTAATATCTTTTATACAACTGAGCAATTGGGGGTTAAGGTTCTTACTCGGGGGCCCAACGGTGGTGGCTTGGTGAAGCTGGGAATTGAACCCACAATCTTTGGGTTGGCAGTCCAACATCTTAACCATGAGCCACCACTTCCCCTTGGATCACAAACACTATTGCTTTTGCCAAATACAAGAACTGTCAATGTAAACGCTTATGATGTAGTTTGTTGTCTAAATTGACCAATCAGGTGGAAGAAGCTCAAAGCTTAAAAAACATCCAGCTACAAATTTACACCAGATATCCGAATCTGGGTTACTGCTGCATTCTCCGATGCTTTTTTTGCTCAACACAGCTGTACATTGACATCATTTAGCAGATGCCCTTATCCAGAGTGATGTACCGAAAGTGCTTTGAGACTCATAGAGCAATAGCGAGAGCAATAGCGGTACATTAGATAGTCATTTCATCTGGGTGTTTTTTTCCAGATCAGACAACAACGTTACTTCAGACTGTTAGAAACGCTAATGCTAATGCTGGAGACCTTTTCCATCAACATAAAAATTACCAGTTACATTATGAACTGTTTTAACGTTTTGAATTCAACTTGGTAGGAAATTTAGATCATGTGGACTGTCCTCCATTAGCCGTTACTATAGAAACGAATAGGATACATAGAAACCTGGGATTTTCCACCAAAAGGAAATATCAATCTTTGTACTACGTTTATGATAAAAAACCTCCACCACACATTAAAAGTGACATTTACATTTTGTTAAATTTGGTTCAGTTTATTACTCGACTGATTTTTATTAACTGATTCACGATTCAAATGATGCAACTAAGCTTATTAAAATGTTACATACAAAAAGCCGTAACTTCCTGGTTCTGAATGTAAACAAATGGAGAAGTCAGCACAACTCGCTCTATCTGCTTTGTTCTGATGGTTTTTGTTTTTTAATCGATTGATGACCTTAAAGTGTAAAGTTGTCCTCTCTTAATTATAAAGGGTACTAGAGGAAGTGACAGGCTATAGATATCTGAGCATACAGATACAACAGTGTGCATAAGAGATCGGACAAAGAGTACAAAAAACAGTAGTAGTGGTCAAAAATAGTATACAATTAGCTGTACAGGTTAACAGACTGGACTGCGGAGTCGCTAAAGGGTTAATTCTCCTTCCGTATAATCAGGAAAAAACAATCCATCATGATAAAGTGCAGCTGAGAGAGATTAAAGACAGCTTCAGGCAAATCTGATTAAAAAGAAAGAAAGAAAGAAAAGAAAAGAAAGCACGAAAATAGATAAACAAAGAATGAAAAAAAAAACAACAAAAAAAAAAAAAAAAAAAAAGAAAAAGAATGAGAAAAAAAAAAAAAGAAAAAAAAAAAAAAAAAAAAAGAAAAAAAAAACCCACAAAAGAAGAAACAAATGAAGAAAGGAAAGAAAGCACAAAAGAAAAAACAAAAGGAAAGAAATAAAAGAAAAGAAAGAAAGAAAAGAATAAAGTAAGGAAAATGAAAGAGAAAAAAAGAGGAAAAATATGGAAGAAAAAAAGATAAAAAAAAAACTAAAAAGAAAAAGTACAAAAGAAAGAAAGAAGGTAAAGATAAAGGCAGGAAATAATAAAAACTAAAGAAAGAAAGAAAGAAAGAAAGGATAGACAGACCTAACGCTGAAGACGATTGGTTAGGGAGCTCCTGTTATAGGCGGTAGATGGACTGGAATGTGTGCTTTGCTGATCAGGACAGTGCTCTAATGATCAGCGTGTGTATGCATAGGAGACGACTATCAAACTGCTCATTAACTCATCCAACCTCCTGCTCAGGATTTTTCCCTGCTTTATGTTCGGCTGTAAATAAAAAAATGTTAAGGAGGAAAAAAGTGCATTGGATTTCCTTATTAATTACTGGACACACACTGATGCACAAGCAGGATTAACAAACAGGAAGTAAAGTCGAAATCATAGCGTTTACTAAAATGTGCTTAAACCTTGTGTTTCGTTGATTTGGCGGAAAAAAGGGTCATCGACGCTCCTTGTGTTAAGAGTAACGAAAAGCATCACAACATGATTAAGGCTTTAATCGCTCTGTAGAGGACGGGGGTACGGTTCCGTCCAGATTCTTCATTCGGTTTCCCGTCGTCCTTTGTATTCAATGTTTGCTGATGCAATCCTACGTACGTGATGTTTTAATTCAACTGATTTTGCAAGTATAGTCGTACAAATCTATCTATGCTCTCGCAGAAGCTTTTCCCTGTTTCCGGATTCTTTCTTAAAGCCTGGAACCTACAACACTTCTACTAGGTCTACTTTAATAGTGTTCCGCTACTTCAGAGGTTCTTAACTCGAGGCTTCTGTATTCTTGACAGACCTGAACCATGTCATTAAAAGGAAACGGTCTTTCTGAAAAGCATGAAATAGGTTCAGAATGAGATTCTGGTGTCTAGTCAGTGCTGGTCGTTGCCAGCCCACAAAACAGCAGTATATACTGTGGGCGGAAAAAAGGATCTCAAAGGAAACCAGGGGGGATTCATTACCGCTTTTGTTTTCATTCGTATAGAAATTCAGTGCAGCTCAATATGACCATGTGACGCTTGTTAGCAACCTTGCCAGCATGACGGTGATGACACGATGAAACGACGAGGACAAACTTTAAGACTAAAGCACCGGTACTGCTAACATAAGACATTTACATAACATTGTGGGTAACTGGTAACCAAAGCGGAACCAGTCGATTGCAATGATTTTAAATTTAAAATGAAATGAATCAATAAACCCTCTGCATTCAGAATGGATTTTCCTTTCGATCGTAATCTGATTGGTTGGGATCAGGTGTGTCACAGAACACAGGGTCCTCATGATTAGAGTTAAAAACTCCTGAACTACTTCAATTTTCATCCTTACTAGATGTCGGTACTAGAACATACATACATACATACATACATACATACATAGTTGTTTTGTTTAGAAACGTCTGCAATAGTAGAAAAAAAATGTGGTCCATTCTTTTAGTCCATTCTTCCTCTTTCCTTTCTTTCAGACTCACCGGAACAGTCTGGTTTAGTGGATGCATCGCACCGTCCATATGCATGGCTGACTAGCGTGTTAGGAGACTCCACCCAGAGTTAGAACGTCGAAGCAAATATCACACACGCGGACCGGCTTGTTTAGGTCGAATTTGATGATGGGGATCTCTTTGATGGAGCACTTGTGGCAGAGCAAGCGGCCGCAGTGACGGCTAGGGAGACACAGGGAAAGAATCGGTTTAAAGACGGAAGTCCAAGAGACAGGACTATTGCAAAGAGACGAGTGCGTTTTTTAAATCTATACCAGTGATGCTTTCTTGTGGTGACGCCAAACTTGGCAGCGCATTCGTAACAGTTGGAGCCGTCACACCACGGGGGCTCTTTGGACAGCATATCTTTATCAGACACAGATTGGAAGAAAAAAAAATCGGACTTTTAAATAGCATACAAATGAACTAACCCTAAACAAATAGCTTAACTTTTAAATTGATGGCATTTGGCACACGTGAGCAATTTCAGGTTAAGGGCTCAGGGACCCAACAGTAGCAGATTGAACTCAAGACCTTCCGATCAGCAGTCCAACACCGCCGAGCTACCACCTTCCCCCAAAATAGCCAAAATGTTGATGTGTTTGTTAGATCATTAGTCTTTACTTAACCAAGAAGCGTTAAATCTGTGGATCTCGTACCAAGGAGGCGGAACAGGAGTTGCTTGGTGGCCACTTGATAGTTAAAGATGTTTACGCCCTGATTGTTGTTGACGCCCAGTCGAGCTCCAGCCCTCACGATGGCACGACAAAGGTTAGCGTTTCCTTTCATATAGGCTAACAGAAGAACTGAAAATGCAAAGAGAAAGTACAGTGGTGGCCAAAATGATGAGAACACCAGTATTTTCATTAGCTAAAAATAGTTTCAAGTCAGTTATTTTATTTTTTGCTGTCGTGTCTCAGTAGAAAATATCAATTTCCAAACATTCATTTAGCCTTTAACTGTAATAATCCAGTGAGATGTTTGCTTGCACAAGGAGTCAGACTACTATTTTTCAGAGAAAGGTAACGAGTGCTAAAGTTCAGCTGACATTTTAAAGCTTACGTTGTTGTATTTTTTACCATTTTTATAAAAAACAAAAAAAAACCAAACAAAAAAAACATTAAAATAACAGCGTTCCTTTGCTGTTTAGCTTCAACAAACTTTTTACCTTTTAAAATTCCCACATGAATAGAAAAAAAAAATCCATCCACTGTATTTTTACATCAGTTTTAGGTGCGGTATTGGTTCAGATTATACTTTACCAACTTATACGATATCTGATCCAATAATTTTGATTATTATTTTGATACTGAGTATCGGATCGACACAGCCCTAGTTCAGTGGAGTTAAGGTCAGGGCTCTGCGCAGAAAGTATCTCCACTCCAATCAGAAAAATCTCTACAATCACCATGTCTTAATGGAACTCTGGGACTTGGTTGTGCTGGAACAGTGTTTGGGTTGCCTAGTTCTTGTGAAGGAATAATGTACATACAAAGACATTCTAGACAACCGTGTGCTTCCAAATTTGTTTGGAGATGAACCGCATATGGATCTGATGATGAGGTGTCCACCAACTTTTGGCAATATAGTGTAAAATTTCAACTTTAATCAATAGGAAGGTTCTGCGCAGTATTTGTGAAATCACATTCTTACACTAACCTGTATTCCCTTCGCTATCGGGTTTATCCAGAGGATACTCTGGCATACATTCTAAGAACAGCTCAAAGATGGCTGCCGCATTTTCCTTCCCGTAGTGTCCAAGAACGTGCATTGGAGACTGCCCCCTGAAAGTAAATCAACAGCATTAAAACCCACAACCTGCAGTACTTATAATAGCAAGAAAAGTGAAGGTTGAAGGTGCGGCAGTTAATGTCTGTTTTTGTGGTACGTGTACCTGAGATTGTAAGCCTCTGCATCGATGTTTGACTCGGTGAGAAGAACTCGCACGTTATTCAGACGACCCTGCATCACCGCTAGATGTAGAGCTGAGACCAAACCAGTAAATATATTATACTGATAGACCTTAATGACCGACTCGGCTTTATTTAATGTGTTTTATTAGAACAGATACACACCATTGTTACCGTTCTCATCAACGGCTGGAAAATCTACCCCGTTTTCGAGCAGCACTGAGCAGATAGTGGCCAGGTCTTGCTGCGCTGCCAAATGTAGAGCCGTTTGCCTGTGTTTAGTCAACTCATTGACTTTAGCGCCTGCCAGGAGCTGAACACAAAACACACAATGATCTGAAATCACATGCTCGTGCCTACTGATGAAGAAAAAATGATTATCACAGTCATGTGAATCCAAATATCCTAATAGATCAAATTTAGCAATATTTACAGCAGTAATACGAGTGTAACCATACAAGAGTTGATTCAATTTGAAGGACAAGATTTCATTTGATTCAATTCACGACACATCGGCGTCATGATTGATGCACTTTTTATGATAATTAAACGTTGCTTTTTAATAGTTAAATGTAAAACAATGTAAAATAAAACCAAATCTCGACAAAACGTAAAGGTTTCCAACCAATAGGGGCTGCTGGTCCGCAGAAACCGGAAATTACGAGGTGTTAAAGGGAACTATGAATGTAAATAAAAAAGTAAATACCAAAATGTATTAAGATCACATAACTTATATTACAACAAGATATTCTCTTGCCGTGCTACATGAGGAAATATGGAAATATTGGTTGGGGCATTTCTGTTGTTTTATGTTTTGGCTCCGCTCCGCCGCGTTACGGCTTGATTCCGTCGTGTTGTGAACTTATGTTCGCATTTGTGAACTTCTGGCCACCGTACAAACGGTGTGCATGTTTAAATAAAAATATGTGTTTTGGGTGATTACGGAAATAAACCGCATTTGTTTCAGCATATATTCGCATATCTTAAAAATAAATACATTTATAAATTGTTAGTGCTCCTTTGCAGCAACTGAGATAAAAAGGAGCCCTAAATTCTGCTACATTTCCATCACTTCCTTCTTCTTGTTAACTGTAAATATCAGTGGTGTGGGACTGGTGTCCTTTGTACGTTTCTGAAAAGCTCTTTATAATGTTTAAAACATGGTTTAATCACGCACCATATAACACACGTCAACTGTTGTGATCCAGGAATAACATTCCGTGTGATCTCTTGTAGACTGAGACTGCTAGTTCTTAAGCAGTGTAACTGTGTTGGATAGCTAATTAAACGATTACCTACAGTGTGAATCCAAAATCCCTTAGTGGCTTTAGTTTCTACCCATAATAATTAATCATTGATTTGGTCATGAAATCACTTAAAAATATAAATAGTATAATAAGCAGTAATAAAACAAGAGCGTTTTTTTTTTTTTGTAGGTAGAGCTTACCAGGTTGCGCACTATGATCTCCGAGCCGGCCTGCACAGCGAGGTGCAGTGGTGTGAGCTTGGCTGTGTCCTGCACTCTGGAGTTAACGTTAGCCTGCACGCTGATCAGGAAAAGCACGCTCTCGATGTCAGAGTTCTGCACAGCTATGTGAAGGAAGTTACGTCCCTTGTTGTCAACCTGAGCGACAGAGCAACAGGACATACAGGTGATCAGACATGCTAAATGTCAGAGTTTGGTTTGGGATTTAAAATGATATTATGAATGTTTTACAGTTTTAGCACCTGATATTAAATTGTCAAAATAAACCACTGCCCTACAGCACTGTAATATTTCTAAATTTACTCGTTTAATACATGCGGGCTAATTATATGAGGGGGTATCGAAAAGTTTGCAGACACACGAACAGATTGCAGTGCAGGGCTGCATGCACAGTTACAGGGCGCACAGCCTTTTGCCCTCTAGTTGGCATGATTTGAAGTTCTGATACCCCCTGGTATATAGGGTTAGGTCTGATAGCAGCTGTATTATGTTCCAGCTGTAATTTTAATCGAGAGATATGAGGGCAAAACTAAAAATTAAGTTATCATTGATGTTAATGCTGATAAATTATTAGTATTATTTATACTATCGACACTATGCTATTACCAAACAGGAGTCGACTCTAAAGTGGTAACATATTACACTGCATAAGTCGTTTTTTATTTCCCTAAAACAAGAAGTCCCTAAAATTTGTTACAACAATTTTAACATTACATAAATACCGAAAGACATCATTTTTACAGACTGATATGACATTGTTAATTATCCATTAAATTATTATCACAGTGCTTTAGAGTAGATCTCAACGTGGTGTTGTTAAATTTATAAAAATGCTAAAATTAAAATCTGTGCCGTTTTTGGTCAGGGGTCTAATCAAGAAAAAGGCAGCATGTTTAGATAAAAATCCCATTTGTGCGATGTTCTTCACCACCGTTATACCCATCGGTCTTCCTCTTGCCCATCTCACCTGCTCAGCTGCTCCAGGTTCTCTTTTGAGGATGGCTTCGGCTGCCTTGTTGTTTTTGTGAGTCATGGCGCATGCAAACGGCGTCGTGCCTTGTCGGTCTCTCAGGTTTAGTCGTATGTCCGGGTGTGAAATGAGAAGTTGGATAATCACGCTGTGCTGGTTACTAATGGCTACGTGGATTGGCGCTCGGCCTTCTGCATCCTAATATGAAAGCAGAGTGGGAACACTTCGTGTAAGGAACTAGGACCTACACGCATCTAAAGTTTTAAACAATAATATGTCTTATATCAGAACATTGGAAACCTGTTGACCGTGTGAGTACCTGTGCGTTAACGTTTGCGCCGAACTCCAGAAGGCACTGCACCACCTCCTCAAGACCCCAACAGGAGGCCAGGTGCAGAGGGCTCTGTCCATCCCGTGCCTCCTCGTCTCCCTCTCCGTTAGCACCAGGTCTCCGAGGACTGTTTACATCACAGCCACTGGGAGAGACAACCACAAACACAGAGAGATGAGATAAATGTGACTGTAAACAAAACACCTTTCAGGGGAGTCGAATAGGCGGAGGAGAGTCCAACCCGAATTCCAGAAAAGTTGAGGTTTTTAAATTTGAATAAAATGAACACTAAAAGACTTTTATTTTACATGATCCAATATTTTATTTACAATAGAACATAGATAACATAAATGTTTAACTGGAGAAATTTTACACTTTTATCCACTAATGAACTGATTTCATATTTGATCCTGTTGTACTGGAATTCGCCATGAGAAGGACTTTATCATAGATTATCGGTATTGTCTTTTTTTTGCTAAGGAGCATAAAGATTGGAATCTGGAGCAATAGAGAAGGTCATGCGGTCTGATGTGTCCAGATTTACCCTGTTCCAGAAGGATGGACGCATCAGGGTAAGAAGAGAGGTGGATGACGTGATGCACAGTATCTTACAGGGGCAGTGCTATAATCTGGGGTTGCTGAAGTTGGTCAGGTTTCAGTTCAGCAACATTATGTTCCCAAAGAATGAGGTCAGCTGACTACCTGAATATACTGAATGACCAGGTTATTCCATCAGGCTCAAATTGTAAAAGAATGGTTCAGGAAGCATTAGACATAATTTTCACACATGGATTGGCCACCACAGAATCCAGACCATATCCCCATTGAGAATCTGTGGGATAAACTGGAGACTCTCCCATCATTAATACAAGTTCGTGGCGTAAAAGTAGAGCAACTCTGGGCAGGAATAAATGTTGTTACATTGCAAAAGCATATCAAAATGATACCATGGCGAATGTGTGCTGTAATCGAAGCCAAAGGCGGTCCAACAAAATATCAGTGTGTGTAATTTTTATTTGAACAGGAAAATGTATCCTGTCCAATCCCCAATCCAAACCCATATATCTGTCAGACCAATAAAAAGCTTTCATATCCTGTCTAAAGCAGACCATCATATCTACAATCAGAAATGATGGAGAATCAGTGCAAACCTGCGTATAAGGAAGCAAGCGGAGACCTCATTGTTCTCATCGATGGCTCTGTGCAGCAAAGTTTGCTGGCATCCTCCTGGTCCTGCACTCCAGAATGTTGTGTCACAGCCATGCCTGACCTATAACCAGCCAGAACATCACCAAACTGACTTTATGATAGTATTTTATTACTATTGTAAAAACATCAACAAATACATCCATCAGTATTTGTAGATAACAGAACAAATAAATGAAAAATAACCCCCTACCAACGTTGAAGCAATATCCTCCAGGCCGTTCTCTAATGCAAGCCACATTGGTGGATCTCCTTTCTCGTTCAGCACAGACATGTCGGCTCCTCGTGTACAGATAGCGTCCACCACCAAGGGGAGCTGGTTACTGATGGCCAGCTGCAGGGCTGTCTGACCCTCCTGTGTCCTAGGGATAAAAAGAGCCTTTAACTACCAAGTATGGAACTCATTCAGATCATAAATGAAGACCACAATGAGGACGGCTTAATTCCTATTTATTTGGTTGTTAATTAGACAAAATTAAAAGTGATGCTGAAACATGATCCAGTTTTTGAACTGCAGATCAAAGCTCTGCAAATTATATCAACGCTTGTATCAGCAATGTATTTGTGTAACACAATGATGGTGTCAGAAACGACTTACCTTACATTGATGTCTGCCTGGTGCTCTAACAGGAAGAGGGCACTCTTGCTGTCCTGTCTCTTGATGGCCATATGGAGAAGAGTCTGGCCATCGGACATGGTGTCATTAATGGCTGCCCCTGATCCTAGGAGCTGTGCGGCGATGGTGTGCATTCCTGACAAATGATGACAGTTATTTATAACAAATCAGGGCTGCAACAAACATTCCATTTGATAGTTAATTTGTTGCCGATCATCAGGCAGACCGGTTTAAACCAGACTCAATGCTCAATTCTAATTTTCGCTCAGATCCAATTTTTTTTGTCTAGCTGTCTACATTGTTGCTTTGAATGTTGCCAATATCAGATTTCCAGTGTGAAATGATTGTGATACTAAACTGATACGTATGCGCAAAAGAACAAAGTCTACGCCTCGAGTGGGCGTCCTGTCATACAAAAAATAATCAAGGAAGACAATGAAGGTAGCATTTATGTGTGAAGGGCGATGTGCAGCGGACGACAGCAAATTAAAGAGCGGTTGATTGAAAAGAAAGGGCATAAGCGAAATTCTATAATCATTCGTCAGAGGGGAATGATGATGCAGGTCACATGAATTCCGACTTGACACTGCGGCCGCATTGCAAAACATCTGACCTGTGTCGGATTTAATACCACACAATATATGGAAGTCAAATCAAATCGAAAAAAATCAGGCTCCATGCGGTTTGTGCTGTTCACACTGTCATAAGTCACATGTGGGCAAAAAAAAAAAAAATGGGGCAATGTAGTGTGCAGTGTTAGCGCAGCCTTTGATAATGAATCGATTAATCAGCCATTATTTTAGCATGATTTCAGTGGTGGCCGCAAAGCATTGGAATAGCTTGCCTTTAAATCTTAGACTTTCACTGAAACAGAGAAACTGTTAATAATGGCTCTCGTTATTTCCTCTGATGTGTGTTTAATTTGCTTATCGATGTATCTATTGTGTCTCATTTTTATCAGTTGTTGTTATTGTACAGCACATCATTCAGCCTTGTGTTCTTCTAATTGTGCTTTTTAAATGAATGTATGCAATTACTGAGTAATGTTGGTTTTAACTGATAAATTAAAATACTTTAATAAATTCATTAATCTTAATTACTTAATTAAATCAGCTTTTAAATTAAATCAGCTTTTACAATGGTTACAATTGTCCATAATGTCGACTTATTGTTTTACCCCCTAGTAAATCCTAGATTTCTACCATATATTTACGGATAGTTTGCGGCTGAGATTTGTCAGTTTCATGAAGTGGGAACTTTACTAATATTCAGCAGTACCTGTCCAGAGAGCGAGTCCCAGAACAGTCTGGTCCAGGGAATCTTTAAGGCTGAAATCTGGGATGATCTGTAGGTTGTTGGTGGCATGGAGAGCATTGGCTGTGACGTGGAAGGGAAAAATGGAATCGTTATTCTAATAATACTAGTAAACAGACTATATTAAGGGCAATAGTAGTACCTTTCTGCTCTAGTATGACCGACACAACGTCTGGATGGTTGTAAACGATGGCCATGTGCAGAGGGCTCTGTAAGGAGACACCGTGACTCCGATCCCCTGCGTCAGGCAAGGCAGTGTGGGTTTGTAGATTCGGGTTGGCCCCCTGCTGAAGAAGCTCAGCCGTCAGAGCGGCTAATCCGCAGCGGCACGCTGTGTGCAGAGGAGTTTCCCCCTATGAAGAAAACAGAGCTCGCTAAAATCACATGCAAAAAAAAAATGAATGGTTAAAACATGCATTTGTTAGTTGCACTTGCATGCATGACACAGACCAACAGTAGAACTAGATTTGTGACCTTTATTGTGTGAAATTGTAATTCTGTGCAAATTCAGCATAAGTTAATGTGACAAAAACAACTGCTGAAGGGTGTGCTATAAATTTTAGGTTCTATATGCAGTAGAGCTGCGTAAAAATATCGATGCAGCTTAATTTTTTTTACAATAGTGTATCGATATTCTAACCTCTTGTACTGATATATTATAAACCACTCAGTTTTAATATGATAACAACCTCATGTAGTTGTTTCTGACACAAAAAGCCATTGTCTGATAAAAGTATAGTACCTGCTGTATTGTATCATAACCCATATATCGGGCTGCATAATATCGTGACTAATATATCATGCTGTATAGTATCGTGACCAATATAATGTAATGTATAATATGTTGACCAATGTATCAAGATGTATAGTGTCATGACCAGTATAATGTTAATCTTTAGATACTTTACGATCTGATCCGATTTCGGTAGTCAAGATCTGATTCCAAGATTCTTAATCCACACTTTTTTTTTTTTTTAATTCTTCTGCTGTGTAAATACATGTTTACAGCTTCACATTTTAACCAAACTTGGAGTTTCTATGCTTTTTGTTTATAGTTAGAATTTCTGTATGCCAATACTATACATCCAAAAAAGATCATTTTGTTCCAAAAATTTTCTTTTATTAACGAAGTTGTGTTCAGGATGAAAAAGCTCTGAATGAAACATCATGATCGTTTCTTACGGCACACCTGAGAAACACTGATGCATAGTATAGGTGACCAATATAAGGTGAGGTATAGTATCGTGACCAATGTATCGAGATGTGTATTGTATTGTGAGATCATCTACAATACACATCCCTAACATGCAGTTAATTCCCTTTTAATTCTCAATGCAGAAAAAGCATATATATTTTTACTACTAATAATCACTTACCCATTTATTGATGTGATTAACCTTTGCTCCATGAGTGGCCAGGAAGATGGCAGCTGCTTCACTTCCTGCAATAGCTGCTCTCTGAATCAGGCAGTTTCCTACGGAAAGAACAAACTGCCTCTTTATATATTTTCTAACAGTAAAAAATATAATGTACGGTTTTGTAACGTACTATATAATGTATAGAATGCATAAATGTGCATAAAGTATTTGAGTTCTTTTACCTGAGGCGTCTGGAGCATCGGAATCGCTTCCTCTTTGTATAAGTCGAGCCGCGAAGCTGTTCTCATCAAACGAGGTGCCGTTAACAACGGGGGCCTCGTCGTCGAAGGGGTTGATGGAAGGATCGGATGCTACCGTGATGTACTGCAGAGCCAGCCACAGAGCGGTATTTCCCTCATGATCCTTCAGGTCCATGTCCAGACTGAAACATAACAAAAACATGAGTGTTTTTAATTTAAGATATTTTTGCATCTTGAATCAAGGTTTAATTGTCGAATGATGGAATTTTCTGCTCACTGTTTGCACTGCAGGAGTTGATTAAACACTGGCTCATTTCCTGACAGCACTGCCTCATGTAAAGGTGTGCTGAAAATTGACAAAAAACAGGTGATTATTGGGCCAAAAAAAAGGTTCGTGTCTGATCTATAGTGCTTTACCCACCGTCCCCTGCTGTTTTGCATGTTGGGGTTGGCGCCGGTTTTGAGCAAGGCCTCTGCGATGTGAGCCATACCGCTCATCACCTCAACACTGTGTTTCTTTGGGCTGAAGGAGCAGACAAGGTGCAGCGGCGTCTCCACTGCTCCCACCGTGGCTGCGTTCACTTGGGCTGAGTGGCGGATCAGAAAGGTGGATGCAAATTCATCCCCTAAATACACACACAGGGAAAAAAGCACACACATACGCCAGGTTGATATCAATGCAACACATAGTGAAGAAAGAAATAAAAAGGGGGAGAATTCAGGAACTTAACAACACAGGAAGTAACTGTTGCATGTTATTTTACCTTCAGATGCAGAAGAGAATTATGTTTTTTAGGGCAAAATTGGAACACACCTCTCTGGATGGCTTTGTGCAGAAGGCTCCATCCACTCTGATCCACCATGTCCACGTCTGCCTTGTTATTGACCAAGGTGGTTGCGATGCTTTCCAGTTTTCTGGATAAGGCAAGGTCCAGAGCCAGATCTCCGTTATTGTCAGGCTCATTCAGCTTTCCTGGCAGCTGAGCGGGAAAAACAGGGGAATTGTTGCTGATATGTAATTGCATGTAATTGTCGGCATGTCAAAGAAAACAATTATTCAGTGTTACACTTATATAATGTAATTATTAACAAAACTATGCGGCAGGGGGGTGACTATTGTAAATGGAAGGCGGAGCTGGAAAGGCTAGAGGTGAAGATTCCGGGCCTGCAGGGGACTGGACTAATAAATGAATTCTGTGTTGCAGTGAACTGGCAAAAGGACAAGGAGAAAGAAGAGTCACTCGGAAGAGAGAGCCAAACAGCACAGAGTGTTTAAACTACAGCCGCTTTGAAGTGTTAACAGCCTGGTTCCTAATTCCCAACCCAAATGTGAAAAGGGTTACCGTTTATAGACAGACAAACAGACAGGGCAACAGACAGTATTGTCAGATACACAAACAGACAGTCAGACAGAAAGAAAAACAGACAGAGCAACAGACAGTAGGTCAGATACACAAACAGACAGGTAAACAGCCAGACAGACAGACAAAGTAACAGAGAGACAGAGCAACAGACAGCATGTCAGATACACAGACAGACAGCTAGAGAGCCAGAAAGATGGACAGACGGATGGATGGGCAGAGAGACAGACGGATAGACAGTATGTCAGATGCACAAACAGACAGATAGACGGCCAGACAGGATGCCAGATACATAGACATAGAGATACACAGGCAGATACCTAGACAGACAGACAAACAGACAGACAGACAAAGAAAAACAGACAGACAGACAGTCAGATTTCAGCATTGTGGCTGACCTGAGCATCCATCTCGATAAGATACAGGAAGACCACGTCCTCCCTCTCCACTTTAATAGCTTTGTGAAGAGGAAACTCAGTCTTAGACTTGATCATCTTATACAGCAGTTGAGCACTCATAGTACTGAAGTCCTCTTTCCTCAAATCATCCTGTAACAGAGTGCACAGTTATGACTGGTTGATTTAAGGTCAGAAAGGACACAATAGACAATAAAAGGGACATGTTTGTACATATTCCTGATAAATTAACAAATGTTTATTTATTTTAAACCCAAAATGCACTGACATATGAGGTCACACAATAAATAGGCATCCCATTATTTAGCCGTTTACGTGGCTACCGTCTCACACAAATCTGCAGCTCCGAAAGAAACAAACAGGGATTTATAAAGGTAAAGTTTAAGGAATCATAAACAAATCCAAGTACCAAGGACAGCGCTTCATTAAAACTTGCCCCCTGCTGCTTCCGTTTAACAGCAGGAGGGCGGCCACTGCTAACCACTGACTCACAAAGAGAAAAGCGAGGCAGCACGTCTGTATAGAATGACATCACAGTGCTCCTGCATGGGGAAAATGCATGCATGCTTTCTTTTCCAGCTTACAGCCCCTGGCTTTTAAGAAATAGATTTCAAAACAAGTTTGGCCTCTGTGATTTAGGGTTAGAGAGAAAATACAAAAAAATGAGCTGGAATTCCACTGCTAGACAGACGCATCCTCCCCCGCACCGATTTAAAAGGGGTCATAAGCTACCTTCAGTTTTTATTTTGTACTGTTCTCTGAGGTCCAATAATAATGTTATAGAGTTAAAAAACAGCATAATGTAGAATTATTAGACTGTTCTCCACCCACCTTATCAGAACGCTGTTTGAACAGGCGTGGCGGATTATTGTTCTTGGAAGTAAACACCTACTGCATTAAAAAATATGTGCCTATCACATGCATGTGTGAATTAGTGGGCGGGGCTAAACCGACAGTAAATACGAATCAGACGTATCCTCTTCTGCGGAGGCAGTGCTTATCCACTTT
Source organism: Bagarius yarrelli (assembly GCA_005784505.1). Classification (NCBI taxonomy): domain Eukaryota; kingdom Metazoa; phylum Chordata; class Actinopteri; order Siluriformes; family Sisoridae; genus Bagarius; species Bagarius yarrelli. The sequence continues at coordinate 176,868 of VCAZ01000151.1, forward strand.
ATTACGTTATAGGGTACATTACAAAATCTGGCCATCGATTTTTCAGACTGTCTTAAATATAAGATAAAATGTCCACTTATATGTCAAAAGGTCGAGGACATTTGGATTTTTCAGTTCATTTAAGGGTAAAGATGTTATCGGCTCACAGCGTCCCGACTCACCCAGTGGCTGGCGATGATTTCACCGCAGTAGTTCATCAGCGTGGTAGCGTCCAACTCTTCGGCCGTCTGGTAGAACCGGATGCAGTTTCTCACGTTGACTGATGACATGACTCCTTTCTCGCATCTATAAAAAGAGAAAAAAGAATAGCGGAGCAGCGTTTAAATCATAAATCGTCCTTAAGTACGTCTTTGGTACTAATCTGTAACACGAAGGGACAGTTTGCCTCGCTATTTTCCTTAACTTACTATGGCTTCTGTCTTAAAATACACTTTGCCTAATGAGTCACCTTTTAACAAAGAAGGTTAAGAAACCACTGGAGCCAGAATATTTTTCAGCAGAGATCTAAAGTAAATCAATGAGCAGGTTTTATACACACTTTTAATTATAGCTGCTTTTAAGGCTGCATTTTAAATAAATAAACTGAATCATTGCACCTGGCATCATCGATGGTACAGCTTTTGACATGACATCCCTTTATCTGCAGTCTCATAAGCTGATGCATAGACAAAATATTACTGATGTGAGATAAAAGGAAAGCTACAGGGTTCGTAAAGTGTTTTCTAGATAACACCCAGCACAGACAGCTCTTAAGACACCTGATAGGAACCTTTCAATTGTTTCACATTCTTTCTATGTTAAAATAAAAATTGAATAAAAACTATTACCAGGTTGAAAGGTGAAATGATAAGCGTTCGTGCCTGTGCCTTATTCTGCAGGTCGGTTTATGAATCTAATCTAAAATGCATCAATGGATGCTGAAGGTACTGTAGATTTTTTTACACTAGTTCAACATGGCAGCCTTTAAGTCATCCAGCCTTAGAACCGTGTGCCCACCTTTCTCGCAGGAGGTAAAGCTGAAAGCGGTTGGCCAGCTTCATCAGGTCGATGAGGAAAGTGTCGTCTTCACACAGTTCTAGATCATCTGTATAAGCCCAGCGTAGCATCGCCAAGGCAACCTCTGGTCTGGCCTCTAAAGATGAGACACGTTTGTTGTAAGGGAAAGGAAAAATGAAAGAAAATAAAGATGAAAGAATCCGGACTTATTTGAGAATATGCATTATTGTAAAATGTCAGATTTGCCCCTGGGGGACATGATTAGGGCATCCATTTACATATTGGAACTAGTTTGGGTCCAGCTAATCAGCAGAGTACATTTTGCTTGAGAGCAAAAAGGGTAAGAGGTGGAGTCTGACCTGATTAAGCCCCTCCCACCCACATGTAGCAGGAGTTGACAAGTCGACAAGTCAGTGGGCTCCAGGATGGGTAAGTATATAAAGTGTTTTGTTTTGTGTCGTACAGCAACTAAATCTGAGTGTGGTTTAGTTCCACCCATTTGACTTTCCGTTCCACAGTAAGGAATTTCCATGCTTTCTCTGTAAGAGGGGTTTATTTTCTGTGTGAACCTTAGTGATTCTCACCTGACAGGTCAAGCTCAGATGTGGACGCCATGTTGGTCAGGCTCCAGGTGTCACTGCGTGCTGCCAAAACAAACTTATGGGCATTCAGCTGTTTCTGTCCGATTTTCACCTTCAGGTCACTGCAACGTAACACAACAGCTCACATTCAGACTTACGCAAAGCACCGGTTAAACAGCCAAAGATCACAAGTTTAATCTCCAATCGTATAGGGTTTGAAATCAAAATAAAACATCTACACTTGTTTAATATTTGCCACAACATTTCAACGAGAAATAAACTTATAGCCAGCTCCCAGCATGCACCTGTACTGGTCTTGCTGATAAAGTTCTGCTACGATGGCCAGCAGGCGGCTGATGAAGGAGTCACTGGACTGTGAGGTGGAGGAGCCGTGACCGGAGGCCTGCGCCGCCAGCAGAGAGCACCTTCTCTCCGTCTCTACCAGCTTCTGCTGCATTTTGACGTACTCCTGCCGCAGCAGAGACAGGTGCTTCTGCAGTTTTTGCACCTCCTCTGCATAAAGAGAAGAGAGGGAAATGGGGGAAGAAGAGAAACAGGACAGAGTACCAGTAATAAGGTGTGTATAGAGGTTAAAAATATCTCTGTTGGAAAAAAAAATGAGAAATATGGGTCATATGCATTCAAAGAAATAGAGACACTCGTATGCAAACATAGAGACACACACAACCACATCGAATCCTAAAGAAAGTGACACACAGACCCTAAAAAAGTGACACACAGGGACCTATAGAAAGTAACAGACAAGAACATAAAGTTTTACACACAGGAACCTGAATAAAGTGACACAGAAACATATAGAAAGTGACAGATAAGGGCCTAAATAAAGTAATACACACAGGGACCTATTAAAAGTTACACACAGGGACCTTTTAAAAGTGACAGACAATGACCTAAATAAAGTGATACACACGAGGACCTATAGAAAGTGACAGAAGGAGACCTATAGAAAGTGACAGAAGGAGACCTATAGAAAGTGACACATGGGGACCTATAGAAAGTGACAGAAGGAGACCTATAGAAAGTGACACATGGGGACCTATAGAAAGTGACACATATGGGGACTATAGGAAAGTGACACATGGAGACCTATAGAAAGTGACACATGGGGACCTATAGAAAGTGACAGAAGGAGACCTATAGAAAGTGACACATGGGGACCTATAGAAAGTAACGACAAACAGTTTTAAAAGTGTTCAAGGGAACCTATAGAAAATATACACTGGAACCTATAGAGAGTAACACACATACACAGGGATATAAACAGGGACACATTCACATAGACGACTGCAGTTACCTAGACACAAACATATGCACACCAGACCTTCACACACAGACACGAAGCAACAGAATGGGAACAGGGAATGACCTGCTTTTAATAAAAAAATCTGAGGGAGAACACTAGCCTGCTGATTCAGCATGATGGAAGCTACTTCCCGATCATAAACACTAACTTTCCTAGCGGGACTTACTGCGGTGAAACTCACTGCAATATAACTGCATTATACCGCTATCATATTTTCACAACTTTTATTACGACAAAGCGGATTTATGACTAAATCTCACAGCTTATCCCTGAGACAGCAGAGCGCCGTGTTAACATGTCTGCCTCGGGAAATCGTGACAAAACCTCCACTTCCCTGCTGTGTTCAATTCTCTCGGCGAAGTGAGACGCCATTGGAATTTGACGGCTTAGCAGAAAATCTGCAAGCAGAGCTTCCTTCCTCTTTACTATAACTCTGTATGCCAGTTTGTCATTTCCAAGAATGCAGAGGAGGCACTTTGGATTGTGTGCCTTCACGGTGATTAGTGTACCTTAAACCCTCTGGGGTCTGAGGGGAATTTAGGGGACCTGGAAAAGTTTTGACGTCCTCTGCTATTTGTACATGTTAATGGCTTATGTACAGCACTGCATATGGTACAACCTGTGCTACAACAATGTCTTATCGACATGCACACACACGTTTGTGTTTAGAAGATAATGATGTGTATGCGTAATTAGTGAATAATAACAGGGAAAATCACACTAAACATCTGTCCATAACAGTACTGGATGTGACAGACGCGAGTTTGAACGTTCACATTTTTAACATTACATTAATGGCATTTGGCAAACGCCCTCATTCAGAGCAACTTACGTTCATCTTATTTATATATCTAAGCAAGTGTAGGTTAAGGGCCTCGCTCCAACACCTTAAGGACCTTGCTCAGGGGTCCAGCAGTGGTAACTTGGTGGTGCTAGGAAATTAATCTACAATCTTACGGTTAGTAGACTAACACCTTAGGGGTGTTGCTCAGGGGTAGAGCAGCGGTTACTTGGTGGTGCTGGGAATCAATCCTACAATATTCTGGTTACTCGTCCAGCCCCCTAAGGGTGTTGCTCAAGGGTAGAGCAGCAGTTACATAGTGGTGCTGGGAATCAAAACTAAAATATTCTGGTTACTAGTCCAACCACTTAAGGGTGTTGCTCAGGAGCTCAGCAGTGGTTACATAGTGGTGCTGGGATTTAAAACTACAATATTCTGGTTACTTATTCAACACCTTAAGGGTGCTGCTCAGGGGCATAGCAGTGGTTACTTTGTGGTTCTGGGAATCAAACCTACAATATTCTGGTTACTAGTTTAACACCTTAAGGGCCTTGCTCAGGGGCCCAGCAGTGGTAACTTGGTGGTGCTGGAAATCAAACCTACAATATTCCGGTTAGTAGTCCAACACCTTAAGGGCCCTGCTCAGGGGACCAGCACTTGATGGTGCTAGGAATTAAACCCACAATATTCCAGTTGGTAGTCCAACCCCTTAACCACTGAACATATCATCTTAACCACTGAGCTACCACCTTTCTTACATTCACCTATTGACGCTCTTATCTTTTTTTAATCTAACTGAGCAGTTAGAGAGTGTTAGAGAGTCTTGCTCAGGGGCTCAGCAATGGCAGACTGGATTTGAACCAATAATCTTTCGGCAGCATCAGCAGTCCAACACGTTAACCAGTGAGCCATTACTGTCCTACTTACTACACCGTGATCCGAAAATCATTCTTTAGACTAAGTGACAGTATATTGATTTACACCGCATGTAAGCGGGTGTCAAGGCGCGTAAATATTGCAGCCATTCATACTCAAAACCACATGACTTGAGCTCTTCCAGGGGAACAATAAACGCTCAAGCAACAGTAACAGGAACCATTACGGAAATGCTGTGATTCCATAAACACTGGGGCTTTTGACTCCCAGACTAATTACAGTGTGACAGATCTCCGACTTGTCTATATAATCGTTTTTAAATGCACCTAAATAAAGTCATTCTTTTTTTTTTTTCTTCCCACAGCAGCTTTGTATCACAGGAGGTCATGAGGCACAATAAAGCCTTTTAAAGCCTATGAAAAAGCACAAACACGCGGGTTACACAACCATGAAGCTGTAAAATGCACGCAGGCTGAAAACTATGCTGATCAGCCGGGGTGCCAATACTTTTGATCAGCCTACAGCTTTCTGGGCCGAAAGATAAAGCGACTGTCTAAAGACACCAATCACGTGATCACATCCAAAAACTCCACGGGTTCGAATAATTCATTGTCAGGTTTGCTGCCTAACAAACTATATCAATCTCCCCTAACTAGTGCACTAAATTTGGTATTGTTTCTACCCTATGTAGGGTACTAAATAATCAATAGTGAGCAATTTCGGATTTAGAAACAACGACCAGACAAATACCGTTAGGCGCGTGAGCTAATGACAATTGTTGATATCTTCTCGTTGCAGCTAAATGCTAAGGATACAAAGACACCCGTGTCACCTGACAGGCTCATGATCCTCCTCAAGACTTTAATCCAAACCAACTTTAACAAACTAAGCAAAAAATTCTAAAAATAAATACCAATTTAATCGATATTTTTGAGAATTTTTACCTCAACCACCGCCCAGCCCACAACCTTACTCACCAACCCAAAAAAAATACGCAATATAAAGCTTTATAGTGCAAAGTTTTATTTATTTTATAACTCAAAACATGACGCCAATGTATTAAAGTACACGCTTGACTAATAACCAGAAACGAAATTAGCATATAAGTGGAAAAGGATGTGCAAATATGCAAGAAATCATTTTCATACCTTCCGCCATGTTGGATCCGCGGCTGGTCTTGTGTTCTCGCGAGAGGACGAGAAAACCGCAGGGGAAGTATCGCGAGAACACAGAAACACGCAGGAGGGATTCAGGGGCATCAAAAGCATAAAATAATTCTGTTTAAAAAAATAAAATGTCTTACAAAAGAGTTAATTTCAATTTAATTTCATTCAATTAACCTGGGAATTTTATAGGCAAAGAAAGGAAAGTAGTTTGCTTTAGTTTTATCACTATGGCCTTCCAAAAATCTTTCTTTCACAGGAAGAGCTGTTTCAAATCTACCAAGGAAATTCATACAAAGACACAAATGCAACGTTCTAGAATGGCCATCCCAGTCCTTAGACTTGAACATCATCCAAAATCTCTCGCCAGACATTAAACCTGATTAAACTGGAGAAATTTTGCAAGAAGAATGGTCCAAATTATAAGAAGACTATAAGACGTGTCTACAGGCTGTTGTTTCAGCAAAAGGTGTCTCTTGTAAATAATGATGTCATTATTTCATCGGGGTGCCCAAATTTTTGCACCTGTCTGTTTTTTTTGTTTTTTTTTATGATTTACACCGCATTGTATCTGTTAATTAAATAAATGTTATTTCTGAACTTTAATGTTGCTGTTTCCATTAGCTATACATTATGATCATTTGCAGGGGTGCCTAAACTTTTGCCTAAAAGTGTATTTTGAAATTTATATTAATGGAAGGGTCGAATGTGCTTTTTTTCATTTTCAGAATGATATTTTGGAAGGAAACGAACAACATATTATAATAGTTATTTATTCTACCAGGAAAGGATTATGTATGTCATCTATAAATAAATTGTTCATAATAACCCAAACTTTTATTGGATTCACCGGATTCTGAATCAACATTTCAATCAACCAATCCTAATCATCTGATGTCATCAGTGTGTGTTGACCAAACCCGCCTCAGTCTGTTTTTGAATCGTTTCCTTCTTGTGAATTGAATTGTACATTGTATATTACAAAAGTATTTATTAAATAAAAAATATAAAATAATTACATGCTGTACTGAACAATTGTATACAACGTGTGTGTGTGTGAACATTTCCCTCACCTTCATAACCAAAAGCATGATGTGTGTGTGCAGTAATTCATAGATTTTTTTATAGGTTATGAAATTGTTTGTGATTGTTAAATTTCAGAATTTAATGAAAAAATTGAAATAATTTCAGTAATTTAATGAAATAATGAAAGAAAAGTCTTTCTTTCTTGAAAGAAAGCCACCAATTGAAAATTAAGCCATCATGTTCTTGTCCTGTATTTAAAAGAAATTGTTAAACTCTAATTACAAATTCGCAAAAAAAAAACAGTCAAAAAAAAAAACTTCAAAAAAAAAAAAAAAAAAAAGAGTTGAAAAAATGCAGAAATTTGGCTGAAAGGTCATCATTCTGGAGTCCCAGAGAAAAACACATGCTGTTCTGGTCTAAAAGGCGTCTATTACCCGTCTCAATTTCATTAACAGAGCAGTTTGGTTTAATGTGGTGATGTTTGTTTTAAGTTTATAAAACTTTATTCTCCTATAACTCACACACACATACAGGGTGGGTGAAAATAAACTCGGCATTATTGAATGGTTATAGAACTGAGCTTTGTGTCACTAAAGTCATGATAAAAACAGTCCGTAGTTCGACGATAGTAAAGAGGATTTTAAGCTTTGCACACACTGGAGGAGGTTTTCAGCAATATCCCGAATCACTTTCTTTCAGATGTTCCATCGCTGGCTGTTGGAAGACAATCTGGTTGACTCCAGGGGGGGATAAGGTAAAATAAAATAAAAAATGGCTTCCATTTTTCTATGTAATAATATACAACTTTGTTTAAATAAATTAGTATTTAAAGTTTGAACTTTAACAATTTATTATTTACATTTCTGGCATTTGGCAGACACCCTTATACAGAGCGACCTCAGGACCGTGCTCAGGGTCCCAGCAGTGTCATCTTGGTAGTGCTGGGAATTGAACCCATAATCAGCGATTAAAACCCTTAACCAATGAGCTACCACTTGCCTATCTAAAACATGCCAAAGGATGGTGGACACATGATCAATTACACACACACACACACACTTGGCAAACATCCCATACTAGATGTAGTTTCATTTCATTCATATTCTAAGATTAGCATGTTTAACACTTTTGTAAGAAATATTTTGGGAGAAAACAAATAAAATAAATAAAACACTTTTACAAATATCTGCTAGTTTTTAGTGATGATTCCTCCTGCCATATTTCCAAAAGATTTTAAAGATTAAGGCGGCCATAAGAAATTTTATGTATGCATTATGCCAGACTATTACTATCTCCCTACGTCATTATTTATAACTGGCCAATTTAAACTGTGATTGATTAATTAAGCAATCAAGCACTTTACAGTCAAAGCAGTCAGTCGATGTTTTTCATTCATCACCATCATTACATACTGGCTTTTATTTGCTGGTGATATTTCTTGTGTCCCGGTGTAAAGCTGTAATCGCAAAGCAACACCATCCCATGGACAAACACAGGACGACCACAAGTATTGGAAAAAAATTATATTTTTAGAAGAATTCACTAGAGGAGACATGAACTTCTATACCATGAAAAATATACATCAGTATTTTGTCTTTGTACATCAGGCAAGAGAACTGCAGTAGTCGGAGCTGGGATAAAATTAAAGGGAGGATTCTTACGTGAACAAATCAAGCACACACTCGAATACAGTCCACCCCCCCCCCCAATTTATGGAAAAAAATTCCAAGAAACTGTGAAAAACCTACAGTTTAAAGCATGCTGACCAAACCTAACAGACAAAACACACACAAAAAAACAAAACAAAAAAAAATACAAAGCCCAGCAAATGAATTCTCTTCAATACTGGGCAAACGTGTGTATGCGTAATTCTTTATCGGTTTCTGTAATTCTTGAACATTGAAATTTTGCACAACAGGGAAATAGGACACACTACACGCATAGCTGGGAATAAGGGCCATTATTGCTACACCAAATTGTCTTTAATAAGTCATCACTGCTGGTACAAAGAATAAAAAAAGCCCACACACACAATAGGAGTCTGAAGGAGCGCAGAGAGATTCACAAAATCCTGTGATTTTAGCTCCGGATCCTATGCAGGAGGTGCAACAAGCCAAGCAACTTTAAATCGGAGGCACTTTTGAAAGAAAAAAAAAAAAAAAAAAAAAAAGGGGGGGGGGGGACAAAATTAAAACCCAGGAGCTTAAACATGCAGGTTATCACATCTGATGGGTTTCCTCTTCAGCTTTCCCACCGCTGAAACTCAACGCAGTTTGAAGCACAGGTGCAGGCCTGTTTAGTAGAACTTCAGCCAAAGCAGGGACACCCCTCTGGATCGACACCCCTCTGGATCCAGTCTCCGCCCCCCACCCCATCCCAAAGTTAAAACCGATCTGATGGCTTGCCCATTTTTTTGTAGAAATCCTTGTTTCCCATGCTTTACATCAATTTTACTGCACACATCCCTAATCGAGTGTCCAAACCTTGCATGCTGATCAGTAGCACCAACTCCCCACCCCTCCCTCTGTTGAACACTACATGCCAATTAAATATGTTTCTAGGTTGTCAAAGTGAGGCTCAGAGTCGATGAAAATCTACAAGCAAGGGGAGAGAGAGAGAGAGAGAAAAAAAAAGATCCTTGTTGGTTGCTACACCTCTTCCTTTAACATGACCTGTAAAAGAACTGATGAGCACTACATGAAAAGCTGCTGGGGAAAGAAAGGGAAAATGAACCATTTTGTTGAAGAGATTTTTTTTTACAGGACTCATTCAACCTATAGAAAGCGCTATTTATTTGGTACTATGTGTTTTGCTGGATGGACACGAGGAGTCATATATATTATCCGGTTTTTACGTCTGTGCTATTTACAGGTCTTTACAATGTCTTTCCTGAAGTTTGCATCAGTTCAGAAACTTGCGTAAAAATGCGTAATCATCTTATGTCATGGTTTTCTCTCAGGTTTTTTTTTTTTTTTTTGGATATTGGCGTTTGCTTGGCACGTTCTGTCCGTATCTGTACGAGCCGTTATAGTTCTATTGCAGCCTATTGATGCCAGCTGGTTTCTGCCAACGCTCAATCAAGAAGAATCCGGCCATTGGGTGGTAGAGTGCAGGAAAACAGTGCCGTGTTGTTTCTCAACTGGATACCTGGTAAAGACAGAAAGAGACTAATGAAACAATAAAAAATGCATAGTAATTGCAGCAAAGCAGTGTAGTTTTGCATAGTAAGAAATCCTGCTACCAAAATAATTAATTAAAAGTGTGATGCACCATAAGGATCGTTATTGAAATTCTCCACGCTGTATTAAGCACCGTGGTCACGTACATATGACGAACATTGGTGGATGAGTGAGTTTATATGATTCTTCCAGGTTAGATAATATTTTATATTTTATATATATATATATATATATATATATATATATATATATATATATATATATATATATATATATATATATATATATATATATATATACAAAAAAAGGTATATAAATAAAAAGGGTTGCACAATATATGGAAATCACCAAACTAACAAATATGCACGTTTGCAATGGTTTGCAATAATTAATAAATGATATTGGTGTTTAATTATTCTAAAAGGTTCAATGCGGATAGTAAAATATCTGGCGGATATGCAGATGTTACTGAGGCTGCGTGTGCGCGTGCTTTCATGCGGGACAATCGACAAGTCACAAAGCTTCCATAGTGAGCTAATCTCGGTAAGCCAGAGGCATCCGCAGCTGCTGCTAACAATTTAGTTCCAAAACAAAGAAGCACCCAAGATGTGTCAATATTTGGGTTTTAAAAGTGACGACCACATGCAGACCGAAGTTTTATGTAGAAAATGTAAATCTCAAGTGGCAACTTAAAGGGAATATTTAGAAATAGAAATATACACACTCACCTTGAAAACAAAATTTCTATTAGCTATGCTCAGCAGAAAAACACATTCACCTGTGTTGATGAATGGTTATATGTTGGTTTTATAATTTTTCTAAACATTGTATCGCATATCCAATGTCACATTATTTAGCATGCTATTGTAGATCACATTTTTCTTTAATATGGCACAGCCCTTATAAAAATACATGTAAACTTGCATGTACTGGAACGTAAACTGTCTTAATCTGCATTAGCTGGCCACAGTAAACCTTACGTTACCACACGGCATCCGAACAGAGAAAGACATGGTGTAAGAAATAGCATGCTTTCTGCACTAACTATTCGTCAAACAGCTTAGCACCAACATCACACTTGAACAGTGCAAGACGTTTGAATAACCAATCAGGTTTCATTAATATGGCATGAGAGCTTAGCTGTAAAAAAAACAAAAACAAACAAACAAAAAAAAAAAAAACACTTACCCTGAAAAAAAGTGATGCTACAAGCTGCTGAATGAATATCAGTCAAAGGCTGTCTCTTGGCTCTTTCGTACACAACGGGCGACTTTCCTCTTGAATTCACCATGCCGGTCTTCCCTCCACTCTTTCTAAAAAAATTTTTTAAAGTATTTATTAGTAAGGATGATGTAAAAAAAGTACATATTGATGATTGGGGGTCTTTCTGGGGGGAGACTTACTGCTGCATCCACGTTGGCAGGGGAGTCTCCATTAGGATCAGCTAGCATAGAGATGACGCTGATCATGATGGTCTCCACTGTGTGAATGGGAAGCCAGCGCTCCTCTGGCTTTTCGTAGCCGTACTTGTCCTCACCCGGCTCGTGCAAAATAGAAATACAAACATCGCCGTTTTTGTCGACTGGAAACAAGACAGACAACAGGAAATTAGCACACCTGAAGGCAGACCATGACATGCAGGTGGCCTGGCTGTACACAAAACCTTTGGCTAGATATGTCAAAGGCCTGGTTCCCACCTAGTATTAACATCCGTTTACCCCCGGCATTAGACAAGCCAATTTATCTCTAGCGGCCACTTATGTTTTGATTTCATACTTCATTTTTAATGCTTCAACCGCACAGATGCTCACTAAGGCTGTGTATTGGCAGGGGCCTCACTATATGATGCATATCACACATACATACATTCATGTCAAAAAATTTGGACACCCTAAGAAAGCCTGTGTGTTTAACATATTTGGACTGACAGATATATTTTATAGCAATTTAAAGCAATACTCAGAGACTCAAGTAATGTAGCTAAACAAGTAAAACTGAAGAAAAGACTTTCTGTAAAATCCGCTTTAAAAAAAAAAGAACAATTTCTGATGAGGAATAAATTAGGACATTTACTCACACTTAAAATGGCTAAAATCACACACACAGGTCTATCACATCAGGTACACATTATTACAACATTGTTACTCAGCTATTTGAAGTAGGCTGACCATATTTAAACCTCAGACATTTGGTTTGGTGTGCTCTTGACTGTTAGTGATAGCGAACACTATGGTGAGATCGAAAGCGCTGTCTGAGGCCTTCAGAAGGACGATTGTAGCAGCTTATGAGTCTGGCAAGGGATATAAAAAGATTGCAAATGAATTTGGAACATTCTACTGTCCGCAAAATAGTCTACAAAAGGAGGACGTTCAAAACAAGCGACAAAATGCCCAGGTCTGGTCCTCCAAGCAAGTTCACCTCGAGAGCAGCCTGCTCTACACATGTTTAACTTTCATGGGAGGTGTGCAAGGAGGAAACCTTTGCTCTCTAAGAAAAACACAAAGGCCAGACTGAAGTTTGCCAGAGTGAAAGAGCATTCCAGGAACAGAACCTCACATCAACAGTGAAACATGGAGGTGGAAGTGTCCTGGTTTGGGGATGCTTTATTGCAGCAGGACCTGGGCACCTCACCATCATAAAATCCACCATGAATTCTAGTGTGTATCAGAGGGTGCTTGAGGAACTATAGAGACCATCTGTAAAAAAGTTAAAGCTAAAGCGGAAAAGAATTCTGCATTGAGGACTGGGGCAAGCTTTCCTCAGACTGATGTCAGAGACTGATAGATGGCTACAAAGGTAGTAACACTAGCTATTAAGGGGTAGGGGGGCCTAACTGTTTTCTTAGTTAGAATATACATCTTTTGTTAAATAAGTAAAACAATGGTAAATTTTGTTGTTTACCTGCAATTAGGTCACTTTCTTTTCCAGAGAAAATTAAAACAAGATTAGCCAACAATATGTTAACATTTCTAAATAAAGAACTAAATATTAAACAGGGTGTCCTAATTTTTTTTTACATGACTATAGGTCACAATACAGTGTGGGCCACGATATATTGCAATACAATACCTTAAACAGCTAAAAATAAAAAATACAAAGCCAGAGATGCCCTTATTTTTGCCTACCAAAATCATATCAGTTCAAAACATAATTTAAATATATCTCAATACTAGATGTTAGAATATCAATACACTAAAGTAAAAAACTAAATTATTGTGATGGTTAGCGCTATCAATATTTTTGCACAGCCCCAATATTAATGAAAATTAGAAAAAACGATTAATAAATAAATGAATAAATGATTTTTTTATAATATTTTATAGGCATTTGCCTTTATTAAACTGACTGGGCAGAGCTGAAACTGGGAAGATAAAGAGGGGTGAGACCGAAAAGGACCTGAGACAAAATCGAACCCAAGTCACTAGAGCGCAACAGTGCTTGTGGGCGAAGTGGTGTAGTAGGTTAAGGCGCCGGCATCCACATGCGCTGTTGCTGTCCAGCGACCCGGGGTCGATTTCGGCTGGCCTTTAACTTAGCAATAGAGAGCTTCAACATTAGGATACTGGATGGAAGGTTCAGGACATATCTGGAAACTTTCACACAACAAATGTTATACAACTATATAAACCAAGGCGGTGTCATATTGAAAAAAAAAAAAAAAGGCTTCTATGTGAGGGTTTTATTATAATGAAGAAACCCCACAAGTTACTAGAGCAAAGATTAATAGTTTAAATGAAATGTGGCTTCTTCTTGGTTGCAAAAAACCTGCACCAACATCAGCCTATTGTAGAAAAGATTGGAGTGCCACAGTCCTAATGTGGTTCGAGGAGGATTTACACTAAGGCATTAAGAGTGAAATAAATATTTGATCCCCTATTTCAGCAAGATTTCTGGCTCCCAGGTGTCTTTTATACAGGTAACCAGCTGAGATTAGGAGCACGCACTTGAAAGGACTCTGTTAAAGGCACTTCTTCTAATCTCTTATTTCCTGTATGAAAGACATCTGTCCACAGAAACCAATCAATCAATCAGATTCTAAACTCTCCACAGTGGCCAAGACCAAAGACCTGCCCAAGGATGTCAAGTTTTTAGCCCATTCTAGCCTTATGTAGGTTAACCTATTGTACATTTATACTGTCATTCGTACAGTTTAGATGTTGGGGATTAGGGGTCTTGCTCAAGGGTTCAGCATTGGCAGCTTCTTGGTACTGGCAATTTAACTCATGATCTTCTGATCATCAGTCCAACTATAACCAATAAGCTACCAGTTGCCTTGTTATTTTTTCTTTTTAAATGTTCCATACAGAAACTTTAAAAACATTTTTAATTGATGAATTGTTATGAAGAACAGGCTATTAAATATTTTGCTGTTGGATATGGAAGTAACAGGTCACTGTGTTGTGTTACCTTAGCATTTTTAGCTTAATGCTAGATTTTTTTTATATGCTGAAAATAAAAATATTACCAGCTAAACAGTAAATTTTCTTACCATTTGGGTGCCAAATTTCCGTGATGAATTTCATTTTGGGAGGCCTGAGAGGATAGTCTTTGGGAAATGTGAGATGAGCTTTAAACACTCCACCTTCACTGTAGGCACAAAAAATAACCAATATCACCTACATTTCATTTTACAGTATTAGCTTAGACATGGATCTTATTGTCCTGCAAAGTCTATTGCGTTTCATAAACATTTTACATGAACAAAACTGAACTAAACGTTAACAGAAATTCAGCAAAACACAAATCAAAACAAAGGCTATGTTTTTATTTCAACACAAAGTTAACACTACTTGCGAGCACGTTCTTCTCTCCGTGCATTCATTTTCTAGTTATTGTAAATAAATACTACTGAACCGTGTGAGCAAGAACTTATTCACACACAACTTATTCTTTCTTAGGGATGCTTGATTGACAACAAACGCCATAACTGTGTGCATTTGCTTTGAAGAACGATGCTTGAACTCCAGGTGGGGAAACCAGTCTGTTACCCTCACAGCTGACCTTTTATAAATGTCAGTAAAGTTATGCAATACATGATTCTGTCTGATACTACAAACTCAGTATTACATGCCCCAGTAAGATCAGGGCAGTAAACTTAGAGGAAGAATGTACTTACTATAGGGTATCAGGAGGGCCAATTATTAGCACTTCCCATCTGTAGAGGTCATCATCATCTATCAGCCCTGCAGAGAAGCCTTCCACTGGATTTTTATTTAATTCTGAAAGAGAGAAAATAATAATTATTAGCAATGGGAAAAAGTAAGAGTGCTTCAGGACAGAACAGAGTAAAAAGTTCTTAAGCGCTTTGTCCCGGGATTGTTACAGAAAAATTGAAAAGAGAATACAAGAAAGGGTTTGTTGGTATGCACAACACACTGGAAAGGAAGCTTATCACAGAAAAATCACAGGAATCTTCTTTGGCTGCATTTACACTGCAGGTTTTGATGCAAGATTCAAAATGTTTAAGACTATACATGGCAAAACAACTCAAGGTAGATGTACTGACCAGAAAAGAAGGTACAATTGGCACGATAATCAATAGAAAAAGCCAAAATTATTTGTAAGCATTTCTTTTTCTGCAACATGGAGTGTATGTGTATACACACACACACACACATACAGAGGTCACTGTTGGTGTCCACCCGATTTGAAGCCAATGTTTGACTCGCACTGACAGGTGAAAATTTGACCTGTCTGTTTACATGCTTACATTCATATACAATTTATTCCCACATATGAATAAGGTCTAAAACCGGTCTAAAAATATTAGAATCCATGTGCTTTTTTTTTTTTTGCTTACACCCATGTGGGTCATATCCTATCCATGCCACGTTGGAAAATGTGGGCTACCAGTTTACTTTTTGCGAGCTACTATTTTACTGATATTTTCAGTGTAGTGCAGGAACTCTGTTCTAATGTGACATTTCCAATCAGAGTTAATGGCGATTCTTCCTAATGTAAAGTCAGATAGCCTGTAACCTCCTGTCATCAAGCTATCGTGCATGTAAACACAGCAGCAACTGAATGTTACCCAAGATAGTACTGCAGTGTGAAAACAACGGTGATCCGACAACTGTAAAAATCATGCAGCGTTAACTCGGCATATCACTGTATCGCAGTAAGGGGTGTCACAGGTGATTAAACTGTTACCCCACTGGCGTTTATAGCAACATCACATTTGGCCTGTTCCAATTTCCTCCTCCAGCAGCTCTCGTTACAGACTGCACTGAAACCTTTTGGCTGCAATAACTTGCTACTCCTGTAATAAACATGCTACACTGATACCATCCACTGTCAATTGCACTTTAAACTTTACTATGCACCACCAGCTACCAGTCACACAGAAGGATGTGTACTGCTGACTTAAGGGAAAAACTAAGCAAATCTATTTTTGGCTTAGCAGCACGACACACTTTTGTCTTTTGCTCAATGCAGAACCTTTATTTGATTTTTCTCTTTCAGCTTATAAGACCAAACCTTACACAATATAGAGTTTATAGTTATTTATGTTAATGAGGCAGCCGTGTTTCCTCAATTTTGAAGTGGTGTACCAAACAACATTCAGTGTGTCAAATCGTACAAAAACGTACAAAAATCGATTGACCTGTAAAGAACAATATTGACTCCAAAGTTATCTTACTTGCCTAATAGCAATTACTTGTCGAATCAACGCCAAAACCACAACAAAGCAAATAAAAAATAAAGACCTAAAACTCTAACACATTACATTTTTTTTAGTTACAAGGACACCAGAAAACAGCAGACTGCTCTAAAGCTCCAGAAAAGAGGATGGACCACCCTCCAGCTGTCCTTGTCCTAAACATAGCCACTAATGGAGTCTGCAGACCTGATTTCAGATCAGTATTAAAGAAGCTCAGGTTCCTGTTTGTGGCCAGACTCTGGAGTCAAGCAGTGTAAATGTAAAAGCACTGTGTGGAGCCTGATTACCCCTGGAAGTTATGAAAGCCGACCTGGCTAAGACTTTCCGCATGTAATCTTACGAAGCGTAGCAAAACAATCGCAGAGAACACGTGACGTAAGAAACATGATGAAATAACTGGCTGCCTGTGGTGTCAGCTTTAATTAGCAAATGATTCACACAAGGATTCTGAACCGATTACACAAGGCACATGCATCTATAAAAACACAATAAGCAATAAATAAGTAAATAAATCAAATTAGCTGTCTAATTAAAATTGTGTTCCGTTTACCACAATGACAACAATGTACTGGGGTTGTGATCATGAGGAAACTTTTGCATCATTAATTTGATATGTGACCCAACGCTGTTAATACTGGCCTTACTGTAGGGGTGTTCATGTTTGTTAAAGTTCCCTCTTTTCCTCACTTTTTAAAGATCTGAAACTAATTAAACAGCCACTGGCTATTCTGAGTCAATTTCTTAATGAAATTTGACTCATGCTGCTGATCTATGATATGATGTGATAAGACCTGCTGCATTGTAGAGCTTTAAAAAAAATAGACCATTACTACAATTAAAAACTAAACGCAGCTCCGCAGCGCAATACGAGGGGGAAAGTTGGCAAAAGAGATGCAACAGAGTAAAGTTTAATTTTATAGTTACATGAGACAGTTAGTTTGTGGAAATCCTCTGTTGAAATCTGCCAACTACACATCTATTTTTCTATACGCATTTTGCCTCCTAATTTAACTCTGAAGGTTTGACATAATAGTATTAGGATGTGTTAGCGTGACGGCCACAGCAGCAGACAACGTGATCCTGACTAAATGTTGACCAAAAAGGTTATATTTTATAATGTTGTTCTTCCACCCACATTGTAATCTATATGAATCTTATTAAATTGCCATTCCATGTCGCAGAACTCGAACGGGTTTTTCAGTAATTTTTTTTTCCATTCCAGATGTGATACTTTTACCAGATAAGTAGAAACCAGATGGTTTTAATCATCTATACTGGCAGACTTGTCCTGCTTTCCTACTATAGCAATATTTAGTCTTATGTTTAGGCCTTGTGATTTTCTCCTAAACTTTCATCAGCTGTTTCTTATCAACGTACGTGCAAATAAATGCAGCGAGGTCTCACTCTACACAGAGCAGCCGCACGTTTGATAGCTTGCAGGGTGAAAAAAAAATTGCACTGGTAAACTGTTAACCCACAAGCATGTGGTGAATGCAGAGCCCCCAAAAATCCGGCAGCAAACGTAAATTCAGGGCTAAAATGAGCAACTGTGCACAAGGCTTTTTGTGTATGTTCTTAACACTGCTGAGCGGTTAGAGCGCGAGTGTGTGTGTGGGGGGTTTGTCAGTGAGGTCACTACACTAGTGCTTAAAGAAAGCGGTCGTAACAGGATTGCTTCCAATCAGTCGATCTGCTGTGGCTGGAAAGACGGCGAGTCGAGATTTTCCAGACAAGAGTCCCGAGGATCTTTTTACAGTCTTTGGACAAGGAGGATATCTGGCTTAGTGCCAGGACAGACTTGGAGGTGCTTACGCTCAGCTGTGAACATTTGGCACAAAACAAATGTTCTAGCTGTGTGCGTGTGTGTCAGGGGTGCTCTATGCTGATTCTAATAAGCGGGGGTATGGAGTTTCATAGAAAACATTGCACAATACTTGTACTTTCCAGCCAAACTACTTCAAGAGTAAAAAAAAAACAGTTTGGGGAAATCTGGTTTGTGTAAGCTGTCAGTACAGTTCTAGAGTTTTGTTTTCTTTGAATGTTTTCAACAGCAAACGGTTAAAGTTAAAAAAAGTTTTGTTTTTTTTTTGGTTTAAATAAAGTTGTTACTTGTTTACTTAATTCTTTAACATTGACAGCAGCGTTGTAAACAAAATAGGCAGGAAATACATTGCAACTTAACACATAATAAGGCAGGTTTTATACTATGGCCTATTTACACTAGCAGAAAGGGTTTTTTTGACAGATTAAAAACACCTTTTAAGGATAAGGGCACCTGCTAAAAGCGATACATGTTATTTATTGCATTCGGAAGACACACTCTTATCCAGAGCGAATCACTTATCTCTTTTATACAACTGAGCAATTAGGGGTTAAGGACAGCCAAGTGGTGCTGGGAATCGAACCCTGATCTTCCAGTTAGCAGTCCAACACTTCAACCACTAAGCCACCACAATTGTTATCAGTCACTGAGATCACGATCGTTTTAATATGATGGTTTTAAGAGCCCAGAGCAAATACAGTGAGCTGTCACACTCGTGTATCAGTCCTGATCGCTGGACACAAGAGTAGAAATCAAAAGGACAACAACACGTCCATACGATTCAAAAAACAAAACACCACTACCGGTCAGCGTACACACACACACACACCACTTAAGGGACGGATTGTTGCTGTTGCGGCTAACTTTAGCCTGCTAGCTGAGGAAAAAACAAAGGGATATGATTACCCTGCTGCAGCAGCCGAGAACACACACACACACACACACACACACACAATATGCCGCCTATTGAACACTGCTACACCGACGGGAACTAACAGTGAAGTGTCAGTCAGTCACCACGTTGTAAATGTAATACTCGTGTTTTAGTGATAATAAAAGAATAAAAGTAAAAAAAAAAATACAAGCAAAAAAGGAACGGAGACACGAGAAAAAGGCTGCTAAGCTAGACGTGGCTTCACAAACGTCAATACATAAGCAGTCATGCTAGCAAAGCCAGTTAGCAGCGCTGCCGGCCGGCTAAACAGGCCAGAAATTCAGTGAAAACGTCCAGAATATTTAACATTTATCAATTTTTAAACTGGAAGAAAAACTAATAAAGATGTCTGAGGTTTACAACGCGACTCTAAAGACATTTATGTCGAAGGTTTATGAAAAAATTTAAAGTGTTTACAAAAACAAAGAGGCAGCGAAGAAGTCGTGTAGCTGTTAGCAGCTAACACGCTACCGGATGGCAGGTAGCTTTGAGCTAACTTAGCCACTTTCATTTCACTCGCCAAAGACTCGGAGTTGAGTTACCTGCCAGCTGCCTTCTGAGTAACAGCGCTGACTGCGGCTCCGTCATTGTTATATTTATTATACTTTAAGTTCAATAAGCGTTTGGACTAAACTAAAATAAAGAAGCGCAGGCTGTTCTACTCGTCGCTGGGTCTCCGCGTCTTCTAGTCAGTTTTGCTCAACATTCTGATCCGGCGCGCGCATGCGCAGTGTCTCAAATGAAGCCACGAGAAAAGAGACAGCTTTGAGGGCGCTTATGGGCTTCGCGATTGCGCATGCGCCAAGGAAACACAAGTTAGGGCATTTTTTGAAAAATCTTTAATCTAATAAATAAATAAAAAAATGTAATAATATTACAGCACAGTCAATTTTTTCTACACACACACACACACACACACACACCCCAGTTTTTTAGGTTAAGAATGGTGAGGTGCCTCTGGGGTGGAGGAATAAAGAACCTTTTATTCCTGGACTAAGATAAAAATCATATATCATTATAGATAGATAGATAGATAGAGCAGCAGACAGACAGACAGACAGATATATAGATAGATAGATAGATAGATAGATAGATAGATAGATAGATAGATAGATAGATAGATAGATAGAGCAGACAGACAGACAGACAGATATAGATAGATAGATAGATAGATAGATAGATAGATAGATAGATAGATAGATAGATAGATAGATCTAGTTCTCTGGTTCTGCTTTGGTGAGTAAAGTGAAGTTCTATGTTAAGTTGTAAAGTAAAACCCCCGTCTGGTCCACCTGCAGATGGTTGTGATGTCAGTGGTCAGTGACTGGATCAGTATCGATCTGCATTGGTTTCTGTCACATTATGTTTCTATTAATAAATCAGTTACACTTCTATAATGATCATGAATATGGTAATTATACAAATTGTAAGTTTTTAATAGACTACAATACACAAATGACACAATCTAATTACATTTATTTTTATTTTTTTATTTTATGGTATAACCACAGACAATTTAACTCCAATGTTAATCCAGCTGCTGTCACACATGTTGTAATTAGTCCTGATGAAATGTGCAGAGGAGCAGCAGAGGAGCATCAGGTGGTGTTATGGTTAGGTCACATCGCTACTAGGAAGTCTGCGTGTTTGGCTGGTAGAAAAGAGAACTATATTATTATCAGCTTGTTTTCTGCCGTCACACATTGTCAAGTGTCGTCACTCGATGCGCCACCACTGGGGGGAAGTGATGGCTCAGTGGTTAAGGTGCTGGACTAACATCGAAAAGACCGGTTCCCAGCACCACCAAGGCACCAGATAGATAGATAGATAGATAGATAGATAGATAGATAGATAGATAGATAGATAGATAGATAGATAGATAGATAGATAGATAGATAGATAGATAGATAGATAGATAGATAGATAGATAGACAGAAAAGCAAAGCTTTAAAAACAACTTACTATTTGGACAAAACTCTAAAATGCAGCGAATGTCTGTTTAGTTCTACGTACTTTACCAAAAACTATGCTCCAATTTCTATTTTATATGCTTTCTGAAAGCGTGCGGCTAAGAAGAAAGAGGAAGAGGAAGCAAAAAAAACAAAAAAACAAAACAAAAAAAATGCAACTGGCTTTGTGGGTATGGTGGTTTACAAGAAGAAGCTGTTTTAAAGTGTGTGAACCGGAAAAAAAGAAGAGAGACGGGGGCTGGGCTAAGCTCTTAGTTTATTATAAGGTAGTGTATTGAAATGACAGGGATATCACTCACACACCCAACAACACAGAGCACAAAAGCTTATTGGATGAAGGAAAGCATATGGATTGAAATGTCTAAACTCTCCGGGCTGCATTCAGGTCAGTGTATTTATGTCTCCATTTTCTGATCAAGAATTTAAAATTCTTTGAAAATATGCATTAGCATTTAAATACATACTTCTGGCAAAAGTTTGATTGATCACCTGAGCAGGTCATATGACTTACCGCTATAATAATATTTATCATGTGATCTGTTTTACTTTTGGTAACTGTTACATTGTGTTGCGTGGAAAACACTTCAGCACACAGTCGGGGTAGTGTTAGTGGGTTTCGTGCTACTCAGGAACATCCTGTCCAAACTGGCAGACAATCTTCCTATTCGTTTTATTTATCTGAGCATCGAAGGAGGACGCCTGCAACAGTTACACTGAATATGATCTTATTAAACTGGTCTCTTCTCCAGCATACACATAAGAACTGTTCTTCAAAATGGAGGAAGAGACCCATAAAACCTCCAAAATGATGCGTTTAAGGTCGTTCTTGAATGCAAACCACAGCTATGGCTCAATCGCCAGCGAGCTTGATGAGAACCAAACCCTTATCACCAACAAAAACAGCCCCATTTCCTCACAACGGAGAGCTTATGTCGCTGTGGCTGTACTGTGCTATGTAAACATGCTCAACTACATGGACCGCTATACAATCGCAGGTAAGAGACCCAACTCGACTTCTAGGTCTTTGAAGAACCATCATGCTTTAAAATCTAACATTCTTTCTGTCATGGATTTCAGGAGTTCTGTCCAGCCTTCAGAAATACTTTGGCATCAAAGATAGCACATCTGGACTATTACAGACAGGTATCAGGTTTCCAAATCTTATTGGAGACAATGTCTAAAGATCATTTTATAGTTTTTACCAGCACCAATATCAGGACTGTCCAAAATAGCATACGTCCATACTATATAGTAGGTGAAACTGAGTATACGAGGCAAGTAGTATGTACGAATTCTTAGTATGCAAAATACAAATGCAAAAAGTTCCCAGATGACCTACTGCTCCCACCTTTATTTCGAAGTATGCATACGATGCACACCCCATGACACTGCAGGATAGATGACTCCTCATATGCAAAAGTAACAGGAAGTGGCAACACAGCAATTTTCAATTACTTTAAATAGCTTTAAATACTTAAACAACAAAAACACACTGTTAATTGTAGTTAACTTGCACTGGTTTAACGTCAATCAAGCCGTCATATGTCAAGTGATAGAGGATGTAATACATTTGAGTTTCTTTTATACTATACATATCCATACTATATACTATAGATCATACTTTTAAAACAGTCAAGAAGTGTGCTTGTTGGATTTATATTTAATTCATTTTTTGTATAGTGTGTTTTACAATAGTGATTGTCACAAGGCAGCTTTACACAATCAAATAAATTATAAGATAAAAATAAAACAGAAATCAGTTTGTCTCTGATGAGCAAGCCGGGGGTGACGGTAGCAAGAAAAAACTCCCTGTGATGAAATAGGAAGAAACCTTGAGAGGAACCAGACCAATCCTCATTTGGGTGAAAAACAGATTTTATGTATTTTAATTATGTAGTTACACTGTGTGTGTGTGTGTGTGTGTGTGTGTGAGCAACTTAAATCATTAGTCCTTAAAGAACAGCTGGACCGTCTTTATGGCAGAGTGGGACGTCCTTGGCCACCCTGGTGATGTAATCATCAACTGGAGCAGGTCACAGGGAAGGGTCCGACAGGTCCGGGGTGGAGATGGGGTCTGGATCACTGGCAGCTCCGTTGTGGAATATGTAGCTCGACAGTGAGGGAGAGAGAGAGAGAGAGAGAGAAAGAGAGAGAGGGGAAGGAAGACAAAAAAGAAGGAAACAGTTAAGTGACATTGTAATCACAGTGTATGGAGTGATTAAGTATTTAATGTAGAGTACAAGCTATTTATAAGTAGTTACCTAATTCATTTAACAAAATATCCGCTGAGTGCCTTGGTATATGTTTATTATTGACTATGTGTTTTATATAAACGCTCCAATTTTTTAGAATAGTTAAGATTCTATTGGCAGTCACATAATAGCTGACAGGTTACTGCTTTGGTGCTGCAAATAAATAACTCAGAGGTCTAATTACATGAAATATTGGGCATTCTTTAGCAAAGCTTTTACCTATTTACAGTTTTTATTTGCAGTTTTATGTTGCTGGCTCCTGTCTTCGGTTACCTCGGAGACCGGTATAACAGGAAGTGGATTATGGTGGGCGGAATGATTGTGTGGATTGTCACAACTTTGGGCAGTTCTTTCATCACAGCAGAGGTACTTTTCCTCTGTGTTACAATAAGTGTTGTAACCCACATTCTTCAAACTTATTTTAACTTTTTATTATATACATTCTACTCATCAAATTAGTGGATCCATTATTCTCGTAGTACTTCTGGGTGCTGGTTCTTATGCGTGCCTTTGTCGGTACTGGAGAAGCAAGTTACTGCACCATAGCTCCAACCATCATTGGAGACCTGTTCACTGGCACCCAAAGAACCATCATGATCTCCTTCTTCTATATCTTTATCCCTGTTGGAAGGTGAAGATTTTATATTTTTAAATAACCCGATCTACCAGACCACTAGAGGGCAATCCTGCTTAGTTATTAAGAACTCTACTGCTTACAGTGCCATGTGCTCTTGACTTGATTCTTATTTGATGTTTTGATGATTTGATGTTGATTATGATTTGATGTCTCGTTTTTTCGCCTTGGCCTTGTCCTGTTATTGGTTGTTGCCCTAATGCTTCTCCATTATGTTCATGTTTGGTAATATATATATATATATATATATATATATATATATATATATATATATATATATATATATATAATTACATTGGGACCTCAGGAACCCTTGTCCGAATACTAACCTGCTTAGTTCCTCATCTTTACTTCCTGTAGTTAGCCTTTATAAGCTAATCATGCTAATACATCTTGGTAAGTTATATCCGCACACCAAGGGCTTGTATTAGTTGTGCTGTTTATAATCAGGACCATTGCCATGTTCCAATCATGATTTTTGCTTTTTCTATGTTAGTATCTTTTGTTATAGAAGTTGTTAAAATTTACCCCCAAATTTCTTTCTTTTACTCTCCAGTAAAAACCAGTCAATTTCTACATCTACAGGGTTTCAGATTTTTTAAACTGATTAAAACACAAAAATTACTGAATTCATATCTCCTTTTTCTTGTCCTTCATTGTATTTTACTAACAAGTGGTCTTGGATACATTCTGGGAGCAAAGATTGCTACTGCTACTGGAGACTGGCACTGGGCCCTTAGGGTAAGACACCTAAATCAAAATATATTTTCAAGAATTCTAATGTATGTTTTACTCTTTATTTAGGAACCAACATTAGTAGCAAGCTCAGGCACAGCTATTGTAGCCTAAAGATAATAGGAATCAGTAAAATTCCTTTTCAGCACTATAGCGGTTTATAGCACACCTAAAAATAGGTGTGATATCTACGGTATTAAACCTAAGGTATTAAATTAAAGGTATTAAATCGAGTTCTGTTCATTTTATCGCAGCTTAGCCCAATTCTAGGGGTTCCAGGGGTTATCCTTCTCATGCTCCTGACCCCTAACCCTCCACCAGCGATCATAAAGCACACGTCTTACCTAGAGGACATCAAGTATCTATTCAGAAAGTGGGTAAAACTTAAACAATGAAAATTACAACTAGTTTATAATCATCATTTACAAGTGTGTGTGTGTGTGTGTGTGTGTGTGTGTTTGTTTTTTTGTCCTAGTCGGAGCTTTGTCTGGTCTACTTGGGGAGTGACAGCCATGACTTTTGTCACAGGTGCTCTGGCTTTCTGGACACCCACATTTCTGTCTCGTGCCCGAGTCATTCAGGGCATCACTCCTGCATGCACTACAGAACCATGTGACCCTTTAGACAGGTAGGCACACAGCCACATCAGGACCTCCACCTTCTTAAGCAAAACCAGAGCCAATAAATATCAAGACTTAGAACGCCAAGTCATGTGACTGAATTAGCTACCAGTTAAAGCTTATTTTTTTGATGAGAATAATATTTAATATATGTTAAATGATGAAATGTAATAATGTTACTATATATTACTACTTACACGATGTAATACAAGATGTAATTACATAGTAATAATTAAAATATATAATACACTATGTATTATATAAATAACATTTATTGGATATTTTATCATGACAATAGAAATTTAAATGATGTAATGATTATTTCTCCTCTGGTACAGTTTCATTTTTGGAGGAATCACAATAGGAACGGGGTTAGCAGGCATTTTTATCGGATGCTTATTATCTAGGATGCTGAGAGACAGAGTGGCCAATGCTGACCCACTCATCTGTGCTGTGGGAATGCTCAGCTCCTCTCCATGCCTGTTCATTGCCATGATACTGGC
Organism: Bagarius yarrelli; assembly: GCA_005784505.1. Taxonomy (NCBI): domain Eukaryota; kingdom Metazoa; phylum Chordata; class Actinopteri; order Siluriformes; family Sisoridae; genus Bagarius; species Bagarius yarrelli. Next base: position 202,925 of record VCAZ01000151.1, read on the forward strand.
GCCCATCAGTATACCTACCACATATGTATGTGACTTTACACCTAATTAACTTAATACTAAAAGTATTCTTAGCCAATACTAGGATTTTGACCAGACTGGTTAGCTAAACAGATGTGATTTTGCCAAATTGGATGTGATCAACATTTCAATCAATCAATCAATCAATCATAACCATCTGAGGTCATCAGTATGTGTCGACCAAACCTGCCTCAATCTATTTTTGAATATTTCCTTTTTTTGTCCACAAACAATTGAGCAAATGCTGAAAAATAGCGTATTTTCTGAGACGGATCATTTAATGATTCTGAAACAATTTACTGACAACCTAAATTAGACAAACTAAATTTAAATAATTTATAATAGTCCAGGAACAACATTGGTGAATTTAGTCTGTATTGATTATACATAATGAATGATCCGAAATAAACATTGATGAATTTAGACAGTGAATCGTAAACAATCGTTAATGAAGAAATGCTGTAAAATGGTGAACTGGTTGAACCGCAATAGAGCAACATTCCTATTATAAAACAGGGTTTACAATTATTTAATTAAATCACAAGCTTTTAAAAGAGTGAAGGGAGAAAAAAACCCCCGAGAAAAATAAAAGAGAGTCTGGTACATTCATTTGGTAAACATGACAAAATGTCTGCTTTACCAGGTCTGCTTTAGAAATGCGCAATGCTCATAAGTTCTTCTTCTTCTTCTTCTTCTTCTTCTTCTTCTTCTTTTTAAAGAGAGCCAATAAAATTTGATGATCTAAAGCTAGTAAGCAGGAACGTTGTTTCTTAAACTACTGATTCTTTTTTGACTCAAAATACATGAAAACTATGCACACAGACATAAAATTAATTTATTTATATTAAAGATTTGTCTTTATTTATTTAGACATTATACTTTCTAATTTTCTCTTTTAGATTTTGATTGGTATTGGAGAAATCCTACTTTCTTTAAACTGGGCCATTCTAGCTGACATCCTACTGGTAAGCGTTATTGCATCCCATCTACAGTAAAATCTAGAGTATTGTAGAGGAACATACGGTAGATAGTGTAGTGTTTTTGAACCTTACTATAGTAAAATATATCACAGTAAATTCCGATGATGTGATCATTTGTTGTGGTAATTCTACTACACTTGTTCTAGAAACTCCACTATAGTAAAATAAACGAATGACTACATTAATTACTATAGTAAATTTTCCCACTATATGATACTCTATATGTGATAATATTCGGAAAACGTCCTTATCCAGAGCTACTTACATTTAGCTCTTGTATACTGTACAACTGAGCAATCGGTGGTTAAGAGCCTTGCTCATGGGCCCACAGTGGTGGCCTGGTGGTGCTGGGAATGGAACTCCGATCTGTCTGGTATCAGTCCAACACCTTAAACACTAATTTACCACTCTGTCAAATTGTTGATCAGTTCCTATAGTTTCTATAGTTTGGGGTAAACATTAAGCAAGTATAAATACTAGAACAAACTAAATCCTTTAGTAAATACTTTAATATACAATACAGTTTATTCCAGTCTTCTAGTTTACTCGACTAACTTGTACAGTATTTACTACAGTTTATTACTTCTCTAGAGGTAATACTATAATACGCTGCAGTAAATACAGTAATATATTACACTATACTACAATGTAACACTGTAGTTCATCCTAAAGTATACTACGGTATAGTTATGTAGCAAAAATGTTTTTTTCTTTACTTTTTAGTACGTTGTCATACCAACTCGAAGGGCCACCGCTGAAGCGTTACAGATTTTAATATGTCACTTATTTGGCGACGCAGGAAGTCCATACCTCATTGCCACTGTAAGTGCAGAAAAGATAGTTATACAGTATATAGTGCAAATATATCGAATCCGATCTTTTAAATGCCTGGCAATGTCTAATCTAGATCTCGGATGCTGTGAGTAAGCATGAACCTGACTCTCTTATCTGGAGGTTTCGCAGTCTGCAGTACAGTGTCATTATCTGCCCCTTCGTCGGGGTTTTGGGGGGCTTTTGCTTTCTCTGGACTGCTCTCTATATCCAAGAGGACAAAAAAGCAGCGGAGATGATGGTGAAAGGTAACAACAGCTCTATTCACTTCTATTCACTCAAAGATTGTAATGATACACTTGTCCCCTTCCCTCAAATGTACTTATTAAGTCCCAACTGTCCAAAATCTCTGAAAGAAGTTAGTTACCGGAGCAGCTATAGACAACTCTGACCTTATCAATCGCTTTTGCAGTAAATTCATTTATTCATTCAACTACTTTATTCTGGTAAAAGGCACACTAGTCTCAGCATTACGATCTTCTAATTAGTAGTCTAACCACTGCGCTAACCATCACTTCCCACATAACCTGGTGGTTTGTCCGGTCAGAGGATACTTGGTCTGAATGTACCTGGTTTCTTCCGCCGATTGAGTTTTAGTTCCTCCGCTTTTGCCTCTGGCTTGCTTAGTTGGAGACTCTTAAATTACAGATATTAGTTAGACTGAACTGAACTGAGTGTCAAAGCTGCTTTGAGACAATCTCTATTGTTAAAAAGCACTATAGAAATAAAGGTGACTGGACAAAATCATTTCCACTTGTCCAAACCTATTCATGGATGGGCAGACGAATAATTCTTAGGAGCTGGAAACCAGAGGAAGTCAATCCTTTTTCAAGAATGGGTGGTAAAATAAGCTAAAGCGACTGCTTTCGAACAACTGTCTTATAATCGGACGGACAGGTTAAAACTGTACTATAGAAATATACATTTATTTATGTTTATTGTATTTTATTGAATTCATGTCTTAATCATTTTATAATGCTGCATGTTTTATTGGTATTTAACGATAACTTTAAAGTTGTGGATTAGTTCAGCCTGAGAATCAATAAAACTTGAAATTTAATTTGATTTCTGAAAATAATATCATATATATTTACCCCACACTGCCCTAACTGTGCGATTCTACCTCACACTGTCCCTTACTTTGGGAATCCACCCCACACTGTCCCTTACTTTGGGAATCCACCTCACACTGTCCCTTACTTTGGGAATCCACCTCACACTGTCCCTTACTTTGCGATTTCACCCCACACTTTCCCTTATTTTGCGATTTCACCTCACACTGTCCCTTACTTTGCGATTCCACCCCACACTGTCCCTTACTTTGCGATTCCACCCCACATTGTCCCTTACTTTGGGAATCCACTTACACTGTCCCTTACTTTGGGAATCCACCCCACACTGTCCCTTACTTTGCGATTCCACCCCACACTGTCCCTTACTTTGGGAATCCATCCCACACTACACTGTCCCTTACTTTGGGAATCCACTTACACTGTCCCTTACTTTGCCATTTCACCCCACACTGTCCCTTACTTTGCGATTCCACCTCACACTGTCCCTTACTTTGCGATTTCACCCCACACTGTCCCTTACTTTGCGATTTCACCTCACACTGTCCCTTACTTTACGATTCCAACCCCACACTGTCCCTTACTTTGGGAATCCACCCCACACTGTCCCTTACTTTGGGAATCCACCCACACACTGTCCCTAACTTGCGATTCCACCTCACACTGTCCCTTACTTTGGGAATCCACTTACACTGTCCCTTACTTTGGGAATCCACCCCACACTGTCCCTTACTTTGCGATTCCACCTCACACTGTCCCTTACTTTGGGAATCCACTTACACTGTCCCTTACTTTGGGAATCCACCTCACACTGTCCCTTACTTTGCGATTCCACCCCACACTGTCCCTTACTTTGGGAATCCATCCCACACTACACTGTCCCTTACTTTGGGAATCCACTTACACTGTCCCTTACTTTGCGATTCCACCCCACACTGTCCCTTACTTTGCGATTCCACCCCACACTGTCCCTTACTTTGCGATTTCACCTCACACTGTCCCTTACTTTACGATTCCAACCCCACACTGTCCCTTACTTTGGGAATCCACCCCACACTGTCCCTTACTTTGGGAATCCACCACACACTGTCCCTTACTTTGCGATTCCACCTCACACTGTCCCTCACTTTGGGAATCCACTTACACTGTCCCTTACTTTGGGAATCCACCACACACTGTCCCTTACTTTGCGATTCCACCTCACACTGTCCCTTACTTTGGGAATCCACTTACACTGTCCCTTACTTTGGGAATCCACTTACATTGTCCCTTATTTTTGTATTAAACACTGCTGTTATTCTGCTGTGTGTTCCAGGTGAAACTCCAGACCAAGCTGAAGCCATCACAGAGTTCACCTGATCTAAAAAAAAAACACACCATCAAACACACTGATATTACCAGGGAATTAGGTCTAAGCCACTGGAGCTCATAGACACTTGTTACTTTTAACACTTATTTACGGTTATAGACAATTTTTGTTAATTTTTTTGAACAATGTTAAATACTACTTTTGGCACCATGTCTAAACGTATACTCATTTATTCAACTCCGACTCTGCGGTGTGTTCCATGAACCACAGTCTTCGGCTCTATACACAATCTGCATGTTAATGGGTCTTCTGAGTTCTAATCGCACACACTTTTATATATACGCACACACACACACACACACCTTTATTTACACAAACTTTGTAACAGAATGCTCATTCTTGAGTTTGATGAGTCTTTGTCTTTGTCTGTTTATTGCCATCATTTTATGAGACAGTTTTTACTTCCTGGTTTTGTATTCTTATTCGACCAATTCATTCATTCATTCATTTATTCATTCATTTATTTATTCATCTTCTATACCCGGTTATTGCCTAATTCAGGGTCCCGGGGATCTGCTGGAGTCTATTCCAGCTGTCTTTGAAAGGGCGAAAAGCAGGAACAAGTACAATATAATGAAAATAACAAATAGTTTTACTTAATTATATTAATTACATCAAGTCAATTAGTGAGAATTTACTCAAGAAATTGAACAGCTCAAGTTGTACAGGATGTACTTATTCACTTGGTAATTTAACTCAATTCAGTTATGTAGATTTTACTTGATTTCATATGTGTAAAATTTACTCAAAAATGGTTTGGAAAAACATTTCTTGGCTAATAAAACCTGATTTTTATGTCCTGATGTGAATATCACACTTTCATGTGTATTATATTTGTAAATATCAACCTACTTTTTTGCACAAAGCCTGGAAAAATAATCAACGAGATTTTTTACCTCTGTACTATTAAATCTCGTATGTAATGTCAGAATGTTACCACTAGATGGCAGCGCACCGTCATATATTTTTCCGTTAAAAGCGTAAAACTCTGAATGCTGACGTCATTTATTTATTTGGATTTCTTGATGGTTTGTTATCCTGAAGTTTTCCTGCAGCACGTCTGCAAAATTCAGCTTCTTAACCCACCTGATTTGTGCATAATGCAGGTTTTTTGGAATAAATGAAAAAATGGCTGGGCAGCACCGTGGCTTAATGGTTAGCACTGTTGAGCCACAGCAGGATGGCCTGGGTTTGATTCTGGGATTGTCTGGAGTTTGCATGTTCTCCCTGTGGTACCCTGGTTTCCTCCCACAGTCCAAAAAACATGTATGTTAGGTTGATTAGTGATTGTAAATTGGCCATAGGAGTGAGTGTGAGTGTATGTGTAGCCCTGTGATGGACTGGCGACCTGTCCATGGTGTACCCCTCCTGCATTTAACCCTTTCAGGAGGGCTGGGATAGACTCCAGTGATCCCTGTGACCCCGAATTAGGGAATAAGCGGATATAGAAGATTAACGAATGAATAAAAAAATGGCAAGATACTGAATACAAATGTAAGGATTCCTAAACATTTTGGTAGCCCATTTACCTGTAAAATAAATCCCGTGGCTTTGGTAAACCTTAATTTTATTCACATTTACAGCATTTGGCAGACACCCTTTATCCAGATCGACTTACAATTATCTCTTTTATACAACTGAGCAATTGGAGGTTAAGGGCCTTGCTCATGGGTCCCCAAGTGGTAATTTGGTGGTGCTGGGAACCGAAACCTGATCTTCCAGTTAGCAGTCTAACAGCTCAACTATGTACCACCACTTCCACATGAACTTTACAATGACAGAGCTCAGTTCCAAGTCGACTTCATTTAAACGTGGTTTATCAATCATCCAGGAATGCATTCGTGATATTCATATTAATTTTGGACAGTTGATATGAAAAACTAATATAAAAAATGGAGCCCCCTTTGGAGAACAGTAAATGTAGCGTAGCGATACTTTATACAGACAATTTACCAGCACACTCATAAGTGTGTCTTTCTAAAACTGTGTCCACAAACTTGGAAGCACGGAATTCTTTAGGATGTGTGTGTAAGCTGTGGAAACAATGTTTTAGCATGACAATGACAATGACATGACAATTAAAACTTTACATCATTTGGTAGATGCTTTTATTCAGAGTGATGTACACAAAAAAGATATAAGTCTCTCATCATTTCTTTTTTTTTTTTTAAGATATATTTTTTGACTAAATTTTGGAAAGCCTTCCTAGAGGAATGAAAATTATTCAGTGACTAAAAGTACTTTTGAACCCAAGGTGCACAGAGCAGATAGACAATAATACACAGAACTTGACGTAACTAAGAATAAAGTTGATTTTTAGCTACACATAACCATGGGCACTAACCAAAGTGGTGCACTAACACAAAGTGGTGGCTCATGGTTAAGATGTTGGACTACCAACCCGAAGATTGTGGGTTGACACAAGGTGACAAGGGTGCTGTATATACACACAAGACTAACAGGGAACACATTTACTAGACAAGAGACAACTGAACACAATAAGGAACACATGACCAAACAAACCAATAAAACATGACGCAAGGACAGGAAACAGGACCGGAAGTAACATAAGCAAGAACAGAACCAACGTGAACACCAAACGTGACGTAATAAACATGGACATAATAACATAAAACATGAGCTATAAGAACTAAACCTTAAACTAACCTAAACATGAATAAACTATAAACATTCAACAAGATAAACATGAAACAACATGAAAAAGATCATAAAGCATGAAACAAGAAACAAGAACCATAAACCTTACTAAAATCGAGATTAAATCTGAAATTAACCTTAGATTTAGTTTAGTGGTTAAGGTGTTGGACTGCTAACTAGAAGATTGTGAGTTTGATTACACATGTACAAATGTAATGTGGTTTAATACGTTTGGCCATTAAGTGTATAAGTGTATCTCAACAAAGACCTGAAAGTCTGAAAGGTTTAGGATGACTTATCACTAATCGCTGTTAGTGACTTTCTCAGGAAACACATTCCTTCGCTGTTTTGTTTGCTTAAAGAAACACCGAATATTTTCTTCTTTATGTAACCCGTCAGTCCATTGTTCCAGTCTTCAAGTTTCCTCAAAACAAAGCACTTACCCGCCATATCACCAAAAGGTCAAGGTCACCCACCCAAACTTGCTTTACCTCTTTCTCTGAGCGTTGTTTATTACGGCCATGAGTCTGGAATTTTCCGACTGTTCTCACCCAGGGTCTATAATCGGTCATGAGTAAAAGGATGACTATGTTGCCTCTGAACACACTCATATGCACGCATGAAAAATATTCCAGTACAACATTCCACTTGGCTAAGAGTTTGACCTGTAATCAGTACACAATAGTCATTGTGTGGCTCGGGGCTGTCTGAGGATTTTATCTGCACGCTTATGCGTTTCCCTCCTGGACCAGGCAGGAAGCTGTCACAATGGCTAATAAATTCCAAGCGCCGATCGATAGAATAGAGCAAGCAGAGCCAAGAAAGGGAAGAAAGAACACAGGAAAATGTTTACATAGGAATAATATGTATTCTACATTGACGCACAAGCACACACACATAAGCATGCTACACAGCTACAGTACCAAACTAAATGGCTGAAAGTTTTTGGAGACCTTGACGGCGTTAGTGTATCTTTTCCAAACTATCTAGAATATTTCTGTATGCTGTAGCATTAAGATTAGAGATTGACCGATAATTGGTTTTACAGGTATTTTCCCTAATATTTTTTATATTGGATATCGGTTTTGTAATATTGGATCCACTGATAAATAACAAACCAGCTTGTCAGCTTAACGACTAGCTGGCACAGGTCATTTGGACTTCTAGTCATAAATTATCTGAATAACAAAGCAAGTTTGCTACATTGATGTGGTTTAAGACTATCAGTTGAGTAGAAGTAGGTTTTACTATATATGCAAGGGCTCCACTGGCAATTTTGGGCCCAATGAAAGAATATGAGGTTGGGCTCCCTATCACACATTCCGCACAAAACATACTTATACTTTACTGCTTACTTGTTACTACTAGTAAAACAGATTCCCATAGAACCTGTGCCCTTAGAATTACCCACTTCCCCTTAGTGGCAGCTTTATGTAAATGTGTAGTTTAGTGTATATATAATGTGCACTACACAACACATTAACATTACAACCTAGGCTTACTCAACCGAAAATTGTAGGCCACACTAAAGTCGTAGTAGTAAAGTAAAGATTTATGGTTATTGAGATAGCTTACAATTAATTAATTACTTTTATTCAGGTTACCAAAAGTGCTAATCACTTGTGCTAGCTAGCCAGCAACCTGACTACTAATAAAAAAAAAATATATATATATACATATTTACTCATGTTATATTGGCTATTTGTCATTAATGAGCACATAGATTAAGCATCACTGGCTGATTTTATTGGTCAATGATTTTGATGGTCAGATGTTACATAAAGTCGCCAGAAGTCGCCAGGCACATTCTAAAATCAAAAACTTTTTTACTGGTCAATTCAGCTTTATGGGCATTTTTTGTAAAATAAAATAATTATATAATAATTTTTGGCATATTTATTATTATTATTATTATTATTGTTATAATTCTTATTATTTCATTTATTTTTAGTAAGGGAGCTGATGAGGTAATAGGACAGAGTTTCAGCAAACCCTGGATGACAAGCCAGTCCCTCCCAATGCACACATTTACACTTAACAGCAATATAACAAAGCTAGTCCACCTCTGGGCATGTTTTGGTAGGTATCTGGAAACCGAAGAACCCCTAAGAAAAGCCACACACACACACACACACACACACACACACACACAGGAGAACATGTGAAACTTAACACAGACAGTAACTCAAGCTCAGGATGCAACTGAAGCTGTGAGGTAGCAACACTACCTGCTGCACCACAGCACCGCAGGGATGCTAATGCTAATCCGCCAGACGAGATTATTTTCAGAAACATTCAAGCCCTTTCTGTGACAACATAACTGAATATTTGCTGTACCTGTAGTCTGGTAGCACTGAGAAAATGTTTACTCCTAGCTCAATGTATCTTTAATTTTCTAACGTAAAAATTACATAAAAAATGTAATACAACATTAATCAAATTACTATTATATGTTTGTGGACACCTCACCAGCACACCCACATAAATGTTCCTCGAAATGTTGTCACAAAGTTGGAAAAACACAGTCATTTGCAATGTCTTTGTATGTTGTAGCATACAAGTGGTAGCGCAGCGGTAAAGGTGTTGGGCTGCTTATTGGAAGATCAGAGTTCGGTTCCTAGCACCATCAAGTTGTCACTGCTGGGCCCCTGAGCAAGGCCCTTAAACCCCAATTGCTCGGTTGTAAACGTAAGTGGCTCTGGATTTACTGGAACTAAGGTCATATTTACACTGCAGGTTTTGATGTCCAGTTTCAATTTGGTGACTATTATCCGATTAGTTACATCATCTTTCCGCATCATATGTAAAGGTTGGTAAAACAATGATCTCTTTAGGAGGAAGAAAAAAGTCAGCCCTTGTTACAGCCTGGGAGAATGTAGCATTGATCGCTAAATTATAAGTATTTTTTTTTTCTTTAAGTGCTTTAATTTTTTTAAATGTTTACAGACAAAACAGATATATACTGTATATCCATTTTGGTGTCCACCTGAGTTCATGTCATGCGCCACTTTCGCTTATTAAATGACGTTCGACTCTCATTGACAGGTAAAAATCCGATCTGTCTGCATACATGGATGCTAATGCACGAATCTGATTCATATCCGATTTATTTCCACATATGAATGAGGCCTAAATCTAATCTAAAAATATCAGAAACCGTGTGCTTTTCCCCCCCGCTTACACTGTCGTCCTTCATATCCCATCTGTGCCACATTAAAGGAAAAAAAAATCAGAATTGATTCAGTGTAAATGCAGCCTAACAGACAAATTGTCTGTTCCAACAAGACAATTCCTCTGTGTACAAAATCCCTGAGCTCCATGAAGACGCTTCCCTGTGTTCCGGTTAATGTGGAAGTACCGGAGAGTTCTGCACACAGCATCCTGACTCTGACTCAACACCTTTTGGGATAAACTGGAACACAGACTGCACCTCAGGACCTCTTTACCCAAAATTAGTGTCTGCTTTCACTAATATGGAAGGTTGAGCAAATCCCCACGGTTACACTTTCCAATCTATAGTCTAGTGAAAGCCTTTCCAGAAGTGTGGAGGTGTTACAGCAGTAAAAGTGAGACTAAATCCGGAAAAGGATGTTCAAAAAACACATATAGAGTATACGGGGATGGTCAGGTCCGGTCATGTCTGGGCCCCCTATCACACACATTTCGCTTAAAATACTAAATTACTGCTAGTATTGTTACTACTAATAAAACAAATCGCTGGGGTCCCCAAATTGATAGGCCCTTAGAATCACCCCCTCCATAGCGGTGTCCCTGTGTAAATATGTAGTGTTGTGCCAAAAAATGGGAAAGTGGTGGCATAGTGCTTAAGGTGTTGGATTGATACCACCAAGCCACCACCATGTGTCCCTGAGCAAGGCCCTTAACCACCCAGTTGTATAAATGAGATAAATGTAAGTCGCTCTGGATAAGAGTGTCTGCACAGAGGGTTTATTTAATTTTTCTATTTATTGTTTTTAATGTTATTTTATTTTTTCTTGTTTAAAGCCCATATTTGTATCAGACTGGCCACCATGACAGCTCTGTTATCACTGCCCCCTCTCTATAGGGAGGAAGGAGCCACTCCTCACCTTATCTGTCCTCAGCTGTGGTGGGACGTGACATCACCTACTGCCAACAAAGATTCTGCGGAGACACGTGTCGGCCTATGACATCACACACTATTTACACCACAAAGAGCATAGGTGGAAGTGTGCCAATGCCAACTTTAGACTGTGTATATGCAGCCTAAGCATGGGCTTGTTGGTGGATTGGAAGGCCACAGGAGAGTAAAATCAGCAGGGGTGTATCATCTGACACCTATATTTTCATTCGAATATAGCTTGCGAATGGTGTATAAAAATACAAGGAGACATTTTTAGCTGGCCATAGCACATTTAACCGATTCCACATTCAACAAGCCCTGAGGTTCCCACTTTTATCCTAAGTAACACCTTTGTCCCTATATTCAATATGGCTTACACCCCCAGTGTAAACAGGCAATAAAATATGGAGCGTTGTTTATTGCTTGACATATGTGTTGCGTTTCTTAAACAATGCTGTTTTAATTAGACATTGATAATTGAGTGTAGAAGTAGAAGTAATATTACATGTCAGGATCCTCTTGTAAGTGAGATTTAAACTCAGGCTCTCAAACTGGAATGATTTATTTTGGGGCAGTCGGGTGGCGTCGGATTTGTTTGCGATATTTAAAGAGGAATAAAAAAAGAATATGTTTCTACCCTGGAACTACCTAAACACGAATGCCTTTTTCTGGGTGTGAACTTAAAGCGGTGGACGTACAAAGCTTAATTAAAACAAATTACAAGACAATGAACGCAACACACCTGCTGTGACCATTATAACAATATAAATATACAGTATGTACACCTTTATTATAAGCATTTTTGGTGCCGTGGTGTAGCGGGTTAAGGCTCTGGTGACCCGGGTTTGATTCCGACTCGGGTCCCCTCCGGTCCCACCCCCCTCTATCTCTCCCCTGTTTCATCTCTCTCTGTCCTTTAAATAAAGGTAATCTTTAACAAAAAAAGCATTTTTATTATTTTAATGAATTACATGCTATAGAAACATTGGTAGGACCCCCTCTCCCCTTTTTATTAAATATTTTACCATATAATCACAAATAATAAAGTTTTCTAAACACGTACAAGAGCTTAATCCATTCAGGAGATCAAGCACTAACGTTAGGTGAGGAGGTCTGTGCTGCAGCCGGCGTTCCAGTTCATCCCAAAGGTGCTGAGCGGTGTTACGACCAGGGCTTTGTGCAGAACATTTAAGATTTGAATAACGCACCATGTCTTCATGGAGATCAGGGGCTTTGTGCACAGGGGCATTGTCATGCTGGAACAGTGTGTGGCTCTTTAAGTTTCAGGGATTTTAGTAAATCAGCAAATCCCCGTGACCCTGAATTAGGGAATAAGCGGGTATAGAAAATGAATGAATGAATAAATGAATGAAATAAACAGTGTTATATGTTTTTCTAGCGATTCAGGTACAGAAATTGCATAATTAAATGTAAAAGGCTTCACTGTATAAATTAAATACAAATATTCTTTGTTAAAGCTTCAAAAGTGATTGTTTCTTGTAACGGAATGCTTCAAATTTGAAACAATAATTTGTTCATCCCTATTATCATCACCCCTACCTTAGTCAATTATCATCAGGTATGTCTTCCATTTGTCCCCTATACACACACACAAAAAAACAACTTTGCAGGTCATATGGCTGACTCAGTTATATTAACGCCGCATTTAATTGTCAGTAACAGTAACAGCATTGTAATGATGGAAACAGTATTTCGTTGTATTATTTGTTACTGAAAAAAGTTATGCTGTTGGTAACGCTGTATATTTTTAATGCCGTTGTTTCTATCACTGTGTATGTGTATATCGATACAGGCAACAGTCCGAGATGACCATGAAGCTTTATTTTTATTAGCTGTTTGCATATCAGTTTTCATTAATTTTTAGCATCATCCAGCTACCACTGGGCCCCCGAGCAAGGCCCCTCAGTCCTCAGCTTCCCCAATAGATCAAAAGTATAGGGGTAAAGGGAACTTGCTATGGATGATTGCCTGGAGCCATAAATGTAAAATTAAATTAAAAACCTCAGTGTGTATCAAACACCTTCTTCCCCCGCTCTTTTAGATGCTGACACATACAGTCGTTGATCCGAAAGAAAGCATGACGGAAAACATAAAGGCGTCTCTGACTTGGTACTTGTATTTTTTTAAGATTTGCAATGTATGGCAATTTGTATTGCGATATATTGTAATGTATAATATCGTTACCCATGTATTGTATCATTATGTGAGGCCCTCGTAAGTACACAGCCCTATTTATACTATTCCAAAACTTGAAGGTGAAGTGAAAACACCTCACACTGGACTGACTTTAGTAGAATGGAGTGGATTGTAAGTGTACTGATAAAAATAGGGTAAAAACTCCATTTTTTAATATAGCGTCAAATTAAATGTACATTTCTGGCAAATGGCCAGAATTACATTCACCTTATTTTAATTTAACTGAGCAGTTGAGGGTTAAGAGCCTTTCTCAGGGGTCCAGCAGAGGCACCTGAGGGGACTTGAACCTGCAATCTGCCAGTCAGCAGTTTAACACCTTAACCACTAAGCTACTATATACTATCATTAATACTATAACCTTTACATTTATACATTTATAGTTTTAAAACCTTTTCCTCCTTTCCCTTCGCCTCGGACCTTTTCTCGTTTGGTTTTGAACTGGGACGCTGTGTTCTGGGGCTCCAAACGCCTCGTCCTTTATTTTTTTTTTTCCTTCCCTCTCCATCCGTGACGGAAACCCGTTAATGATCCTTCCGCAGGTTCACCTACTGAAACCTTGTTACGACTTTTACTTCCTCTAGATAGTCAAGTTTGATCGACTTCCCGGCACTACACATGATAATTATACAACATGTTACACCATAGTTGAAGTTCTTGCATAGAATTATAGAGCTAGCATTCAGTATAGTATTAGTATTAGTATTAGCATTTAGTATAACATTCAGGCAGAACTTTCTGGGCAGAAACCATCAACCCCCTCAAGTGTTTATTTACCAAAACGTCACTCAAATAAATTAAATAACTGAACCACCCTGAAGATGATGATCATGATTCGAGATCATTACGATGCTATGGCAGTTTGTGGTTTTGAATCTCTTTTCTAGGGGTATGAAGGGTGGTATTTTACCGACACTCGATCAGAGCCTCTTTGTGCTACCATATTTATTGCTTCCTTGAAGTATTGCCACCAGTCAGGAATTTATATCACATAATATAATAATACATCTAGTATGTGAAATTGTGGGTTTGCTTCAAATAGCAAAACAAAAGTACTGCTACATTTCGAATAAATTAGTTTGCAATGCCATGTCAGACTTAAAGAGGATAACAACCCGGAGTCGCTTTTATATTCACGCCATTCGGCAGATGCCTATGGGGAATCGAACCCACAATCTTCTGGTTAGCAAATTATTAAACACTGCACCACCAATATAAAGTATGCACTCGTTTCACGTGTTCTTAAGCCTACTAACTCTAACAAAAAAGTATTTCTTATTGTACGTCTGGACAAATTTAGCGCAATGTCTATGGTATGTAGTAATTCCTTCTCATGGAATGTGTTATAACACACATAGAGCACAATAGAGTCATGCAATAATTTCGATTAAAAGAAAAGAGATAATTATTATTTTTTTCAAACAATAAGGATCCAAACAAGCCGGGAAAAAAAAACATCTCTTTGGCGATGAAAGCCAACAAAGGAATGTTAAAAACTGTACTGGATTCTTTTCACTCCTAACCACCAAAACCAAACTCTGGAGTTCACATGCTTAAATCATGAACATTGTAGTTAGCTGGTTGGCTTTATTGACATTGAAACAAAATGTAGCGACACACTAGCGAATGAGCACATTTGTTTGTTTAATGTCCTGCCAAAGCCTTTGGCCTTAACTCACTTGTTTTTGCGCTGACATTTTTCCACATAATGTTTTCCTTTGCTCTAAAGCGGGAAGCTCTCAGCTGAGGTCAGCTTTTCAATCACACAATTTATATGCAGTCTATATAATTTGGTTATCATTCCAGCACCCGATCATTCTCTCTCTCTCTCTCTCTCTCTCTCTCTCTCTCTCTTTCTCTATGGTAGACCAGAATACAGACTCAGAGGGGTAATTACAAAGATCCCAAAGCCTAAAAATACTTCTGACCCTACAGAAACACTACGATCCGATTACACCAGACTTCCACAAAGAGTGTTGGGAAGGTATGTGCTTGTTGATATAAATAATTACTGCTAGCTTGCTTTTGTTATGTTCTACTGATATTAATTGCAAGGTAATTCCGACATGACATACAATATCGACAGATGATTCTGCCTGGTCACGTTAATTCCAGAATGGGTCGAATACTGGATTTACAAGATTTCATTTAGAACGTTTTATAAAGGTGCTTCTGAAAGAAAACACATGCAGACAGGTTTACAAAGGCGGACATGATTTTGCCAAGTAGGATGTGATCCTGAATTAACATCCCTTGTCGATCATGAATCAACTTTTCAATCAAACAGTTATAACCATCTGATGTCATCAGTGTGCGTCCACCAAACCCGCCTCAAACCGGTTTTGATATTAAAATAATTTAACTGATATTAAAATAATTGATAATAATCCAGGAACAACATTACTGAATTTAGACTGTATTTATTTTAATGGTCCAAAATAAACATTAATGAATGTAGACAGTGAATCAGAAACAATCATTAGTGAACAATTGATCGTAAAATGTTCTGAAAAGGTGAACCTGTAGAACAGCAATAGAGCAACATTTCTTACTATAAAACTGGTTTTAACATTTAATAAATAAATCACAAACCAAAGTTTTTATAATCATAAATTATATATAAATTTATATGAATAATCTTACTCATGCACACACACACACACCTAAATACATTTTACTGCACACACTTACACACAAACAGGGAAATGTTCATACATACATTGTAAACAATTGTTCAGTACAGCATGTAATGTATTACATCTGTAATGTAAGTATTTTATGTTGTTTTTATTTATAAAATACATTTATAATATTGCCCCTGAGCAAGGCCCTTAACCCCCAATTGCTTAGTTGTATAAATAAGATAAATGTAAGTCGCTCCGGATAAGGGCATCTGCCAAATGCTGTAAATGTAAATGTAATATTGCATTTTATTTTGCAAGGAGGAAAAAGGTTCAAAAATGAATTATGTAATGTATATATATAACTTTTGTGTACCGAACTTCTCTGCCTTTTGACTACTCTTTGGATTTCCCCTTTCCTAATAAACCATCTCCAGCATATGGATCCCTCTCCGTCTGTTTCATTACAATATACAGTTGCATTTGTATAAAATATATATGTATGTAATGTATGCTAATACTTTTATATATTGTAAAAAACATATTTGGAAATATTTTTTTTTACCATATGGGTTGTAGCATTATTTTATCCTTCACTGGAACTATAATACCCAAACACCTTTTTAGCATTTACATTTACTGCATTCGGCAGACGCCCTTATCCACTTTTATCTGTTCTTTATAACTGAGCAATTGGTGGTTAAGGGCCTTGCTCAGGGGCCCAGCAGTGGCAACTTAGTGGTGCTGGAAATCGCACCCTGGTCTTCCAGGTATCAATCCAACACCTAAAGCACTGAGACACCACTTTACAAAAATCCCTGAGCTCCATATAGACATGCTGTGTTCTGGTTGGTGTGGAAATTTTAAGTGTCCTGATTCTGATTTAACCCCTTTAAACTGAGCGGCTTAGGGATGAACTGGAACACAGATGGCACTCCAGAACTCCTTACACCAATATTAGTGTCTGATCTGACTAATACTATCGTAGCTAAATGAACACAAATCCCCACAGTCACCTTACATAATCTAGTATGGAGCATTTCCAGAAGACTGTAGGTTATGATATAAGAAAGAGATCTGTAAAAAGATGTTTAAAACACAATATATGTAATGGTCAGGTGTGCCAGTACTTTTGTCTATAAAGTGTACAAACGTCTAGACTGAGATGGAAAATGATGCTTGTTATAGAACCTGAGTACATGGGTCGCGTTATCAATAATTGTTAAGTCAACTTCATGATCATATATACTAGAGTTTAAGTAAAATAGCTAATATATATTTTTTATATAAATCATATGTTTTAGATCTAAACATAATCATGCCCAAAAGATTGTTACATTAAGTCCAAATTATAACCAAACCTGTTTATAAGCTACATTTCAGGTGTGTAATTCTGCAGCATCGTCTGAGGAAATTCACTACCAAATTTCTCAAATATCATCAGGAATCAATGTTTCGCAGAAATTACAAAAAAAAAAGGCAAATAATATGAAATTAATCATGTGAAGGCATCAGCACCTGTGAAAACATGTACAGGTGAGCTATTCGCTAGCTGATTGAGATAGGCTAGCTAGCCAAATACTTGAATGTTTTACAATATGAAGGTGTTTCTAGCTAGCAAGTTTTTTAGTGTAAACAAATACAGTCACTCTATTACACAAAAGTCACACAGCCTTTCACAGTTGTGCCTCTTTGTTTTAGAAATGTTAACAATGTTCACACACCCGACATGATGTACTGGATCTCAGCCAGGCTAGTTTATGTTAGCATACAGAAATTCTATCTTATACAGTAATACATCCCGCGCATGAACCACGCCAGAGTTACTGTAGCTTCCACTTTTGCACCCGTAAATCATTTCTATTTTAGTTTAGTTGCATTTTTACCATCATGTCAGTTGCTTTCCATTAATACACCAAATCAGGCCATGTGTCCAACCGGGGAAAAGGAATAAGAGTGTGTAGGAAGCGGCATACTGCTTTTCCTCTTTGTCAGTTAACACGCACAATATGTAGGTACACCATTTCAAGCATTTGATTTGAGTTTTAAAGAAAATAAAAATTGGTGGTATATTCGCCGATACCGGTGTATAGGCTCATGTCTGCCGATAAAATCGGCGAACTGTTATATATTGGTCGGGCTCTACTCAAATTACATTAACCCTTTCACGCACAAGGCAAAAAAACAAAAGTCAGTGTACTTTTTTTTTTCCCGTAAGTTGTCATTTTTATTACTTGTTTCTGATGCAACACTTTGAAAATGTGCATTAAGACAGGATGATGGAAACATGGCAGCTGCAATAGACAGGGAGAGTCTTTCGCTTCTGCCTTATATTGGCTGCTTGGGAGAAAAACAGCCATTATTAAATAAAATCTACTTTGAGCTTTAAGTCATGTATTATTTTATTTTTAAAAAAAAACCCCACTTCATTGTATTAACCAGTTTTTAAATATAATCCTAAACAGGATCTTCAAATGCATTTTTTGAAGGTTGTGTAACTGAAGAGAGAAAAAAATTTGAGAATCTCAGAAGAGGAAACGGAGATTTGGGGTTGCTTGAGGTTTTTGACAGCGGTCACTGTATGAGGGAGCCATTTCAGGAAAGTTACATTAATAATTCAATTGATAGAGAAGTGATGTTACTTCTGGACCGTCTTCACCTGTATATTCTCTCTCTTTCTCTCTCTCTCTCTCTCTCTCTCTCTCTCTCTCTCTCTCTCTCTCTCTCTCTCTCCCTCTCTCTCCTGGCTATTTTTACACTGTCTGCTTCTTTAATCTGCTCGAGATGACCCAGATATTTTTATTGCCTACCCAAGGTTCTTTTTGCTCCTTCTGGAAACACAAAGCAGCTCAGTGACTGTAATGAACTCACTATTCACACTCTGGCTATGCAGTCATAAGGAAAAGAGAGTACATCCTTCTTTACTTCTATATGTTTATCTGTTAGAGCAGGCAACGCTTCAACGTTTCTCAGCTGAAGGACCCCGATAGAGACCATTAGGCAGGGACTCTATACGCCCTGATACAAAACCTGTCAAAAAAAGCCACCAATATTAAAAGAAACCAATCATGTCACGCTGGTTATATTATGTAAAGATGATTGGAACTATGTTTTTGTTGTGCATACTATAGTTTTTTCAGCACACTCATATTTTACGCTGCTATATCCCGTTGTACATCCATGTGACCGTACATAAATGCAAGGGTTTTTATTGAATCAATAATTATACTATTTAAAAAAATGTAATACATTTTTTCAACAAAAAAAATTTTGTGATCCAACATTTATTAGCGGACCCCTGCAGTACCACCCCCCTGGACAGGACCCTGGCTAAAGACCCATGTTTTTGGGCATTAAAAAACAATTGTAAGCTTCTATAAACAAGCAATTTCCCCTCAGATGACGACAAAAAACTGTATACGATTAAAAAATTTAATGATTTCCGCCAAAAAAAAATGTACAGCAACATTTAGAAATAAAGCAGGAAAAACTAAAAAAACAATTATTAAGAATGAATTGAGTAAGTAGATGTTACTAACGGTATTAGATACGTGCCGATCTTTACAATAACAGAACTGTAGGTATATTTTGGTGTTCTGGGGCAGCCAGGTGTGTCTTCTTCATCTTGCCAAGAAAAGAGGGCATCAGATATGACCTTAGAGGAGCATGTTCATCAATCATGGAAGGGCTGTAAGATCATGCCCAGGCAAACCGCAATTCACAATTCTAGAGTGAGAAGCAGTGTGCAGTCTTTGTGTTGAGTTTGTGTTGAGACTGAAGATCATGAGTTCAATTCCCAGCACCACCAAGTTGCCACTGTTTAGTTGGTTAAAAAAAATGAGATAAATGCCACGTCTGCTAAATGCCAGAAATGGGAATCTGGTTAACACACACTCTCATCCAGCTGACAGTAAACTAAGAGATGTTTGTTGACCATTTCCTGAAATATGCATATTTCAGGCATGTTTCTGTGGCTTTAATCTTCCTGACCAAGTTTTTTTAAAGAAAGCAGAAAGATGTCATTTTGATTTATGGCAGGTCAACCACAAAACACCAAACCATGACATTCCTATGTGTGTGTCTGTAATTGTGTTTTCAGTGTTTACTGCCTGTTTGGATGTTGGAACATGAGTAGAACTCATTTAGTGATCTTGAGTCAGCCAGACACTTCGAGACGGACCAAAAAACTCTGATTATTGAGCCTAATGCATGACTAATGTCCAAAAAAACCCAAAAAAAAACCCAACAACAAACGAATGTGATCTGACTCTTAGTGTACGAAGCTTGCTGTGTTCTGAAATGAGGAAGTAGCCCAGCACTCGCTGGCGCTGTGCTCAGACGGTATGACTTCCAGGCTAAAATAAGAGCGAAGTGGGAGGTCAGGGAAAGAGGTCGGAAGAGTTGCAATGCTACTGCGCAGTTCAGACACCCCTTGGCTCAAACAACTACAACAAAAATAACACTCTGCATGTGTGTGCTTTTCTGAAAGTTGGAGAAGCTGAACGGCTCAGCTCAGGAGAAGTAGAAATCTCTCGTTAAAAATAATGTAAAGTAAGCTAAATTAAGAAAAACACCACTAACAAATGCTTCTATTATACTGTATGAGGCTGATAATTAAAAAGTGCTTCCGACGTTCCTGGGAAAGATCACCTCACAGTATTTCTTTCCTATTTAAGCGTTTTAGTTATCTTATATTCATTAGCTTTAGCATATTTATAGCAAGGTTTACTGTTGTACCATGTCAGATAGACAGTATGTTTCAGCTTACTGGAGGAAATGATTAAGTTTTCAAGTGCTGAAACTGGAACATCCTTCCATAATAATACAATGACGAGAAAACGTCATCATATTTCTTTCATATGTTTTTTTTTTTTTTGTTTTGTTAAAATATACCACGTTAAAAAAAAATCTGTTTATGTAGTTGTCTTTGTTCTGGTGGTTACTAAAGAAAAGACAAAATAACACAATACATCAATTAATATAAACCTTTACTCATTGTCAGAACCACAACATTTTCTGTCCAATTACAAATAAGAAGTTTATCTTAATGACTTACTTTCATTAGGAGATATTCTGTACTATGAAGCTAGAAGCATTTTGGCTATAACAATACTTTCTATTCTAATTAAAATGAAGTATCTAGAGGTTTTAAGTTGTTGGCCTGCTGGTTGAAAGAAAGTAAATTTAATTTAGGGGAACACCAATCTACCACCACTGAGCCCTTAAATAGGGCCCTGAACCACCAACTACTTAGTTGTATGAATGAGACAAATGTAGAGTGACTTTGGATGAGTGTCTTCGGAATGCTATGATTATAACTGTTTTAATTAGGGCTGTGTAATAGCAAGGGTCTCACCATATAAGACATGGGTCACGATACAATATATTACAATATACTGCCATACAATACATATTGCAATACAAAAAAAAGCAAATAGCTAAAAATACAACAAATACCAAGGCTGACGTGCCCTTATTTTTTCCGCCATGTTTGCTTCTGAGACCGTACGTGTTGTAGACTCACTTCGTCTAGCTTCCGTGATCACCGTCTCACGAGATGTAGAAACAGTATAAAGTAATTACAGAAGGACAGAAAGTCACTCCGAACCCTGTATCAGCTGAATAAATTCGATAGGCAACAGCACTGCAAAAAAATTCCAAATATCACTCCACTTCCCGAAGACGTTCTATAGCCTGTGGTCTTGAAAATGAGCGGCTTCGCTTCTAAACTAAAACGTAACTTAATCTCTGATCTTTGTGCCCAGTTTAAACCACAACCCGGGAGTAAGAATAACTGCATCCCGTTACTAAACATTTCAAAATTAAAAAAAACGTTTGAAATGGAAAAATTTCATTGCATTTTTTTAGGTTTACGGGATGTGAACACACAGTTTTACAAATGTTTACCAGGAAATGTGTCGACATGCTACTGTGAGGAAGAAGAACAACTTCTAACTTTTAACTCATATTGTACAGTAAAGACTTTAGACTATTTTCCAAAATTACTAACCCCAGATCATGTGATACCATCCAGCAACACTGAAACATTCTGACCCAGATAAAGTCTAGTCCAAGAACACACAACCTTTAAAACAAAAGTATTTACACACAGATTCATTCATCTAATCTGACGGAGTGTGTACTTTTTATACTATTATCGGACCTAATGAAAGCTATCAGAAACTTTGAGTAAAGGTATAGTGGATCAGACTG